>CM056199.1:92789377-93219377 GCA_029692085.1 Gymnothorax javanicus | reverse complement strand
CTGATGTGGATTTGCTGAGCAAATCCACATGGTATTGATACCATGTCATTCTACTATCCATTATAGTCATCAGATATCAAAAATGCGTAGTTCCCTATCGTGGATTTACACGCAGATTCCTCCATCAACAAATTCAGCTCTTCCTTATATCCTCCTAAGTACTCTCGTTGATTAACCAGTTATTCATTTATATACTTAGGCTGATCCGCATAACGCATAGTTATAGTTCACGCCCACAAGAAACTTTCCCAATAATGATGTATTTGATTGACACATTTCTTATCCAGTTCCAGAGAGTATGAAAACTCCACAGTAACAAAGTCATTGATTGGACCGTCAGAAAAGTATTTAAACACTTGCGTAGTAGCAGTTAGGTTGTTCTTTCAACTTTGCACAGCTGAGAATGACGTGATTGAATGGAAAAAAGACTTCTAGAGCTGACCCTGGAGTGCTGGGCTTGTATTTGCAGGATGGAAATGTGATTCTGAGATGGAAAATGGCAGTTACTCTGAATGGAACAGACTGGAGGGCTGACAGCATTGATACTTTGGAGGAGAAATTCAATGCTGGAGAGTTTTTCCTCTTTAACTGTGAGTTGAACTGTCTTTGTATGGTGTAGCTCTATCTTTCTTCTAGCCAGCTGACTATCTAGCCAGCAATTTCTTATTTTCGGTTTACCACTGTGATCACAGATCTAGTTTGTCACATTGGTTAACAAGAGTAGTCAATCCTGCAATGTGTTGGCATTTTCCTTAATGTGGCGTTCGTTTTAGAATTTATGCGCATTCAATGTAATAGAATGCCTTGGATTTTCACTTGTTTAAAATGCGAACACCTATTACTGTGTTGCGACTTATACTTGATACTTATAGGGTGTGAAAAGCCTTGTTACAAGCTTCCATTTCGTTTGGATGATCGGAATTGTAAATTGCAAGCTTTCTGTCTGAGTGAACGTTCTGACCGAAAAATAAGCAGTTCCTTGAGTATGTGTGCGTGCTGATGCGGCTTTGTTAGAAAAATGGACAAAACTCTGAACTTTATCATGGAGAAAATGCATGTTTTGGATTTGGAGAGGTTACTGGTGACTATTGATGTCCAGCTGTGCCTATATTGATAAACTCATGCTAAATTCAACCAGAAAATCATTAATTCATGTTGGATTTCATGAGTCAAAAGTTGATTTGCATTAAAAATATGATTATTTTATGATTTGACGGTGCGTCATTTTGAGGGCTCTGATCATCTTCTTCTCTGTGATTGGCTTTTAATGCCGTAAATTTGACTTCCTTTGATTCCGTGGGCTCTGACATTTCCAACGAGCCCTCAACCATCGTAACCGCACAAACCTAGTCTGAACTAGAGTCTTGCATTCCTGATGCATCTAATTGAGAGTCTGTGCACCAGTACACACATGAACTCAAAGTGCACAGGAATGATTGCAGCAAGACAGTCGCAAAAGCGGTTGCTTGTTGACAACATCGCTATAATTGTCCACAAATTATTCCACAGTCTTTTTAAAATAGTCTTCACAGTTGCGGTCTGCCATTACGCGCAAGTACTAAGAGAGCGCTGCGATTCAAGCGTGAAACCAAGGTACATGATATGTTATACTGACTCACAGTTTAGAATTGCAAGGTAAATGCAGGCTGCTTATCTAATGAAGTAGCTTAGTGGCTAATGCGCTGCGTGCACACCCAGCTGATCTAGGTTAAAACCCCTTGTAAGACCACACATCTTGCCTTCCAACTCACTGGTCTATTAAGAACCAGATCGCATTCCTCAGCAATCATTGCATGCATCTGTTGTTCATTTCCACTGTGTGGTAGTGATGTGCTATTTAAGACCGAGCTTCGCACTTAGTCTTTGCGAAGTCTCGTAAGCCTGACAAGCCTGTATTTACTCTCTAGTCTTGTATAGACTTAACTCCTGTATATCGCATGTATTTGTATTATAGCTCTTGAACGTAGTGCTGTTAATGTTTATTTTAGCACTTTATTATAATAATCTAGGAACCTCATTTCCTTGTTTGTTTCCTTCTTGTAATACATAGGACTGAAGTCAACGTCCAGTATTCTATTACTACTAGTATTTTCCAGGAACCTCGATTACTTTTTATTTTGTATTGCATACTACGTTGCTTTCTTGCTTTGCCGAAGGCTAAATAAATACAACCAAGTCCATCTTCGCACATGAGTCCAGTCCTACACTTCCTGTCCTCCGTGCACACCATCGGCGCTCAGAGGACAACCATTACACGCCTACTGAGGATATTTTTTTTTCTTTTTTTGAACAGCGGAACCATAGTTCTTGTATAAATAATTGTTGGGGTGTCTGTTGTTTTTACTTTTTCCTCATCTTTGTATTTATAGTTTTGTTTATTTACTTGTTTTATTGAAAATAAATCTGCTTCAGTGGAGTAAAACTTTATTTCCTTTGAATACATTTTCTTTTAATGGGAAAATGTAATCAGGACTGGTTCCTACAAAAAAAAATATATATATATTTTTTTTTTTTTTTTTTTTCAAAATTGTAATTAGATGGAATGCGTTCCTGTAGCGACTTATACAACCCCAATTCCGAAATAGTAGGGACGAAGTGTAAATTGTGAATAAGATCAAAATGCAATGACTTTCAGATCACATGGGCAAATATGTTATTTACAATAGAACATAGATAACATTTCAAATGTTGAAACTGAGACATTTTACATTTTTGTCCACAAAATGAGCTTATTTCAAATTTTCTGGCTGCAACAAGTCTCAAAAAAGTTGGGACACAGACAAAAAAGGGCTGAAAAAGCAATTAATATATAAGAGAATCAGCTGAAAGAACATTTAGCAAGTAATTAAGTTAACTAGCATCAGGTGTGTAACATGATTGGCTATAAAAGGGATGTCTTGCAGAGGCTGAGTCTCTCAGAAGTAAAGATGGCCAGAGGCTTTCCAACCTTTGAAGCCTTGTGTAAAAAAAATTGTGGAATGCTTTAAAAACAATGTTCCTCAACGTTAAATTGCAAAGGCTTTGAATGTCTCATCATCGAAAGTGTATAACATCATCAAAAGATTCAGAGAAACCAGAAAAATCTGTGTGCATAAGGGACAAGGCCAAAGACCTTTACTGGATGCCTCTGATCTTCGGGCCCTCAGACGCCACTGCATTTTTCACCGGCACGATTCGGTCATTGACATTACTAAATGGGCCCGGGAATACTTCAAGAAACCACTGTCTGTAAACACAGTCCGCTGTGCCATCCACAGATGCCACCTAAAACTCTATCATGCGAAAAGGAAGCCATTGTTGAGCATGATCCGGAAGCGCCGCCATGTTCTGTGGGCCAAGGCTCATTTAAAATGGACTGTAGCAAAGTGGCAAAGTGTCCTGTGGTCAGACAAGTCCAAATTTGACATTCTTGTTGGAAATCATGGGCGTTGTGTCCTCCGGGCTAAAGAGGAGAAAGACCACCCCTCCTGTTATCAGCGTTCAGTTCAAAAGCCAGCATCTCTGATGGTATGGAGATGCATTAGTGCATATGGTGTGGGACACTTGCATGTTTTAAAAAGCACCATGAATGCTGAAAGGTATATAAAGGTTTTAGAGCAATATATGCTCCCCCCTAGTCGACATCTATTCCAGGGAAGGCCTTGTGTATTTCAGCAGGACAGTGCAAAACCACATACTGCAGCTATTACAACAGCATGGCTTCGTGGTAGAAGAGTCCGTGTGCTGAACTGGCCTGCCTGCAGTCCTGATCTTTCACCGATTGAGAACATTTGGCGCATAATTAAATGAAAGGTCTGTCAAAGGAGACCCAAAACTCTCCAGCAGCTGGAAGCCTGTATTAAACAAGAGTGGAATCAAATTCCAATGGCTAAACACAAGAAACTTGTCTCCCCAATGCCCAGACGCCTCCACTCTGTGTTAAAAAGAGGAGGGGATGCTACACCATGATAAACAGGCCCCTGTCCCAACTTTTTTGAGACCTGTAGCAGCCATCAAATTTGAAATGAGCTCATTCTGTGGATAAAATTGTAACATTTCTCAGTTTCAACATTTGTTATGTTATCTCTGTTCTATTGTGAATAAAATACTGGCTGGTGTGATTTGAAAGTCATTGCGTTTTGATTTTATTCACAATTTACACTTTGTCCCAACTATTTCAGAATTGGGGTTGTAAGTGAAATTAACTTACTTTTACAGTTTGGTAGCTGAGAAACCTCCAATGGCACACAATGCCCAAAGTCCGCAAAGACAGCCAGTTTGGAGATACCACCTGGACATTCCTGAACTAATGCCTCTCTAATTTTGCTCTGATTCACTTGATTAGAATATACTTTGGCGCAGATAATGGTGAGATTCTGTGCCAAATTTTTTTAGAGGTTTCAGACTGCAATTAAATAATTTTAAATAATTAATCCCAGAAGGGATTAAAGTAAAATTTTTTTGGCAGGAAATGAGATTTTTCATTTATGCGGTGTTCCATGTTCATTTATGCTGACTCAGTGACATACCTGTATATACTGATTTTTACACCATGACAAAAATCCCCTAGGTGTTTTTATGATACCAAGATTATATGGACCTAGTAGTAGCAGAGATATACTAATTTATTTTGGGCGCGTCATTTTCGAGCCAGAGGCTCAGGGCTTAAGATGTTAACTGTTTCAGGACCTGTGCAACTTGCCATAACTGATGGAACCTTTAGTTCTGCTCTCTACCTGAAAATCCTGAAGGAGAATGTCCAGCCATCAATTCAGACCTAAAGATCTAGTGCAGTTGGGTTATACAGAAAGACAATGATTCTAAGCACACAAACAAGTGCACCTCTAACTGGCTCATAAGAGACAAATTATGTTCTTGGAGTGGTCCAGTCAATATTCATACTTGAATCTGATTGAGATGCTGAGGCATGACCTTAAACACGCAGATGCTGAAAAACACTCTAATGTGACTGAATGTAAACAATTCTCTAAAGAGGACAGGGCCAAAATTTTTCCCCGGCAATGTGAGATACTCATTTACAGTAATCACAGACTTTTAATCGCATAGTGTTGCAGGCACTGGTGCACAACAAATTATTATGTTTAAGGGGGCAATTGCTTTATGGATGATGTATGTAGGTTTTGAAGAACTCTTGACCTTCAATAAACAGAATGATAATTTAAAAGTGGCATTTTCTGTTTACTCATATTGAGCCAGACTCACTAAGACATTTTACATGTGCAAAATCGTTTTTCCCTCGCAAAATCAGGAACGTTGCCAGTGACTGGTGCAAAAGAAATGCCTTGGCTCTTCACTGGCCATGTTATTGGTTTTGCAGGGGCAAAATTATTTTGCATGCGCAAAATGTCTTCGTGAATCTGGCCGATAGCCTTTGTCTTATATTATAATTAGTTGGATGATCTGAAACATTTAAACCAGACAAATAAGCAAAAAGAGAAGAAATCAGGATAGAGGAAATTATTTTTTTCACAGCACTATTGTTAAAACGTTTGGGGCTTGATTTTTCTGGATGCGCTATGTCTGACGTTATGCGCACAGACCAATCACCATGTCCCATTTTTTTCCAGATGGAAGGACTAACTGGTATTTTTCTGCCTGGGCTACATGCAGCTGGGTGGGTAATTTTCCATATAAATTAGCTGCCACTAGTGTGAGCGTCATTTAAGTGAGTTCACACAAGGTTATATGTGGTGTCTTTCTGAAACATGACTGCGTGTGACTTGGGAGAGCTACGTCTTTAGGGAAGGGCAACCTATTTCTAATTTCATCAGAAGGTGCCAACAAACAGAATAATGTATCTGTAATTAATGTTTGGCTATTAGTGATATGCTTTATGTATAATGAGTGTGTAGTGTTCTTTCATGTCATCGATATTTCTTACTTTTTGCAGACTTTTGGAATTGATAATAATAACTGTGAAGCCTGTGTGCTATTTCTAACAGCCAGCTTCATCCAACCACACATCCTCCAAGGGCATGGTTGAAGAATACTCAAAACATGTCACTCATGACATTTGTGGGATTACACCTCATATTCTTTCTTTCCTCAACTCCCTTGCAAACTCCTCCTTATCCTCCGGATGGTGCCCCTCTCCTTACAAGTGTGCCTATGTCACCCCTTAAGGCTCCGTCTCTGAATCCCTCCGTCTCTCTCGCTGAACTACTTTCCTGTCGCCCTTTTTCCATTTCTTTCCAAAACACTTCAACGAGCTGCTTCTGACTGACAGCCTTCTTTTCTGTCTCAGAATAACTTGTTGGATCCTCACTGGTTTCGCGTCAGACCAGGCCACTCAATAAAAACTATTCTTCAGTCTGTCAGTGAGTTACCTCTCTTTCCATTGTCTCGATCCTTCTTGACTTGTCTGTGACCTTTGATACTATTAGCCACCCTATCCTCCTGTTTTCCTCGGCAGAAATGGGCAAATGCAGCACAGCCATTGACTGGATCAAGTTCCATCTCTTGGATTAATCCTTTTGGTTTTCCTGGGATGGGACAGTATCAGCACCTTATTCCCTTGCTACAGGAGTCCCTTGGAGCTTAGTCATGGTTCCCCTTTTTTCTCCCTTCACAGGCACATTCTCTTGGGCCTGTGATCTGCGTCTCGGCATTGTCTAATGGTGATGACACTCTTGTCTTCCCGTCCTTCTCTTTCCTGAGGGTCATCCAGAGCTGGATGAATCATCACCATCTTAAGCTCAACTCAGGTAAAACTGTGGTGATATTGATTCCTACTCTTTTCTTTCCTGTTCTAGAGTTCACTGTCTCTGTTGGGAACACTACAGTGTCCTGGGTGCCTTCTGCGAGGAACCTTGGAGTGGTGGTGGATAATAGATGTCACTTTCTCAGAACTTCTCTGCATTGAGCTGAGCATGCTGGTTTTCCCTATATAACATCAGGAGAATTTGACCTTTTTGTTATGATTCTGCCATTTCTGTCTTTATTCTGCCATGTCTGCCATGCCCTGTTATGTTTACGATTATGTCTGTTAGGTTTTTTGCTATGTTCTGTCTAGTTTTGTTCCTTGCCATGTTTTCGTTTTTGCTCTGCCAGATCCACTTTTCTGTTATAGTCCGGTCCATGTTTTGCCCATGCCCTTCATTGCACTTTGTCTCCCCTGTCTGGTCTCTTGTTAAGTTACAGCTTCTCCCCAGTCCCGCGTGTCACGTGTTTAGGTGATTTCATGGTTTCTGGGTTTCAAACATTCCTTCTAATCTCGTTTGCTTCCTTCGCCTTGCTTTTCTATTTTACTAACCAATACTAACAGTTTGTTGTTTTGTTAAAGTTACTAACCCAGACTAACATTGTATATAATACTAACTTACTAACGGGCACCAGGGATTGTATAGCTGCACTTACTAATTGATTAACAAGCTCTCAGCACTCGCCCTATTCTAGTGTCCGCCTCTTGTCTTCTCAGTCTTTGCTGCAATTCAGCGGATCCTCCGCACCTGCGCCACTCTGTCCTGCCTCTCATTATCTGTGCACATTAGAACTCCCTAACCGGAGCTGTATGTTTTGTCATAGGCTGTCTCGTGTTCCCTGTCCGTGTTTTGGCTTTTGCCAATTTCATGTGGTTAGGTTCTCCCTCATGTTTTCTCCCACGTAATTAGTCTGATCCAGTTCACCTTTCCCTAATCATAGCATGTGACTTCCCTTGTGTGTTTTTAAACAGTCTTCTCACTGCAGTTCCCTGTCAGAACGTTTCCCTTTGCTGCTCTCGTTTTTCGCCTCGTATTCATAGTGTTGCTTTTCTGACTGGACCGTCCGACTACCGCTTTTTGGCTCTGATTTGGCTTTGTTCTCTGCTCCTGTGTATCGAACCCCTTTTTGTCTGACCACGATTACTGTATTGCTGCCCTGGTTTTTCGACTCTGGATTCTGCCCCTGGGATTGTGATTTTTGGATTGTGGACTTTGTATTGTTGCCTTCGGTCCTGCGGGGGTTTACCCCCTCGCTAATAAATCACTTTCATTGCATTTCCTGGTTCTCGCGACTGGTTCCTGAACGATACCTCACACTTTTCCCACCACCTATCCAACCCTGCTTCTGGTTAAGGTATCTGTACTGTCCCACCTGGAGTACTGCAACTCCCTTTTAGCCGACCCCTGCCGCTGATCAAGAATTCTGCAGATAATATATTGTAAGATGCTTCATTAGACTGATGCCCACAAACATTTTTACATAAACTAACAAAACAATTAAAATACATGTGCACCATTCTCTTACATGTTCATTCAAGGCCCTACATAAGAGGGATTGCTCATTTTACAATGAAAGCACCAGAGGTGCTGATGCCTCGGTGTGTATTGCTTAGCCACTACTGATGTACAATAGTTTTACAGTAACATAAAAGCAAGCTTGAATACATAAACAGTCAATAGAGTGCGGTCCTTGTGCCAAAATCATGTGGGTGTGGCTTAACATTATGTACACAAAACGTGTATACTGAAACATGAAGTGCTACAAAAAATGAACTGAATCCTTTTTCAAAATTCTGGCACATTTAAAATCAAGAGAACAGTGTTTGTCACTCGTTGGCATTGTTACTTTTAGCTTGGATGCACACGCTGTCGCAGTTATGATGGTAACAGACAAACAAACAAATACACAGACTGAGTACCGTATGCTCGCTGTGCGCATGCGCACACCGAGGCATAATCAAGCCTACTTACAGCTATTCCATAGCCCATGCATGCAAAATGAACACAAGGGAACCATTCCCATTGAAGAAACACTCCCCCACTGATTGTCCTTACATTTATCCTTTCATAATTATGGGCAAAATCGGGCCCTAGATATCGCCAAGTTGACTACTTGGTACATTTTTAAAGATTTTTAAAATTTTCTTTTTAAAGAAAGAACACAGCAGTGAACTCAAGAATGCTAAAAGGCCTGAGAAACCATGGTTAAAAATTGTGATGAGAGGAAAATCATTTTGGATTTTCGAAGATTACTCTATAATAACTTATACAGAACCTTTAAAGCAAAGAAGTGGAACGTTCACTTAAAGAAATCAGTTTAATTTTTGATTATGTTTGTCCATCCGATTTCTTTTGAGACCCTATAATTTGGGGAATATGCAAAAAAAAAATGCTCTTACAGTATTTTTGACAGAACCCTTAATTAAAAGTTGAAAGTCTATACCTCAGGTCATGTTGGTCTTTGCATTTCAAATCCACTATGGTGGTCCACAGAGGCAATATTATGAAAGTCTGTGATTGTCCAAATGCTGATGGATGTGCCTGCCAGCCGGTAGGACCATCCAAGGCACAGTATGCCATATATTAAATTAAAATAAAGGATGAATTTGAACAAAAAAGACAAGTGAGTCAGCAGTACCAATGGTATTTAATACTTGAGGAGTTGGCTGAAAAGATCTACAAACTCTTTAGTATTTTTCATCAGTTTCTTAGGACAGGGGAAATACTATGTGAAACATTACAGTGTAATACATTCAAGAGAGATGACCATACTGACAATGACGATTACAGGTCTGTGAGTTTACCATGCATCATATGCATAAGACTTGAATCTATTGTCCAAGGCAACATTAAATTATCCCACAAAGACAACTGGATAATAAATGATAGTCAGTACAGTACTATAAGTGATGGTCTTGTATGATAAAACTCCCAGGGCCTAATTTTTCCTTTCATGTGTGATATGTGCAGGGACAATTGCTACCTCATCCGCAGTCCATCAATGGGAGTGTTTCTTCTGAGTAAATTTCAACACATGCCAGCATGATATGAAGAGTGGCGATTCATCAGAGGAGGCCGGCTCAACTTCAATACCAATACTGCCGCCCAATGTTGGAGATCTGGTGTATGCACAAGAGGAAGGTGAGGAAGAGGAAGGTGCACACATAACTGATATCATTGAGGCCCAGTTGCTCCAGTTTACATGAGCTTCATTTCGAGCTTGACTGAGCTTGAGTTTTGATACTTGACTGAGCTTCATGGCCAGCAGATATGAAGTACAATGTCCTCAGGTGGGGTGCTGTGGCTAACGCATGTTGGCCCACAGATCCCGTAAAGGGAGTACTTTACTCCCCTTTTTCCTGTTGCATTGGAGCCTGGAACATCTCTATCTGTGGGAAACAGAGGAATATGTGTCCTAGAACATGTTTCAATGTGGTGCAAAGACTGGTGTGCTCAAGATACCCAGAAGACGGTGAGAGAGAAAGAGTATATGTGTGTTTGAGAGAGAGAGAGAGAGAGAGAGAGAGAGAAAGAGATGATAAAGCAGATTGAGGGTCCAAAATAGCAAGAGCAATGGGAAGAGCCCTATTTAAAGACAGTATTTGTCTTTTGGTTCTGGATGTATTGCTAATATCACAGGAATCTAGGATTTAGATGTCATCGGGCTCTGTGGTTGTGCTTTTAGGCAGTGATGTCACTGGGTTTGGGTGTTATTTCCAAGTTCAGCTGAGTGTGCCATGAGGTTATGGAGATATCCAACTTTCAGCCAGTATTTTAAACTTTCTTCATGTCCCAGCAAGCACTAAATGTGTGATGTGGCAAGTTACGAAAGCTATAAGCATGAGCGTTCATTTCAGCATATTTTACTTCCTCTGTGTAATTTATAGTTCCAGAGAAATAATAAATATGTAAATATGTTAGAATGTGATCCTCTTACACATTTAAACTTTTGTCTGATTATTATGGCCTGGAGATTTAGGTTGGTGCTTCCAATGCGCAGTAATAAGGTTTTTTCTGGATAGACAGCCGAAAAGCATTAACAGGCAAAGCTAACAATAGTTGGCTGCCAAAGTCAGCTAATTCCACTGGAGGTGTGTCAGGTTCTTGACTAATGTCACAATTAACATTCTTTCCACAGTGTATATTGCTAATGATATGTGCTTAGCTTCATAATAACAATATGTATACAAACACAAGTAGTCTATGAAAACAAGAAATTAACACGCTGCCGCTGAAATTACAGACAGCAAAACACTGATTTTGATCTTAAGAGGAAAAGCTTTCACAGATATCTTCACAATACAATACCTGTGATTTGTAACCCAAAGTGCAAGGCAGCTGCAAGTTGTAATTTATATAATTTATGAGCGGACGTGCAGGCACATCCTGATTAGCACAAATTCATGGCTAATCATGAGTAAAAAATATGTGTCCGATTACAGTGTAGTGAAAAGAAGGGTTTGTTGGATTTTTTTTTTTTATTATATCAATTTGTACTGCTTTGAGAGTCCTGCTGGATACCAGGGTGATGTCAAAACAGTTATGTGCATTAGTTCATATTTTGTCCAATCCCATGTAGTGTAACTGTAATTTTGTTCTGTTCCTTGTGTTCTTAATGTGTATTGATTCTAATTTTGCAATTGATGTTCATAGGGCTATACCTGTTGCTTTATGACAAGTGTATCGATAAATATTTGTAAAAGAAAGATTTTAATTTGCATGCTTCCTGTGCCTAAGCTGGGCTACTGTTTGATGTAAACAGGCCTGCATGCCTTTTCTACACAGTTTGTGAACTTGATTGTGTTGTGCATACATCATGTGTTCTCCCCAGGTGAGTGAGGGGTCACGTCTCCACTTTTTTGGAAGAAGCTCTACAAAGTTGGTTACAATTTCAGTTTCACCCACCAGAAAATGCAGAACAAGTTCTACAACAAATAATATGGTTAAATTCTGATATACTTGTTGATAGAATGATGATTTTTTGGAAACGCATGCTTGATATAGGTATTATTTTTATAAGGGATATAGTGAAAGAGGATAATAAACTCATGTCCTACAACAATTAATTGGTTTTTATGGAACAGTCTGTACATTGCAACAATATAATCAACTTATTGGAGCTTTACCAAGTGCTTGGAAATCAAAAATTATAAAAGGAACAGGAGGGCATTTAGTCTGTAGGCCTCATATGAAAATGACAAATTGGTTAAATAGAATAAAGATCAACAAACATATATACACATTTTATTTAAGAATAAAGAACTTCGCTGTACCATACAGGATTCTAGACAATTGGGAAAATGTGTTAGATACACCAGTCCCGTGGAACCAAATTTTCAAAATCCTTTACAGTACATCACTTGATCCAAAGATTAGATATTTTCAATATAACCTAGTATATAAGTTTTTGGCAACTAAAACGATGCTAAATATGTGGGGAATAGAGTCATCACCCCTTTGTCAATTCCGCCAGGAAGAAGTGGAGTCAGTAGACCATTTATTTTGGTACTGTCCTATAATAGCCTTATTTTGGATAAAGGTACAAGGCTGGATATCTCAGTACAATAGTATACAATTAGATTTATTTCAAGTGTTACTGGGTGATGTAACAAAAGGAACACACCTAATCTGTAATATAATTATATATTTAGCAAAAATATTTATTTTCGGGTTGACAACTGTGGAGGCATTAAAAATTGAGAAATTCTTACAAAGAAATTTGGGATATTTAAAAAAAAAAAAAAAAAAAAAAGATTTTAATCTGCATGCTTCCTGTGCCTAAGCTGGGCTACTGTTTGATGTTAACAGGTCTGCATGCCTTTTCTACACAGTTTGTGAATTTGATTGCATTGTGCATACATCATGTGTTCTCCCCAGGTGAGTGAGGGGTCACGTCTGTGGGAGACAGTTGCTAAATCTCCTCTTAACATGGCTGCGAGCCCCATTATCCCAGGGGTACCACATGGCTACCTTTGTGACCAATCCAAACATAAACCCCTCTCGCCTAAGAAGGATCCACAGCCCCCTACTTCAACTCCTCATTCCCATTTTTCTGGGCCCACAGCTGCCTGCTCCGCAAGAGCACTTAGCTGCGTCATTCTATCCGGCTCTCTGGGCAGGGAACAGGCCCGGTTTTGTGTTCTGCCGTCTCTGATATGACTCCAGGAATGGAAATGAAGCCATGGATCTTCATTAGGAGGGGCAGGTGTCCACAGAGCGGGCCCAGGTGAAGGAGCCGGGAGAGCAGGGTAACGGAGGGGGTGGAGGGGTGGGCTGCAATGGCCAGCGGGCGGCTCCACTCAGGGACCTCAACGCCCCACCTCCCTGGCACTTAATTGGCCATGTAATGAGGTAGCGGTGAATGGGATTACTTCTATGAAGGCACTTGAGGGCCCTGCGCATTAAGAAGCCGCCTGTAGCGGCTAATCTCTCGGGAACACACAGAAGGTGTTGTCTCTGTGTACCATAAGAACTCACCGCCACTGTTTTTATCTGCTTCTCGTGTTGTGTTTTATTACTTAATTCATTTCAGGAGGAGCAGCTCCCCCACTCTAAAAACTGCGGACGCCACACAGGCTTTGTGACCCAAGTGGGGCACACAAGAGCCCGTAAAAGACACCTGTTTTCTCTTTTTTTCCCTGCCTTACCTCTGCCTCCAAATAGAGCCTACTATTAGTCCTCCGGGGAAGAAAGCGGGGACCCCATGGTGACATTGTGCCTGTTTTTAGAAATGACGATGTGAGCGTTTGTGTGCATGTTTGGCCATTTACAATGTCCCGGATGGTAAAGGGACTGTAAGGGGGATAGCATATTTACTTCATTTATTTTACCGTATTCTAACTTTGTTTTACTCCAATGGACGTGTGGCAAGCGTCCCGCTGTGTACTGCATTCCCACACAGACATATTCAAATGCTATTATAATACAGAAAGCCGGGCAATTTATCCTTATCACGCTGTTTGCTGTAAAATATTACTGCACACAATCCCTTGGTGGGGGGGCTGACAAATCAGCGGCTGTTGTCACCCTCTCACTCAGGGCCCGGGGGTTAATGATTAGTGCGTCGCGAGGTTAATTCCTGCAGATACCTCTTTCTTGGCCCTCAGCAGATGTTGGTGGGACTTTAATGTGCCTATCAAAATGACCTGCCCCCCGAGTCCTGCTCCCGCCATTGTGCGGCGCCGCATTCCGGGCCAGTGCCGTGGCGACGGGGCACCGCGAGGCCAAGGAGGGCTCCCGCGGGGCCCGGAGGCTCAGACCACTGACAGCGGGGGCTGGCCCCTCCATCTCACTCTACTCCTCCACCTCCCCGAACCTCTCTCACACTCCATCACTGCCACCTACCCTCACCCCGTTCTGTACCTCACACTCTCTCCCGTACTGCCCCTCTCTCCCCTCTCTCTCCTGCCGTCGTTCGCACTGCCAACATTGAGCGCGTTTTCACATCACACTTCCCTGACCCAACTTTGCACTGAGTCGGCATTAAGGGCAAGTTAAAATCGATGTGGGAGTGAAAATGGGGCTAGGCGAGGCAGCTTTACTTATATAGCTCATTTCATACACAAAGCGCTTTACAAATGCAAAGAAATAACAAATAAAAATGGAAAGGAATTGACGGGAAAGAAAGCATGAAAGAAAAATAATTTGTAAAGGTATTGAAAATAAAGGAAGGGACAATTCTCCATAAGAAAACAGATACTTTCCATGTACAGCTATGTAAGTGTTGTATTTTAATGGTAGCGCGCTAAATTGAGTTCTGTTAGGGGATTCGCCATTCAAAAAGGTGTGATGAGCAGTATGGTTTTAGTTTTCATGCCAAAAAGGATGCATATTTTAGTGTTGACTCAAATCAGAAGTCACATCTTAATGATACAGGCTATGGACATCCTTGTCCCTGGCTTTTGTGCCATACACCAGGAAAAACAACTAACTAATATTTCTTAAATATGATGAGGAAATAAATCAGTGGTCAATCACATGCACTGCCGAACATAAGTACAGCTGCCGGCATTTGATTTCAAGAGTGTATGTATCTGGATCAGATCCAAAACCTCTGCAAGCATAAAGGATGGAATTCAGAGAAATAAAGTCCCATCAAAAATAGTGTGAGAGTAAAATTAGGGAGGGTATACATGATAGATATAAGTTGGGATAGCTCTGTAGTATAACCAAAAATAATTAATGAGGTTGTGTATAATCAGTCCGAATATGCAAATTAGGCATGCACTACAGACGAAATCAAAAAAATTATCAAATCTCACCAAATCCATAATGATTTACTGCCATAATTATGCTGGTCTCGTTAATTAAGAATCTTTTTTTTATTTATTTTGCAAAGAAAGCCTGAATTGTTATTCTTTTGTACAATACTATCAAAATTGATAAATAATACGATCATCTAAATTTAAGCCTGGGGGTGGACAAGTTTTGGATCTGACCCATCTAGCATGATTGAAGTTACTCAAACTTTCAAAAAAAATCTAAATTATGCCTCAAATATGTATCACCTCACGATGAACATTAATCAGATTTTTATGCAAACTGGCTTTCGCGACTAGACTCATTCTGGCATTCTCAATGGCTTCCGTTTTATCCGTAACAGTCCCTTTCTGTCCAACAAGGTTTTCTCATGTGTTCTGAGTAAATTACAGTCTGCACTACAGCAGGTTTTTGTGCTTTCTCGTCTCCTCACACTAGCATCCTCTTTCCTCACGCGCAAATAATATCCTTTAAAAAAGCCCCTTGCTGGTTGCCAGAACTTTATCGCTGTCGACCATTAGATCCAGAAGACATGTCAGGCGTGGATCCGAAAGAGAGAGTTAGATGACAGGCAGCCAATTCCTCCTTAAACCCAAGACATTTCCTAGTGCTTCCTTGGTGGGATCATGTGGCCAGGAGAAATTACCGTATGGCAACCAATCATTGAGAGAGTTGGGAACACTGAGGGGCAACGAGTCTGCAGCTATGAGTGGTATGAGTACACACATACTGTGTATATGAGCATGTACTGGATGTTCATATGAGAGAATGTGCACACACACACATGTACTGTACGTGTGAGCAAGTCTGCATGTACAGTATGTGAAAGCGCATGCGTGTGTGTTTGAGTGACAGGAGGTCTTACAGGGACATCAAAGATGCAGTAACTCATCATGACACCTCGTAGTCATTCTTCCTGCTTCAGACACTAATGAGATTGCATGGTGTCAGATTGCACTGCATGGGTAAAATACTGCGGCATAAATACAGCAAGTTGAGCAACAGATACACTTCAAGCCCTACTCCCAATATTCTGGATATTACCGATCAGCAGCATTTTCCACAGATAACTATTGCTCTTATCTGAGAACCAAATATATCTGAACCTCCAGGTGAATCAATATGAGCTTGCCTTGTTAGGTATTGCTGTCCTTGCATTGAACAGTGCTGCAGGAACAGCTTGAAATGTCGGACGTGCAAGAATTACAATTCCGTTCTTAATAACGTTTAGAGTTTGTAATTGTTAACTGGCCAAAACCTCTCACTGAATAAATTACAATGTTTGCCCTATTGGCCATAAACCTAATGTGCTGAGTTGTATGGCAGTTAGCCAGTAGCAGAGCACAGGACTGCATGCAAACGCTAAGTGCTGTTTATTCGTCTGTGTACTGCATCATTATCACATATTCCCATGTTGTTGCTGGACGCAGGTTGCTTGTCTGGCAAGTGCCGCTTTTGTCTTTGGGCCTCGATTTAGAGGAATGTGGGAAACTATGCTGTAATTAAAGTATTCTGTTGCCCAATTAATTTTGCTGCCCTCCAGCGACACGTAGCTTCAGCATTGCGGGATTATATACTGAGAAAGCACCAGTTAGATTTACTCTATTTTATGCTATAATGGTGAGGAGAGCTGAGCCTGGATTTTTTTTTTCTTAACTCAGCCATTTCAAAAAAGTGTCTGTGGACTAGAAAAAAGAGGGCAAAAGTGTATGCAAAAAAATAATTAAATGGAACGAATGAAAAAATCCTCAACTCAATGCTTGGTGATTCTCATTCATGGACATGCGATGAAAATTCATTAAAAGCATGATTTATGCTCTATTCGACACACAGGTCATAGAAGATAGATTGCTGACAATCGAATCCATTAAAACTCTGTATGATGTAATTTAATCGAAATCACTATAAAGATAATGATTTAAATGCCATTTGATTTCAATTAATATCCTATTTTCATGCACTCAGATTGAGTGAAACCATTGCCGTATTGATTGTACCTATTCAAATATTTAAAAATAATGTACTTAATTCCTAAGAAGAAAATGAACAGATTTTGAGAACACCGTGCATTTTTCTCAGTATTCTATCATTGCTCTTGGATTATGGGTGTTTAATGCTGCTTTGTATGTGAATTTATTCAAAATCAACCCAAAGGAAAACTGCCATTTCTGACATCAGTGTTGATCAGATTCAATAAAACTTTTCATTTGCAACCAAATTATAAGAAAACAGCCAAAATATGAATCTATTAATTCTTGAAAGTCATTTGAACGGACACTTTCAATTAAAATTTCCAAAATATTTTTTGACATTTTGCCTTCTTTCCTCGCTCAATAGACTATCTGTTGGTGAATCTGTGGGAGGAGAAAATTAATGTGAAAATCTTGAATCATTTTTCTTTCCCTAGAATTTTCTTATGTCATTGAAGATACAGGATTTTGTTTTAAATGAGGAGGATTAGAACTCATATCCTTGTCAGCAGTGAGTTATAGGCAAATAACTTTATTTCACTGCTGTGTAAGCAAAGAGCTCTTTTATGAGTTAAATATTCCCTTGAACCCCCAGTTCTTCATTGGGTTACTGGCTAGTGCATTTGCACACTGCGAACAATGACCACCTACAATAGAGCTGCCTAATTAACTGTATAACACTGTCATCAATTAAATCATCATTTAGAACTGATTGATGAAGCCAAATGGCCCGATTCATTTTCTCCATCCAGCGGAAAAACAATCGGAGCATCAACACAGAAAGCAGTTGATTAATGTTTTAAATATCTCTGAAACCTTTTTTTGTGTCATTATGTGCAGTTTTTTTTTTACCTTTCTTTTCCTAGTGTAAAGAACATGTTAATACACCATGAAGGCAGGACACCATCATGAAACACTTTTTCTGATGTGTCGTTATCAAGAAAGTACGAGTCACCTGAGGTCATTTTATGGCCATATACACCCATAGACTGTAATCCACATGCAAAATGTGCAATAATAATAAAAAAGAATCCGGCCACAATATTAGGCTCTGGTTTTTAGTACTAGGTAGGATTGCTTTTTGCATCTAGAACAGCCTGAATACTTTGTGACAAAGTATACAACTGTGCTAACGATATTCTTCATGGAATTTAGCCCGTGATGACTCCACAGCACCATGCAGCTCCTATAGATTTTTCTGTTATACAGTCATGCTGTGGAAATAGCGTCATAAATTATTTCAAAGGTTATAATACCCATTCTGTCGCTCTTTTGGAGTGAGCTCTCGATCTGCACAGGTTACTGAAGTGGCATTAATGTCAATCATATTCCTTGGGCCCGCTTGAGATGTTCTTTTTAAGATAGTACATTTTCCCAGCTGGAATCATCCATTTCAGAAAGAGAAGATGGTGGGCATAACTGGATGGCCTTCACATGGTGAGCAATAATTCTTAAGTGTGCTTTGGCATTTAGGTGATGCTCAAATTGTACTAGTACCTCTAGAGTTCAAATATAAATTAAGGTTGAACTGTATATAAGTGAAACTGAAACGAGCCCCATGATATTGCATTAGCAGCTGCAAATAGCCAGGGCCATTATACGACGCAAAGATGTTGGGTTCTGAACTGAATTCTGTTTGTATTCTGCTTTATTAGCCAAACTCTTTAATAGTTTAAAGGTTTGTTTTTGGTGCTGGAAAACTTTTTGGTTATTTGAACTGGCTGAAAAACAGCGCTAGATTTTTTCCTCAACGCATGCAACCGGCAAAGAGAACAATTTACCACAAACATCGGATGCATCTTCCATCATTTTTGCTTAAGGAAATTTAAGAGAATTTTACAAATATTCACAAATGAAGTACATGTAGATTTTTGTCCAAATTACTTTATTGACGCCTGATATTCAAGTCTCTGTTATTCTGGCATCAAAGTTGCACCAAAATTACATCAATTCCTTGCCCCCCCCCCCCCCATCAACAATTTGACAAATACCCCCTTTTTAACATTCTCCGTTTCATTCTGCCTGACTTTCCCCCGGTTTTGAATCCACTTATTGATTGCCTGTCCCGCTTCACTTGGAAAAGGTTGATAAAAGGAGGTTTTCACTTTCTCTATTGGAAGTGACAGCCCTCCGACATGAATAATGGAAACTCGCCATTCACAGGCAAATCAACCTAATTTAGCGTGCCCCTCCACTTTCAATGGAGCAGTCACAGTCCTTCCCTACCCATTTCATCACAATCTATGCTCTTCACAAGCCTTCAAAGTTAGCAGAACACTTCCAAGGGACAACATTGTTCTTTGTCAACCGCTTTTCCCAAAAACCATTAAATAGATAAATACATACAGACACCAATAAAAGGAGCCAAAATGGACCCCCATTTTCAGTTTGTTTTATGTGTAATCCACCATCCGTCCTTATTCAGTTTTATCTTCAGCTGTTTGTGTACAACTCATTTCAGCAGTAAAGAAGTGAGATGATACTTAATGAAGGGGAGTATTAAGCAGGATTTTTTATACTGTTTTGACCTTTTGAAAGAACACATTTTGAGCCAATCTGACTGCAAAGCGTCATTTGTAAAAGCTATTTAATCACCAATTAAAGGACAGTTTGGGGAAGCACACAACAGCTGATATGCAGGTAAGTACATACACATTCAGTCAGTGGTCTTGCAAGCTATTTCTACATGGAGTAATTAAAAGTTTATACGTCTTGGTTTCTATATAAACTGAGTTTCAAATAATGCTGCAAGTACTCTTAAGTAAATTAAAATAGCTACGGTTTCACTTAACACTTAAGGGATGCATATTGTTTAATATAGAACTGGGCATGTAAGATTGTGTACTTGCAGGTGTAACTGCTTTGTCACATTTATGTGTTTATTATTTCCCTTGATTGCCTGGAGAGCTTGTGAAAATAAAAACACACCTGCTTTCCCCTAAATCCCATCTATTAGACTGTTATGACAAGCATGAACATGATGAGTGAGAGCACCAAAAACATTTTCATAGGCAGCCCAAAAACTGCACTATTATCTGTTTCTAAGAGCAAAAACAGCTGTTCGCTTGGACGGCACAAGCCTTCCTAACTTAGGAGGCTAATTAATCTAATCAAGAATCTTTGTTACATTCTATGCCAAGTTGTATGCTCACAAAAAAAGATCACTTGAGGTATTTTTGTGATATGTAGCAAGTCATAATTTTGACTTGTTTTCGGAGTTCTGTGAGTCACGTGTGAATGCCCTAACCCATAATCCAGCTCATTAAAGTGCCAGTCAGTGAGGCTCACGCTAATGTTGTTGCTAATCCTTGTACGGAGCTGGAGTGAGCTCAGGTGGGTCCTCCCACGTTTTGAGGCCCAACAGCCTGCAGGTGCGCGCGAAGCAGCTGGGGGACTGGGGGGAAGTAGAGGCCTGTCTCGGCGATCCAGCAAGCAAGCTGGGGCGGCTTTCAGCGGGGATCAAGGCATTAGCTGGAGAGCACTGTTTTAATGGGCCCCTCTTCCTCCGGGCACCACCCAGGGTGAGTTCCATATGCCGTGCTGTCACCTGAACGGCATTAAGGAAAGTGGCGGTTAGCAAGACTAAGCTCCTCATGACTGTGTAAAACACCAGGCTGTGTTTACCGCGTTCTTACCTGGTGCGTGATGGGCTGTTGCCCGATTCCTGTTTGTCTGGGGCCGGGACGGGGGTCAAAGTGCTACAGGCACAGGCAGATGCAGAGCTCTCCAAAAAACTCTCTGCAGGGCCAGGCCCTGGTGCTCCAGGGTACCCAAGAAGAAGAGGGGAAGTTCATTATCATCCCCAGAAAGTGCTACCAATACATTAGAGGAGGATAAGCTCCAACTGTAATTCTAACGGACTACCATAGCTGTTGGTCACCAATCACTGAGCTGTCTCAAGTAGTGTGAAAGGTGATGATGATTCTGGGGATCTCCACCTTGGGGTAGCTGAGGGAAGGCAACAAGAATACTGATGGGATGTGAGGCCCAGGAAAGCATTCCTTAAGGAATACCAGAATTTGAACTTTAACCTGTATGCCCATTTTTGAGCTGAGGCTGTGGTATTTCCACATGAAACCAATTCAGGCCCATTACATTTTCTGCAAAAACCAGAGTTAACAACATGCTCATCCCAAAGCCAGGTTAGTAGAATGGATGCAAGTTCGTTTATACTGCGAATTAGCATTGCCAAAGTTGTGTTTATTTGTTAGCCAGGTAAACTAGTCTGGTGCTGACAATATTCAATATCAATATCAAGTTAATCAGGATGCACAGATTATAAGCCTTTTGAATGCAATATTTTTGTTATGATCCCTCAAAAATATGAATGATGTGCTTGTTTCCTTGCCATACAATAAGCTGGGGAACTTATAAATTGACTGAATTAACAATTAAATTAATGCATTGTCTCCTTGTTATTTTAACTGTAAGTAGAGTCCTACATGCATTTAACTGTGGTTTACAGTTAACATACACGGAACCTGTGAAATTATAGTTAAAATAACTGGCAAAAAAGGTGCCAGTTTATAACAGTGTAGTGAGTGGATACACTCATTTATATACGAATGTATTTATTTACATACTAATGCAATGTTGTGATATTAGCTGGCCATAAAATGTAAAATAAAATAAAATAAATAAATGCATTCTGTGGTCAGTTGCTACTATAATGGGTTACACTGGATCAGGACACATACATTTCAGTAAAGATGGGTGTCTCGAAGCAGGGCAAATATTTGTTGTTGGGGGACTTTATATATAGATGGGTTACAAACTAACTGAAAAATCCTGAATGAATGCGGGGACAAATGTAAAGGATGAAGATGTTTTTGTTCATTTTCCTGGCATAATTTGGGTCTTCTCGTCCCCTAAACGGCAAAAGGGCCATTGCAAATCACAGTACAGTTACTCTGGGTGATCAACTTATATCCAATGATGAAGCGTGATGGATATGGTCTCATCCAGGATGCCAGTAGCCCAAGCCCTACATTGCCCAAAAGATCACTGAATGGTTTTTATTTGATCATAGCTCAATGACAGTATAGTCACCAGATCTCAAACCAGCTTGACTTATATGGGAGATTTTGGAACAACATTGGACCATAAAATCTAAACTCAAAATGAGGGAAAATTGGAAAATACTCCAATAAAGTTGTAAGCTTATAAATCTATGCCAAGGTGTGTGATCTGGCAGATTGTGGTGGCCCAACACCTTACTAGGACTTTTTGTGTTGATCTTTCCAGTAATTTGTCCCTCATTTGTATATATTTACTATTTGACTGAGCATCCACTGAGCTGAAAAGATTTTCAGATGCAAATTCCAAATGCTGGCGTGGTGGTGCAGTAGGTGATGATGATGATGATGATGATGATGATGAATACTTTATTGATCCCCCGTAGGAGAAATTCAGGTGTCCAGCAGCTAAAAACACATCCACCAGTACACATTCATCAATAAATAATTAAAATTCTAAAACGTTACTAACAATAATAAATCCATGTTAATCAGACACATCTGTTGTACAGTCTTATAGCCAAAGGAACAAACAAATGAGAGGAGCCTGTTGCCACGGGTACTCCTCTGAGCTGCCATAGTGTCATGCAGAGGATGTCTGGAGTTGCCCAGGATGCCCTGCATGAGAGCTCTCATCCTTCTCTCCAGCACAGCTCCTACAGAGTCCACACTTCTCCCCATCACAGAAACACATTTCCTGATCAGCCTGTCCAACCGGTTACTGTCTCTCGAGGTCAGACTGCCGCCCCAACAAACAACCCCAAAGACGGTAGGTAGCACTGCTGCCTCACAACATGAAGGTTGTGGGTTTGAATCCAGCCTGGGGCTTTTCAATATTTTGTTTGCATGTTCTCCAGGTGTTTGCATGGGTTTCCTTCGGGTACTTCAGTTTCCTTCCATTGTCCAGAGACATGTATGCCAGGCTAGTTGGAGACTGCAAATTGCGATAGCTATGAGTGTGCGTGTGAATGGTGTATGTCCTATGATGGTTCGGTGAGCTGTCCAAGGTGTGGCTCTGCCTTTTGCTCATGGTCAGCTGGGACAGCCTCCAGCTCCCTCGTGACCCGAGTGAGGAAGAAGTGGCATAGATAATTGACAGGTGGATATGCCAGATGCTATTTTCATTCACTTAGAGGAGTATTTCACCACTGGAAATGGTGAAATATTGTAATGGTCTTTTCATAGAACTTCGCTGTACATGCTGTAGAATGGTGAAAAAATTTTTAAATTGGTGCTTCATGACCTGAGATAACAGAGAAAAACGGCAGTGGTATTTTGTTTTGCACGAAAGGTAGAAAACCTACAATAACCAGAATGCACTGGGTGTGTTATTTTCCCGAACTGAAAATTAGTTGGGAACAAAACACATTTTTTTAACAACAACTACTAGTGCTGACTTGGTCTTGGACGTCTTCCTTTATTAAGAAGTTTTACGATAATAAGAATAATCAATTGGCAATAAAAATACAGCTTTCTTCTTCAAGGAGCAATTAAATAACAGCCTTTTCAGTTCAGAAGGATAATTTACTCATAAATAGGCCTATTCTACACAAAAGATAATCTGCTTTGGAACTTTCATGCTACCTTATTGGCAGATCAGATGATCTAACCTGCACCTTATGATTGTGTAAATTAAGTCAAAGGCAAAGATTTGAAACACCTGTGCATAACTTTGAAAAGAGTTCACTGAAACACACCAAATTGCCTGTCCAAGTGAATGATTATTGTCCTCCCATAATGAGGAGAACTTCCAAAACCGGATGGAGTGCAGTGTTTTTGAAGTGAATTTATTGTTGATTAGAAAAAAAGATTAAGAACTAGTCGGGACCAATAATTTTTTTTAAGGGATGTTCTGTGCCTGCCCAATCTTGAGTTCTGGCAATGGCAGTTTTGCAAAGTACCAAGATAGTTCAGGTCTCAGAAATAAAAATGCATGTTGCATCATCCGGCAAATAATTTCTGATGAATAAACAGAAAATTCTCGGTCCAATTAAACACTGTTAATTTGCATATACTAACCACAGTGTAATTATACAAAGCCGGTTGAAGATCGGCAAACTATCCCTTTAATAATGTGTTTACAGAAATGTTTACAAAATCTACTCTGAGGCACTTTTATGGAAGATTTACAGTATGCACTCATTTAAATCATATTGTGTTTTAACTGAAGTTTTTGCACACTACTACCAGTGGAGATGGTAGACGCGAGAGGCACAGGTACAGCCTCTCCCACGGACACAGGTAGGCAACAGGACTATCATTAATGTCGCAGCGCCTAAGACCCAGGCAGGTACCCACTTGAATCCTCTTCCTACTTCATCCCTTATCCTCAAAAAATTATACAAAAACACATCCAAATCCTCCTGTGAATGTACACTTGTTCTCAGCCTCAATTTGCCATTCAGCTCCGACTAAGGAGACAAGCCCTGATCACAATATTGTCAAGGCTCTGTTGGTTTTCTGGTTCAAATCCTTGTTCACGCTGTTTGCCGAGTACTTATCTGCTGTGACAGCCTTCAGACACACAGAGGGTCTTGAAAGAGGTCTTCCACAAGCAGATCCTTCCTGCTGGGCAGTGGCTGAAATGGCCTTTTCAGTCTCCATCAAGTGCAGCCACAGCTTTTGAGCCAGGCCCTCGGACCCCTGTTGAGGTGAGCTACGCACCAGCGCCTCGTACCTTTGACCAGGCCACCCCAGTTTATTTGGGAGACACCTGCATTCTCCCAATATGTCTGTCTGCATGTATGTATATGTTTAGCATAGACTACACATTAATACTGTGCTGGATGTTCTTTTTCTCTAAAGGAAGGGATGTAGATACCGTTTGTGAGGAGTTAAATACATGCAGGTGAGGTATGGCTATTTTTTCCAAGAACATTAAAGGTGGCACACACACACACTTACACACACACGCACAGCTTGCTCATATGAAATTCTGTTCCCCTGCACCTGGAGCCAAAGAAAAGGAACGTCTTGACTCTGGCGAGAGTGCTTGCGCTTGCCGGAAGCACCCTGACTCTGTGCCAACCCCCCTCTCGCCCCCCTAACCCCTCTCCCCTTGCCCCCTTCACCCCCCACCCAACCCATTCCCCCCACTGAATCTCCATGGCACACCACAGAAAAATGGCATCAATTAATCAGCATTCATGAACCGTTTGCTTGAGTGCTCCTTTGTTTTCTCTGCGGTTTCTAGCGCGGATAGAGGCCGTGTTGTTGCGAGTGCCGTAGACAGCCCGCTCTGCCTATTGTGGGAACGTGTATCAACTGGTGCTCAGTGAGGCGTCTCACCCTCCCCAAACCCCCCCCATCCCCTTCCTGTGCCCTTTTCACCACGCCACACCAGGGCAGGAAGCGCTGCCACACTCATCCCCACTCCACACACTCACATCAGGCCCAGATGTATGAAGACATCTGTCCATTTTCCCTCTCCCGTTCACTTCTCACTTTGTATGCCTCTGTCAAGGAGGCAATGCTCCGAGAAAAAAAAAACAACAAAAAAAAAAACATTGGGGGCTTTTTCCCCCTGCTCACTCTCTATCTCTATCTCTAAATCTCTCACACTCTCTCCCTTCCTCTCCTCTCTCTCTTCCCCTCTCCTTTATAATTCAGTGCTGATTCTTTACCCCCAGAGAAGAAGCAAGTTTAATTGAGAACTACCATTTAGAGCCATTCTGATGCAATTATACAATTACAGTGGAATTGAGGTTCTGCCTGGGCCTCCGTTTGCGCCAATTTGCCGCACTTTCTTTGCAGTTTAACTCTAGTTTCCTTTTCAGTAGATGCAAATCTCTCTTATTTCGCCCAAAATTAAGCATAATTGCTCATATTCACAAGTGCACCTTTCAACAGGAGGTTCCTGCTAGTTAGCACGCATTAAATCCAAGCTGTCACTGAGGAATATTTTTTTTCTGCTCACACACATTTGATTATGCATTTGAATGTGATAGCTGTATTATTAAATATGAAATGAATGATGCTGAAACTACTTGCAAGACTCTGATGCCGATGGCTGTCTACGATTTCAAGTTTCCTGTTAGAATAAGAGTCACTTTCAGCAGTATTCGGATGGTTCGCACTGGGGGGCCCCCTCGATTCCTTGGCAAGGTATTAAACTCCGGTAATACCTGGGCCCAGAGAAAGAATTAAATTGCTCAAATTTGCAGTTGGAGACAAGTGTTGTAATTTCAAAAAGCTAGAAATCATCTACTGCTGTACATTTATGTTATTTTGCTTTCAGAATCAGTGTTTTTTGGGAGTCATTTTTGGTGGTTTCAGGTTTCACGAAGTTCACTTAGAATAGTAAACAGAAAATTAATCGGAATGTATGTCATTTTTTGAAGAAAGTACGTTCTTTAGTTCATGAACACAAGTTGGTAGCCTTGTGTATAGGTTAGTTTAGGCATGTTGTGGAAAATTTGCACTTGCTTTGCATCTCTATATAAATGTACAGCGGTAGACACTCGATGCACCCTTTCCCCATGTCAGCCCATATCGCACTAGTTTTAAACAGGCCTCTTCTCTCCAGGGATCAAACAGACTAAAATGATGTGTCAGTCTGACATTTGATCAGCTGTGTCTTATCCAGTCCATCCTTTCTTTTACTTGCAGTACAGGAAGCTTCTCATTACCAAACAAGCCTGTTAAGCAGCATCTGAAGTGGCAACCTGCACCCGCAGCAAACAATGGTTTGCCAGATACTGTTTTAATGCATATCCTCTTTTGGACAGCCCAAAATGTTGGCCCACTGCTATTCGCAATTAAAGGCGTTACGGCCATCAGCACTACATGCAATGCTCTTAAACAGGCGCTCTCTCTGACCCCCCGACCATTGAATAAAAATAATGCACAAAAACAGACAGTGAGAGGGAGACAGCGAGAAAAAGAGAGGGAGATTTTAAGCCACAGATAAGTAGTTAGAGACCTTTGCGTTGCATGGAACCATTATCTTTGCTGAATAAAAATGGGATTTAGTGGTTTTTCCACTTAATTTAAATCAAAAGAATCCCCACCTTACATATTGCGTTGGTAATGTAATGGAGAGAATCACAAAAAAGGCTTTGTGGCTCTGACATCCTCTATAGTGGGGTTGTGTTGTCCTGCGAGCAAAAGGGAGAGAAAAGTTTTTCTTCTTCGCCTCACTATCTGCTAACACATTCTAATTGATGCTGCTGCATTCCTGCACAGGGCCCTTTCAGGGAATAACGAGCCTGGAGCTGAATGCCCATGAATTGGTCAATCCAAGCAGAGCCGTAAAAACTCCCCACTTCCCCACATCTCCCCCACAGATCCCCATGCTCCCTCCCAAAAGCCTCACTCCAGCCCATTAAAGCGGCACCATTATATAAAAACGCGGCCAACAAAAGCTGTCAATCTTTCAGGGCGTTCTAAAGCTTGGACTCACACAGACTGGAGTGACAGAACACCCCCTTACCCCCAACTCCCCCCTTCTCTCCCCCAACACTACTCCACAGTTACCCCAAAACCCCCAGCCGCCCCCCTGCATCCCCCAGCGCATACTTTTTTTCCAACACACACATATACACTCACTCAGTAACACACTCGCGCACACACACACACCCTCTTGCCTGACTGCACAAAGCATCAATCTGTCTTTGGGCTCATGGCCCTGAGCCCTTTGTCCCATCTGCAGGTGCCTATGAAAGCAACCACGACTGCCCCAGCCCCTCGGTATGCCACGCCCAGCCTTCGGAGAGGAACTGCTGACAAAGGGACAGTGTGGGAAGAGGGCAGCATGGGGGGGGGGGGGCGGGGTGGAGGGTGGTAGTTGGGGATTGGGTTGTGGGGGAGGGGTATTAGTCTAGGACAGATGGCTGGGGAAGAGTTTCACAGTTTCACCAAGACACCTCCACGGGTAATGTCGTGAGGGTAAGATTTTAGGGGCGGGGTATGTTCTCCCTGGTAGGGAAGGTGCAGGGAAGGGATCCTCCAAACTCAGGGGAAAGTATGGAAAACTTTTGCCCTGTAAAGGCATTTTCACCACAATTATCCAACGGGGGGTAAAGTACATGTAACGAATGTGGTGCAATGAAACTTCTACACAATATATCCTGTATATAACTGCAATAGATGTCTCTGTGCTTGCATAAATACACACCAATGGGGGACTGTAACTGAGATTAAAAAAAAAAAAAACCTGTCAGTTACTTGATTGCTCATATTTATTGGCTGAATGAGGAAAACATAACACAACTATCTCAAACGATTTTTGAATTTGCACTGGCATTATGGGGCAACAGGTGTCAGCAGACATCCTGCAGCTCAAATAGATGCCTGGTGTCCCATGGGGAGTCATCGTTTGATAATTCCTTGAGAAAATGTTAAAACTCACAGCAGAGAAAAAACCTTTGGGCACTTGAAACTTGAAACCTCTAAACAAAATATGGTTCTTAAATAATGAGCACATTGACTTTTATTTTCTTATTTTTTGGCATCAATGCCTTGCAAAGCATTTATTCATACAATCATCAGTGTGAATGTGCCAAGTCTCAAATTCCCTGAATGCAAGGGGCTGTAGAATTTGTCTCCCGGGCAATTAGGCTGCCCTCACATAGGCACATCACTGCAGAGCTCCAAAGCTTGGTGAAGCTTGCTGGTTCATTAGATTCCCTATGCTAAGACACTGTCCGCATTGTGGAAAACAAGTCTCAAATGTGGAGTGTGTTGAAAAGCTTGTGCTAAAGATTTTGATGTTATGAAGTGACTAATGAGTAATATGTGTGTGTGTGTGTGTGTGTGTGTGTGTGTGTGTGTGTGTGTGTGTGTCTGTGTGTGTGTGTTTACATGTTTATGTGCTTGCTTGCATGGGTGTTTGAAATCTATTGGTATTCCCTGTTGCTCAAAAAAGGAGAAAATCTCATAGCAAAATGAGAGCTAATGGCAAGATCTAACAGATAAATCAAATTCTCAGTAATCATTTACTGGCTAACAATAGCATTTGGACATTAAAGGAAACAATTGAGGGAGCCACGAGTTGAGTCCATTTAAAATGTATCTTTGACTAGGAGAGCTCATTTTCTATCAGGTTTTCTTTTTACTTAAAGGATATGGTTCAGATATGGTCAGAGGAAACCTGATCCCAGATCAGTACACCTACTTTCAGATGCCTTCTGAAATGGTGGGAGGTCTCTAAAGTTTTATAAAAATTAGAATACTTTCAGCTGCAATATTTTCCAGGAATAACATTGTATGTGCATGTAACAGGTATCTCTAAATTTCAAGAGAATATACATCCAAATATTTCAAACGATGCTGTAACAGGCCTCAATTATCACACATTTTTTGTTTGATCTGTTAATATTGTAGTGCCACTATTTTCCAATGACCTTCATGTACTGTTCACTCTACAAAAGGATCAATGGGCTTGGCTGTTGCATAGTTTGTTTTAGAAGAGTCTTGTAGGGTAAACATTGTTATAATTTTGGCACTATTAATGACTTTATTTATTTTTTTATTACAAAAATGTCCTCAGTGTTCATATGATAGATTTAATCCTCTTCATTTATTCCTAACCCATGTTTTTTTGCTTAAGTTTTAATCTAATCATTTTAAAGAGAAACCACAAAAACAAGAATAATGTATTTCTTTTTGTATATGTTACAAAGGAAATATAACCAACATTCCCACAAAGTTGGATGGGGCTTATGCAATTACCCATGTCTACTCATTTGTATTTTGTTCATGAATTTGTTTGTCTGTGTAACGGTTGTGTCACATACCCTAGTGAAAGGCACCGAGGACAGAAAGTTGAGGACTAGTGCAAGGATGGACTTGGTTGTATAGTTTATTATGCCGACTGCACAGCAGTAGGAATACACGCAAAATACAAAACAAACAGGAAGCAATGCTCCTTAAAGATAACGAAGATAAAGTGCTGGAATTAACAATAAACAGCACTAAGCTAGAATTAGATTCAATACACATGGTATGCGGGGAAATATGTCTTATACAAGACCAGCAATGCAACACAGGCATGTGGTTACGAGACTTCACAAAGACCGAGTGTGAGACTCGGTCTTATATAGCAAACTACTACCACCCAGTGGAAATGACAACAGATGCAAACAATGATTAATGGAGTGAGGAATGCAGTCCAGGTCTTAATAGACCGGTGAGCTGGAGGGCTGGAGGCATGTTCATAAAGTACCGCCCTGAGGCACGAATCCCAGTGTGCCTGATCTTCGGCTGGGAGGGCGCCCTCTGGGGCGTGGAGCAGGCTGGTCCCGATAGGCCAGGTGGAATTCAGTCCGGAGCTGCAGATCCAGGATGTCATCACGGTCCACCCAGATCTTCTCCTCTGGACCATAGCCTTCCCAGTCCACCAGATACTGCAATCTGCTTCCTCGACGTCTGATACGGAGCAGGTTGCATACCCGGTAGGCTGGGTCTCCGTCAACCTCCAGGACAGGGGGAGGGTCCTCGGGGAGGGGGGGTAGCCTCGCCAGGGGTCCAGCTATCACTGGCCTGAGCAGGGAGACCTGGCAAGTGTTATTGATTTGGTAGTTTGACGGCAACTGTATTGAGTAGGCTGACTCATTGACCTTCCGGAGGACACGGAATGGGCCAATGAACCGTGGGCTAAGCTTCCTGCAGGGCAGGCGGAGCGCAAGTCCCTCATGGAAAGCCTGACTTGGTCCCCCGGCTGGTAATTGGGGGCATCTAGACGTCTCTGGTCAGCTTGAATTTTCTGTGGACGAAGCGCCCTCAGGCTCTGGATGCTGGTGTTCTCCCAGACTTTCTCTGCCTCCTTAAACCAAGTGTCGACCGCTGGGACTTCTGTCTGGCTCTTGTCCCTTGGGTACAGTACACTGGAAGGGGGTAAGTCCATTGGACGCACTCTTCAGGGAGTTCTGGGCGTATTCAGCCCAGGGCAGGTATTTGGATCAATCCTGTTGACGCTGGTGGCAATATGCTCCGAGGAACCTCCCCAGGTCCTGGATGGCTCTTTCTGCATGCCCATTAGTTTGCGGATGGTATCCCGTGGTGAAGCTAACTGAAGCTCCCAGTTTTCTCAAGACAGCTCTCCACATTTTGGATGTGAACTGTGGTCCGCAGACCAAAAGGATGTCCTCCGGAATGCCTAAGTTCCTGAACACCTGTGTAAATAGTGTGTCTGCAACCTGGAGAGCAGATGGCACTATAGCAAAAGGCACAAATATACAGAATTTAGAAAATCAGTCAATAACCACCAGGATACAAGCGTTAACTGCTGATGTAGGGAGATCGGTAACAAAATCCACAGCGATGTGTGACCATAGATGATGAGGGACTGGTAGTTGGTTGAGTTTACCAGTTAGCAGCTGTCATGGTGTTTTGGAAATTGTGCAAATTGTGCAAGAGTGAATGGCTGCCGCCACATCAGAGGCCAGGTGGGGCCACCAGTACTTTTGGCAGACATATGTGTTTTTTTTTGGCTCTGGGTTGTCCTGCTGACAGGGAGGTATATGCCAACGGAATCATTCACTCTCGAAGAGCAGCAGGAATTAATGCCTTAGCCACTGACACCAAGGTAGTAGGGGGATTCCGCCTGGTCTCCTTCACTATTTCCTGGTCCAACTGCCAATTGATCGGGGCAACGATGCAGGAGGATGGCAGAATCAGCTCTTCCGCATCCGGATCTTTCTCTACCTCCTATCTGCTGGATAGCGCGTCCGCTATGATGTTCTTGTAGCCAGGGCGATAGATTATTGAAAAATTGAAGTGAGTAAAGAAAAGCGCCCACTTAGCCTGACATACTCCAGGTTACGGTGGTCAGTCAGCATGAGGAATGGATGACGGGCTCCCTCCAACCAGTGCCTCCATTCTTCGATCGCTAGTTTTATTGCCAACAGCTCCCAGTTTCTCACGTCATAGTTGGCCTCTGCGGGTGTGAGCTCGTGTGAGAAATAAGCACAGGGTACAACTTCTCTGGCGTCCCATGCCGCTTGGACAGGATTGCTTTTACCCCCGCACTGGAGGCGTCAACTTCCACTATAAAGGCTTTTTCCGGGTCTGGTAATTTGAGTATAGGAGCAGTGATGAACAAACTCTTCAGTGTGTTGAAGGCATGTTGAGCTTCCAGATTCCATCCCAGGTATTTGGGTTTTCCCTTGAACAGACGCGTCAGAGGGTGGGCAACCACGCTGAAGTTTTTATCAAAGCGTCGATTGAAGTTTACGAGTCCCATGAAGCGCTGGAACTCCTTTATCATCTGTGGGATTGGCTATGCTGCTCCTACCTTCACCTTCCTTTCCTCCACAGCCACTCCCTCTGGTCCAATCACGTAACCAAGGAAGAAGATGGTGGATTAGTTGAAGATGCACTTATCGGCTTTAAAGTAAAGTTGATGTTGTAGCAGGCATTTGAATACTCTCCTCACACATTCCACATGTTCTTCATACGTAGTTGAGTAGATGAGGATGTTGTTGAGGTAGCCGATAACAAATCTTCCCAGTATCTCTCGTAGCACGTAACTGAGGAAGGACTGCAACACAGAGGGGGCGTCAACAAAGACATACGGCATGACACAGTACTCGTAGTACCCAGGAGGTGGTGATACGGATAAGGTTGTATGCGCTGCAGAGGTCGAATTTCGTGAAGATCTTGGCGCCCCGCAGCTGATTCACAGCGCTAGGGACCAGGGGTAGTGGATAACGGTACTTCACCGTGATGTCATTAAGGCCTCTGTAGTCTATGCAGGGGCAGAGACCTCGACCCTTCTACTGGACGAAGAAGAAACTTGCGGACGCAGGTGAAGTGGAAGGATGAATAAAGCCTTGCTGTAGAGCATATTGTACATACTGCTCCATTGCTTGACTTTGAGCCGCCGATAGGGGGTATACATGGCTCCTGGGGGGTGATGTGCTGGACAGAAGCTCAATGGCTCAATCCCCCGAACAATGAGGTGGTAACTGGGTCACTTTAGTTTTGCTGAACGCCATCTGCAGATCCCAGTACTCTTCGGGAATCTCAGACTGCATTGTGTTTACCAAACGCGTAGTTGCTAAGTTAGCAGCTTACATAGTTTGTCCATTCATTATCAATGGTTCCTACGACGTAAGTTAGCATCTGTGATTTCGGGAAACACATCCCTGGTCTCCGTGGTCAGGGCTCTCAACAGTTGTGGAGGCAATGGAAAGGGGATCATGACGCTGCCAACAAGAGGGTGACTGGAAGTTGAGACATCTTGTGTGCCAGGATATGGAGGGATTGTGTAATAACAGCCACGGGAGCCGAGGATGAGTGGGTGGCTTGAGCAAGTGAGAAGCAGCAGCGGAAGTTCCTCCAGATGGCGCTCTTGAAGGGAGATCAGTGCTGTCTAGTGGGTCACGCTGCCATTGCCCAGAGGATTCCCATCTATGGCTGCCACAGCGAGGGAGTGCGGAGTCGGTGGACAGGGGCATTTAGGCTTCGCACCAACTGGCTCGAGACGAAGTTGCCCGCTGCTACGAAGTCAATCAGGGCCTCTGTGCAAAGGGCCACACCATTACAGGACACCCTAACCAGGATCTTGAAACATTGCCCAGTGATGGCAGTAGGTGACAACTTTACCTATTGGCCATGCTGCTACTGTCTCCACATTCTTCTTCTCCATTGCCACCCCCTCTGGTCCAATCATGTACCCCAGAAAGGAGACGGTGGGTGGTTCAGTGGAAAGTACACTTCTTGGCTTTAACATAGAGCTGGTGATCCAGGAGGCGTGTGAGTGCCTGTTTCAAATGCTTGACAATGTCAAGTTGACATGCTCGTCATATGTTAGGGAGTGTACTAAGATGTTTTTGATGTAGGCAATGACGAACATCCCAAGCATGTCTCTCAGCACATCATTTATGAAGGACTGGAACACAGATGGAAAGTTAACAAGGCCATAAAGCACCACACGATACTCGTAGTGGTAAGAGGTGGTGCTGAAGGCCATCTTCCACTCATCTCCCTTCCGAATATAAATCAGGTTGTATGCATTGCGGAGATCAAGACTGGTGAAGAACTTTGCACCTCAGCTGCTCCACAGTGCTGGGAACCAGAGGGAGTGGGTACCAGTACCACACCATGACTTCGTTCAGCCCCCGATAGTCAATGCAAGGACGGAGACCACCATCTTTCTTCTGGATGAAGAAAAAGCTGGCTGAAGCTGGTGAGGTAAAGGGACAAATCAAGCCCTGCTGGAGTGCTTCTTGGATGTACTGTTCTATAGCTTGTGTTTCAACCACTGTAAGGGGGTACACTCTGGAAGGTGAGGCACTAAACAGAGGCTGAATGCCACAGTCCCACGGGTGATGTGGAGGGAGCTGGGTGGCTTTGGCCTTGCTGAAGACCTCCTGAAGCTTCCAATACTCCCTGAAAATCTCTAGCTTGGTCTCAATTTTGGGGCTCTTGACTTTAGTGGAGGCAAGGGGAAGGGGCTGCAGTGCTGCTGACAATACTTAAACCAGAATGTGAGATGATGATTGTGCCAGGAGATGATGGGGTTGTGTCTTCGCAGCCATGGGAGGCCAAGAATCACTGGGTGGTTGGAGAACGGCGGGGTTAGGAGCGGGAGCTCCTCCTGTTGGCTCTTTTGGAAACAGAGGGAGATTGGAGCCGACTGATGGAGGATGTTTCCATTCCGCAGAGGTTTCCCATCCAGTGCTGCCACAGTGATAGGGATGTTGAGCTGATGTGCCAGCATTCGAAGCCGTCATACTAACTGTGAGGAGATGAAGTTCCCCGCTGTACCAGAGTTGATCAGGGCTTCTGCACGGAGGTGCAGATGCCACATGCACTGGGATCAGGAACCTTTGACTAGATATGGTGGATGGAGAAACAGTTACCTTAACAAGCAGTTGATGCCCTCCACAGGGGAAGCAAGGGCCTGACTTCCTCCAGTCACAATGGTCGGCAGGTCTGCTGGAGGAGCTGATCTCCATCGGCTCAGGCTCTGGCTTGGGCAGCTGGATGGGGTTTCTGCGGCGCCCCGCTGTCTCTCCTGCAGCAGCTGGTCTGGACGGATGGAGGTGTCTATGTATGAGTCCAGGGTGGCAGCGTGACCCCTGCACACCATCTCTGCCTTCAGGTCTGATTGCAGCCCATTGTGGTAGATGGTCAGGAGCGCTGGTTTGTTCCATCCCCTCCCTACCGCCAGGGTCGTGAAGGTGGGGGCATAATCTGCTGCTGACATGGACCACTGCCGCAGGTCCAGCAGGTGGTCCCCAGCCTTCTTCCCTGGGTGATCAAAGACTGCCTTAAACTGCGAGATAAAGCTGTCATGAGTGGGGAAGGCAGTTTGGTCCCAGACGGCAGTGGTCCATTCTCGGGCTTTGGCTGACAGATGAGTGATGACCGCGGCGATCTTGTCAGCATCACTGAGGGTGGAGTGGTAGGTGAAGTAGAGGGAGCACTGGATCAGGAATCATCTGCAAGCAGTCGGGGAACCCTCATAGCAGCCTGGCAGTTGTAAGGTGAATCACCCCAGGGAGGCTGAGTAAGCCTGTGGATGTGCAGGAGAGACTGGAGCGGTGAGGGCCAACAGGGGATGGTGAGCTCATGGAAGCCACGAACGAGCTCCTCGAGGATGGCTCCCAGTTGGACAGTCTCCCTCTGTTGCACCGCAATAACACTGATAATATCTGGAGGAGAGTGATTGGTGGCAATCTCTCCTTCATCTGGGAGGGGAATCTTTGCTGAATCCATGGTCTTTGGCAAAGTCTTCTGTAATGGTTTTGCAGTGCACGTTTGTATGTGCACTGAAAACAGGAAAAAGGGAGGCAGGATCCAAACGCAAAGAAGTGTTCGGCTTTAATTACAAACCCCAATTCCAATGAAGCAACCAATATTCAATTGAGTACACTACAAAGACGAGATATTTCATGTTCAAGTTGATAAACTTTATTGTTTTTTGGAAATATTCACTTATTTTGAATTTGATGCCTGCAACATGTTCCAAAAAAGCTGGGACAGGGGCATGTTTACCAGTGTGTTACATCACCTTTCCTTTTAACAACACTCATTAAGCGTTTGGGAACTGAGGACATTAATTAAAGAAGCGTTGCAGGTGGAATTATTTTTCATTCTTGCTTGATGTACGACTTCATTTGCTGAACAGTCCGGGGTCTCCATTGTCGTATTTTACGCTTCATAATGCGCCACACATTTTCAATGTGAGACAGGTCTGGACTGCAGGCAGGCCAGTCTATTACCCGCACTCTTTTACTACGAAGCCACACTGTTGTAACACGTGCAGAATGTGGCTTGTCTTGCTGAAATAAGCAGGGATGTCCCTGAAAAAGACATTGCTTGGATGGCAGCATATGTTGCTCCAAAACCTGTATGTACCTTTCTGCATTAATGATGCCTTCACAGATGTGAAAGTTACCTAATCCATGGGCACGAACACATTCCCATAACATCACAGATGCTGGCCTTTGTACTTTGTGCTGATAACAATCTGGATGGTCTTTTTCTTCTTTAGCCCGAGGACATGACGTCCATGATTTCCAAAAACAATTTGAAATGTGGACTTGTCAGACTACAGTACACTTTTCCACTTTGTGTCAGTCCATCTCAGACGAGCTCGGGCCCAGAGAAGCCGGCGACATTTCTGGGTGTTGTTGACATTTTTTTGTTGGCTTTTTCTTTGCATGGTTGAGTTTTAACTTGCACTTGTAGATGTAGCGACGAACCGTGTTAACTGACAATAGTTTTCTGAAGTGTTCCTGACCGCATATGGTAATTTACTTTACAGAATGATGTTGGTTTTAAATGCTGTGCCACCTGAGGGACCAATGGTCACGGGCATTCAATGTCGGTTTTCGGCCTTGCCGCTTATGTGCAGAGATTTCTCCGGATTCTCTGAATCTTTTGATGATATTATGGACTGGACTATAGATGATGAAGTCCCTAAATTCCTTGCAATGGCACGTTGAGAAGCGTTGTTCTTAACGTTGTTTCAATTTACCAGTTCACCTGTGGAAAGTTCAAAACAGGTGTTTTTTGAGCATTCCTCAACTTTCCCAGTCTTTTGTTGCCCCGTTCCAGCTTTTTTGGAACGTGTTGCAGGCATAAAATTCAAAATGAGTGAATATTTCCAAAAAAAAAGTTTATCAGTTTGAACATTAAATATCTTGTCATTGTAGTGTTCTCAATTGAATAAAGGTTGAAAAGGACTTGCAAATCATTGTATTCTGTTTTTATTCACGTTTTACACAACGTCCTAACTTCGTTGGAATTGGGGTTTGTACCTTTGTTGCAAAGCCACAAAGGTTATTAGAAGAATACAATGCCTCGGTAAACAGTTCCAAAAAAGTATGAGAAAAATGCAAGATGGACTAACAAAGTCAGCTAAATAAAGAGTTACAATTGGAATTACGAAATGCTATGGCAAAAGCCTATGCTAGAGAAGAGCTTTACGAGACTTTGCACCATAATTTTGCACAGTCGGGGCTTTTATGTGGTTACAAACTCGAATTGGATAATTATGCACAGATGGCGGTAATGAGTGATAATGAGTTTAGCAGGCCGGTTCCTCAGAATTTCGGAGATGCAGGCCATTGGGGGCGTGGCATGACACAGGTAAAAGAATAGAATGGAATAGAATAATTTTTATTATCATTGTAACGTACAATGAAACATACAACTTTCTAAAAGATCCATTTAAAATCTGCAGGGAAGCCTAGTCGCAGTTGCAGCTGCCAGCAGCTACAAGGAGGTAAACACTCATCAGTCAATGATCACAAAGATGATCACGAGATGACCCCAATACCCAATGCGAGCCGATGAGACTGCACATCAGGCACACAGCTCACTGAGTGCTCCTCTATATTGCTTTCTTATATGGTCATAAGTTAACAAACAATGTATTAAAATACTTTGGTAACTTAACTGTGTCAACATGTCATTGCAAGCTTTCACATAAACCACATTTTTATATATTTATCAATTATGCAAATATAAAATCAATGTTCCTTTAGTGAAATTTCTCAATAAATATTTGTTAATTGAGCCCCAAAGAACCATACCGGGCCATACCACACTTCTGGCGAAATTGAGTTTAGGTAGTCAGCATGTGCAGAAAACTGAGATCTACATTTCTTAAATGGGCCAATCCAATCTGCCCACATGGACTGATAATACAAGCAAACGCATTCTCTGTCACTGTAAATATGCACTGCACTGCACATATGCACTGCACTGCGTACGCCATAGTGGGCCATCCCACATCTTTCCCATAATTCATTGTAAACATGGAGGCTAGGTATCTCACTGATGAGGAATTGCTTGCAATGATTGATGATGATGGTGAAGTGGAAGTTGACAGAGGCCCAGAGTTCGTCCTAAATGAATCAGAAGATAATGGTTCCTCTTCAGGAGGAGGAAGGTTTCACTTTAATTGAGATCGAAGGGCATCAAATACTTGCATAAGAAGTGCATGTACATAATTTTACATATTTTGAGTTTTTAACATATGCCGTGTTTTTTGTTGGCAATTACTCTGGATGACACAGGACGCTAGCAACTTTGAGTCCCATTTTCTCAAAAGTGCCCCAACATGGGTTGGCCCAGTATGGTTCTAAGTGGCTCAACTGTGAATGAACGAAAATGCTGCTGTGGTGGGGAATGGAAAACTTTTCATGAACCGGATTTGTGATAACTGGCTTTCTGGGGAGAATACTGATTGATCCTGCTTCCAATTTCCAATCACCAAAATATCCTGCACTTAAAAACCAGAACTGTCAGATAACACTGTCATTGTTTACATCTAGTTTATATCACATTGCTTGTTTTGACAGTTACTCAAAAGAAATTATTTAAAAAAGACAATTTTACACTTTGTCTGGGTGAATTTCTCCTTCAACTTATAGATTAATAGATGGAGTGCTAAATATTTTATGCTATACCGATTCTTCCAGAGCATGCAAATGGGTTTTTTGTAAACCGTAACTATTGACAGGCAAGCTGGTGTATAATTGTGAGAAAACTTTTTGAACTTTCCAGCAACTTAGAATTGCCTTGTTTTTGTCATCATACCTCCAACCGTAGATTTTACACTTTCACCAGCGTTTGCTTGTTAGTTTGTTCGTTTCTTCACCATTAATTGGGATATCTCAAAAAATTATGGATGGATGTTAATGAAATTTTGTTTGTTGATAAATACTGAGCCAAAGGAGGAAATTATAAAATTTTTGTGAAGACCTGGTGTGTATTCTTTATTCAGGATCCAAAAGAATTTCTATGCGTGTAAAGCTGGCCCTGTCGACACTCGCTTAACACTCGCATTTAATGATAATTCCTCTGCCAATGAATTTCAAACCGACAGATGTAATTCGCTCTCCGAGTGCGGTCTAGTTGTCTTATGACATCACAATTATCTCATGTTACAAGGACTAAAACATTGACATTCACTGCAGCTTGTTTAAAAGGCAAAAATAATGTTTTGCACCATCCTATTCTGGCTAGTTTCCACCATCTTCGAACTGTAGCATCAACCTGCAGAACAAAAACGGCTAATTATGCACACTTTCAATGCCAGGCCAATGTATAGATGTTTGTGTATCAGAAAATAGGTTTCCCAGTTTTGTGGAAGACAATTACTCTGGGAAGAAAGCACAGATACAATTTTGGAACCAGTCACAGAGTTCACAGGTTTGAAAGAAGCTCTGAATGGATCAAAGCAATGGCATGCACTCATGGGGTAAGCTCAGTAGAGAGTGGAGCTCAGGGACCCACCCCACAAAGGGTCAGCAATACCTCAATCATCCTCCTCCTGCTCTTTCCAGATCTTAAAATTTCGACATTACAAATGTCTGCCGACTGTATATGCATTGAAATGGCTGTACTTATCAATGGCAATGCCTAAATCAGTTGCAATAAGAAACCTTGGTTACAAGTAAAGTGTATGACTGAATAACCTTTGGCATGTTGCATGCAGTATTGATAAGACACTGCTGTAAAGGAAAGCACAACATTCTGCCATCTTTCTCCGGTTATAATTTTGTCATTATCTCAGCCAAAATGAAAAGAATCTACAAGCTCTTTTTCTAGGTACCTGAAAAATTTCTTCTATATAAACCTAGCTAATATAGCAATTGTTTCAAAAATGCGGTTCACATCGGTGCTGTCTGTGGCACACTGTGGACAATCATCAGACTTTTCTGTTAAAGAACTACCTTTCCCAGTGTAATTATGATATTGGAGATAAATTCAGACTTTGCATAGCTTTGATTTTGGACTAAATGGCATAATTTAATTAAACAGATTATATATTGTAAAATAACTTTACCTGAGAATCTGAAAAATGGTTTGAATTCTATGAGACATGATTGATAATCATGTACCGGAAAATTTATACGGACTCTCTTTTTCGGGGATTATCTTGCCCCCCAATAATATATGCACACATGGCATGTAACATAAGGAAAGAAAGGTACATTGGAAATCAAACACAGGTCATGCACATTGTTACTCTGATCACAACTGCTGCAGGACGCACAACATATATTGCCAATAAAGAGTGTTTTTACATACAAAGAATTTAAGCTTATACGTAACACCTATTAGTGGCATTTATAAAACTTTAAATGTGATTAATTATGATCTGTGTATTTGAAAAATGCACACTTGCCACCAATGAGGAAGAAATGAAGTCACATATTCAATTTTTTTTCTTCCGATGTGCGAAAATTCCATCAAAGCTTGTCTGAATCCTTCGGTAAAATAAACTCCTGAATCAAATCTTGAAAATGTCTGTCTGACAGTTCACACCATAATGTACTTCTTGATCAATGTTGGAGAACTGGTATTCACCACTGACTCAAAAGCTGCAGAAAGAGCTCATCCCTACCTTTCTTGTCCTCATGCCGCCATCTTGTGGAATTTATAAGGGGTGCAAACATCATATTTAAATCAGATAAGGTAGTCGCATTTAAAATTATCACACAGTCAGAAGCTTTGTGGCAATTCAATATAAAACATTGTTACACCTGTCTTGTTTCCAGCATAAAATGTATAGAAATTAATCATCTATTAGTTTTGTGCTGTGGCCTCAGGTGGTACGTCTGAATATTGACAAGATTTCAGTTATTTACATAACTTAGTCCTGGTTTCCTCAATCAAAAAGCTACCCTACATCAATCATTAAAATTTACTTGAGGTCACTTTTTTGAATCTTCATACATTTAAACCCTAAAATTCTAACTTTTTGCACGTTTTCTGTTAAGTAGATTCAAAATCAGAAAAAGCTTTTTTTCACATCGTAGGACAAAGTCACACACGTATTCTATATCTGGTGGTTGTAGCACATCACTGATGCTGCATCACACTTATAATGAGAAAAATATTCAAACCCATGAAGCCATGTTTTTATGGCCACAACATAACATCAAATGGAAAATATCTAGATCTTGTTCATCATTTCACACACATTTCCCTGTAATTCATCAGGACATATTAGGGATCCTTGGAAACCATATGATCACTAGAATTTGAAATAGGCATGAAGTTCCACAGGTTTGAATACAGCAGCTGCATTTTGTGGACCCTTATATGGGTCCATAGGTTTCATGCACCTTTTCCGTTTTCACTCAAAGGGACAAGACAGCTAGGCATAACACAACAATTTTACTGGTAGTTGATATATCTTACATTGTCAACATATGTAATTAAGCCACCAAAAATTCCGAGCTTAGCATGAAAAAAGAATACTAAATTAATTTGATTTTGATGGTTTTCAAATAATGAGATTGCTTTATGAAAAATATTGAAAAAGGAGAGTAAGTGCATTGAAATAAAATCATAGTTTTCCAATAACTTGTCCTGAATTTACTGTGACAGGAGCAAATGGACCATTGTATTTACATATAAAGTAACCTGCTTGATAGTAAGTCGCAACTGCATGACCAATAGGGGACAGCAAAGTATTAGATACCATCAGACTGCCAGCACTACCATCAGACATGGTTATTCTGGGCAAGTGAAAGACAATTTCTGGACTGGAATAAAATAAATCAGAAAAGAAAAATCAGGTACATCTTTTTGAAAAAGGGTATTGTAATTAATACTGGAAAGTGACACTTTAACACTGTACAATGAAAAACTCTTTAAATAAGTCAGGTATGGGAGCACAATATGGTCATATAAGATGGATAAGAAAGAGTATGGTATACACTCCTCAAGTTTTGTATGCAGCATATTTATTTATTGATAAATAAATCATTAACCACGAGGTTGTGGACAGGTTAGGAGTGGCAATAGAAATTCAAAAGCAGCAGTCACAAGTTAAAATGTTATGTCATCTAATTACTACCCCAAATCAGAAAAAATGTTGGGACAGTATATTAAATTAAAATTACTACTGAAAGCAGTGGTTTGTCATTTAACTTTGACCTGTATTGTGTTGAACACAATACAACAGCACATTATTTATGTTTTACCGCAAGAATTTTATTGATTTTTCAGAATAAAAATTTATTTCTGTTTTGGTGCTTGCGACATATTTTTTGTAAAAAAAAAAAAAAAAAAAAAAAAAAAAAAAAAAAAAAAAAATGGGACAGTGATGCATTTTCCACTTCGTAATCTCACCATTCCATTTCGCAACACCTAAAACTTAGGGACTGAAGAAACCAAGTAATTAAGAGTTTCTTATGTAATTTTGAAACCTTTGTCCTGAAAACAAGTCTTAAGGTGTGCAACCGTACCAAGTCTTCATTGTTGCATTTTGCACTTCAAAATGTACCATGTGTTCTCCATAAGGGACAAGTCAGGACTGCATGCTGGCCGGTCCAGCAGCTGCACCTTCAGTATTGTACGTAGTCTTGCCTTTGTAATGCAAGCAGAATGCAATTTTGCATTGTCCTGTTTAAATATGCATTGGCTTCCCTTACATTAAATTTACATTACATTAAAATGATATTGTCTTGCAGGCAACAAATGTTGTTCCAAAATCTCAGTGTATTTTTCAGCATTAAAGGTGCCTTTACAGAAGAGTAAGTTACCCTTGCCAAGGGTACAGACACAACACCATACCATGGCAACCATGGCTTTGGGACTCATAGCTCAGAACAACCTGGATGGTCTTTTCAGCTTTGATCTGGAACACATGGCAGCCATTACTTCCAGAAAAGACCTGAAATATTGATTGCCTGACAACAATACATTTCCCCAGTGGGATGGTCCATCACAGATGCCTCAAGGCTCACAGACGTCAGTGGCGCTTTCGGACATTGTTGACATTAGGCGTCCTTTTGGCACAGGGAAGTTTTAACTGGCATTTGTGGATGTAACTATGAATTGCAGCACTTGACAAAAGTGTGCCAAAATAATCCTGGGCCCATGTGGTCATTCAATTTGTAGATAAATGATGGACCCTGATGCAGTGCCATCTAAGTGATCGAAGATCCCAGATATTCAGCGTTGGCTTTCGCACAGAAATTCCTCCATATTCCTTGAATCTTTAAACTATTTTATGCACCACAGATGGTGAATCCCTTCCCATAATTGTCGGAGGTACATTGTTTATAAAACTTTCAATGATGCTCTGAGGTATTTTGGGGCAAATTGGTAGGCCTTGGCCTATCTTTGCTCCTGAAGGACTAGGCCTGCCATGCTTTTGAACCAAATCATGATGACATTCACCTGCTGACCTCAGCGGTTTCAAATCACATCAATAGAGAAAAATGGGATGTATAATGTATATTTACAAATACAATTAAGTTGACCATGTCTTAAGGAGGGTGCAGGAAAGGAAGTTGATTTACAGGAGGTTGATTGGTATGGGCTAGATATAGTTGGACTCACCTGTACACACAGCGCTAGCTCTGGAACCAAACTCTTTGATAGGGGTTGGACTCTATCCATTTTTAGAGTCGCCCAAGGTGAGAGGTGGTGGGCAGGTGTGGGGATACTTTCATCTTTGTTGCTGATTGTAGCTGTGTTGAAGTTCACATCAGTAAATGAGAGGGTCTCCGCAATCCGCTTAGAATGCTCTGATTGTGTTGCGTGCTAATGCAGCTTTCTTGGAGTCCCTGAGCAGGAACCTGACAAATGCTCCAACTGGGGATTCTGTAGTTCATGGGAACTTCAATGCTCCTGTGGATACTGACGGAGATGCATTGAGGAGAGTAAATGGGAGAGGTGTTCTGTTTCTGAATTTCTGTGTTTGACTTGGATTAGCCATAAAGACACTGTGTTTGAGCATAAGGGTGTTCTTAAGTGTAACTGGTACTAGAACACCCTTAGTCAAAGGCTGATTATTGATTTAGAAATCGTGTCATCAGATCTGTGAACGCATGTTTGGACACTTGGGTGAAGAGAAGGGCAAAACTGTCAACCAATCACTACCTGGTGGTAATCTGGTTCAGATGGCACGGAAGACTGCCAGACAGACCTGGTAAACCTACACATGTTGAGAGGACTGACTGGGAATGTTTTATGGAGGATCCTGCTGGGAAAATTTTCAACTTCCACCTCTGAAAGAGCTTTGCCCATGTCCTGGTGGAGGCTGGGGAGATAGGCTGCATCCGATTTGTCTTTTTAGCTTAGGAAAGTTTTTAACTCCGAAAAATGTTCTGGATATAATTACGCGGCAGCCATGATAAGTGCAGTCGAGTTCTGTAAATGTTAAGGAAAGGTGTGCCGGTGCTTTCCTAATTCACCTTTTTTTAGCAGAGGGTACGCAGAACCGTCCTTTTCAAAGAGAAAGGAGATAACACAATCCCACAATTCTGCACAGCAGCAATATTTAAAGCAACAACCAGCCAATTCATCCAGCCAAACATATATGACGGACAGGGGATACATGATCACATTGCCTAGTGCAACTGCATTCAGATTCTATTTGTAGCGCGGTTGTCTTTCTAAGCCATCAGGAATTCCCTTTTGCACCTTTCCTGCACCTTATGATGTTTTCCAAAAAGATGAACGAAAAGTGGTTAGAAATTAGTGGACAGGACGCCATTTTTCGACTATTCAGATGCAGCCATAGACTCCAAGAGGACCCTTTCAAAGTCTCCATTGTGGAGGCCATTCTGTTAAGATGTGACCAGAAGGTTCTTACTGCCAGTTGTGGAGGCTGATAAGCTGAAGAAGGTGGCCTTTGTGGCCTGGTTAGACCAGGGCACTCCTGACTCAGCAAAAAGGTACTGATGGGCTCGGACTATAAGGCATTGTGGTTGCCGAAGCAAAAACGCGAGTTTAGGAGGAGTTAGGGGAGGCCATGGAGAGGGACTTCCGAACGACTTCAAAAAGGTTTTGGAAAACCATCAAATAATTCAGAAAGGGGAGGCAAGGCTTTGCTCTAGGCTGTTTTAAGCAGGGATGGTGAACCGCTGACCTTGGCAGGGGATATAATTCAGCAGAGGAAGGAACACTTTGAGAAGGAGACAGGGATGAGTCAGGTAAGTGTTTGCCCATCTCCCTGGTAGAGGTCACTAAGTTGGTCAAAAAGCTCTGTTGGGAATGGACGACATTAATTCTGAAATGCTGAAGGCTCTGCATGTTTTCAGGCTTTGGCCTGTTTAACATCATGTGCATGTCGAGTAAAGAGCCCTTGGACTGGCAGACTCAGGTGGGGGTTCCAATTTTCAAATAAGGGGACCAGAGGGTCAGCTCCAATTATCGGGGATCACACTGCTCAGCTTATCAGGGAATGCTTATGCTATAGTGTTGGAAACAAGGCTTCACCCAATTGTCAAACCTTGTATCCAGAAGGAGCAATGCAAGTTCCAGTCTGACTATGGAACAGTGGACCAGCTTTTTACCCTTGCATGGATACTGGAGGGGTCATGGGATTTTGCCCATCCAGGCTACATGTGTTTTGTGGACTTGAAGAAAGCTTATGACTATGTCCCACAAAGTATCCTGTGGGTCATGAGGTGGGAGTATGGGGTTCCGAACCATTATTTCAAGTAATCCGATCCTTCTCAAAGCCAGAGATGCATCCACATTCTTTACACTAAGTCAGCCTTATTAGTTAGTGTTGGACTCCGCGAAGGGTGTGTCTTGTCACCCATTTTGTTCATGATTTTAATTCGGTGGCTTCAGGGTTGCATCTCTGCTTTTTGGAGGTGATCTGGCCCTGTTGGCTTCATTGGGCTATGGCCTCCAGCAAGCTCTGGAGAGGTTTGCAGCCAAGGGTGATGCGGTCAGAGTGAGGATCAGCACCTCTAAATCTGAGGCCATTGTGCTTTGCCAGAAAATGGTAGATTGTGCCCAGTGGTGGTGAGTAGCTGCCCGCAGTGCAACAGTTTAGGTATCTTTGGGTCTTGCTCATGGGTGAGGACAGGATAGGGCAAGACATTAACAGGTGGATTATTGCAGCGTCTTCAGTGATTGAGGCATTGTGGTGGTTTGTTCTGGAGAACAAGGAGCTGAGTCTAAAATCAAAGCACTCAATTTACCTGTAAATCTTCATTCCAACCCTCACTTATGGTCACAAACTTTTGGTAATGACTGAAACAACAAAATCACAAATACAAGCAACCAAAATCAGTTCTCTCCACAGGGTGGCAGGACTCACCCATAGTCATAGGGTTAAATGCAATAACATCTGGGAGAGACTCAGAGTAGAGCCACTGCTACTTTGCATTGAGAGGAGTCAACTGAGGAGGATCAGGTGTAATGGGAAGTGTTCCAGATGTGGAAGTCAGGCAGAAAACAGTAGAAAAACAAGATGTTCACAAAGAATATTATTTCCATGAATTGATGACTACAAATATTTTTCACATCAGAGGGGGAAATGGAACAATGTGACAATTAGTCTGTAAGCATGGTGCCCAGAAACTACTAACTAAGATTTTTATTAGGCCATGTCGAGGAAAAGTGCCCGAAAATAGGCAACCTACATACATCATGACAACACAAGACCTTCAGAGTCTATTCACTCTGATTCCACAGTGCAGACTCAACAAACAACACAGCCCATGCAGGTTAAATGAAGCCCTGTTTGCACAGCTGGGGTGCATTTCCCAAAATCACAGATGCTAACTCACATAGTTGGTGCCACTGACTGAATGGACGAACTACGTAAGTAGCTAACTTAGCAACTAAGCTTTTGGGGAATGCACTCCTAGCTGGCTAGCATACTTACGCTTTTCGATATTAAAGTATTAAGTTACACGTGTAACAGTTGTTGTAGAAACCTGAATTTATTAATTATATGGTGAAAAGCATAAGCATGATAGCTAGCAATCTATTCATCCCATTGACTTGAACAGACTAGAAGCTTGCGTGTTTTTCATTCTCCAGTTGCAGCACCTGGTCTCGTCCTGGCTTCGCAATCATGGCTGAAGTTTTGATTTTACTCAAGGTCTCATGGTGGAAGATGGATTTAGTTTCGTTTTGAGTCATTTTTTGCATAAAATAGTTTCTACACTCACTTCACAGTGGGCTTATTAAGCGCTGCCCTGGGGCTTATTAACCAGCTTCTCTGAGTACAGAATAGAAGGGTAGAATTGGGGACGGGAGCAGTTTGGGCTCGGCTTATTAATCGATGGCTTATTAAGTTTTGATTTCTGTAATTACTAACCCACGGTGATATACAGACTTTTCTTGTGACTCAGGATCTGGCTGACAAAAGCAGTCATCAGCGAATGTTTAAAGCAGATCACCGATCTTGATACGGGCTCTGTGAAATCTGCTTCCTTCCTCTTCACAATATCCACCCATGCCTTTCGAATTGTTTTTTGGAGATTTATGGACCATGATGCCTCTGCTTGCATTGGCCTTATTTTTGCAGCCGTAAACAAGGCAGATATTTGGCATTTTCCCAAGGGAATAATCCACCATTACGAATCATTGAGTCCAATGACAATGGCCGTATTCCACTGGTAGCTGCCAAGAAGTAAAAAATGTTCTCCGCCCACCTGCGCAGTGACAGATTGTTTATGTTTGCAAGTCTGCCAGTCGAACGGGTCTTTGAGATCTAGACAGTGGTGCTCCTACAACGAAGGAATCTCCCAAGGAAGAGGAAGTGGATCAAACATGTCGTCGTGCCGTAACAAAAGAAAAAGAAGCAAAGACAAGGGAATAGTTTGTTTATTTTTTCCTTGTTTGCAGCAGTTTGTGGTAACTACTAATGCAAATCACACACATTATCACCCATCATAAAATTTCAATCAATTTGGAAGATCTTTTGAAGCAGCACAATCACCTAACCAGGAAACAGGTACTTGAGAATATATTCTTCCTCATCCTACCCATGAAACCATCCAATTGCAATTTGCCATTCAAGTGCTTCCATAATGTTTTCTGCTAATTAATGAACTTCACGCAGGTTTCTCGCTGGTGAGTACAGTAGTCACATTTATTCACATTCGATACCAGTTGAATTATTCAGAAAATTTACGGAAAACAATTACTTTGTGAAAGCATTATTCGAATGTGGCCATTGACAATGTGTTCTCTGCCGCTGGCTGGGTTCCTCCAGACACGTCATTGCTGAAGATTGCTACAGATTAATTCTTTCTGAGATGATCGTGATTTGCAGTGATTAAAATGCAAATAAATTTGAAAAGGCTGATTACAATTTGAAATGACCAGTGCACAAAGCATGAAGGTTCTGTGGTTCAAATCTTATTTTTGGATGAAGAAGCACTTGAAAGGTCCCCATTATGCTATATTTAGTCGTTTAATATATGTCCAATGGGTCTTTAAAATAATGTTAAGAATTCACTTCCAAAAAAACCACACACATCCAGCCCTAGTGAGACCTCTTCTCTCACTCCGTCTGCGCTGGCCTGAAACACGAACTGTGGGCGGGGAGGCTATGCTAATGAGGCACTGCTCTGATTGGCTGCCTGGCCGCTTCGATTCCGGGGGAGGGTGCAGACCCGAAAAACCAGGAAACCAAGATGGCAGGTATTTCAGGACAGCTGTCTGCGGCATCTATTGCTGTAAGACCGTACTTGTTTGATCCCGAATCCGACCCCAAACAGGAGGAGGAAGCAACTGAAGTACTGCAGAAACGTTTGCAGCAGGACATCAATGAGTGGCAAGTTGAAATTTTAGTGTTTTGCTTATACTGTCTCACCTTGCATGCATGTGATTGTTGCTGTACTGTTATATAGTCATGCTATATACCAACTTTTAGCTATCTGGAGGAAACTTTGCTACAAGCTCCTGTTAACCATTTTCACCAAAACGAAACAATTCCGACACCTAACTACTAAATGAGTTTGTAGTAAAAATACAAAACAGTGAAAGCGTCGCTTATGTGAAGCTAGCGAATCGATAACTTCTACCAGAAATTCGTATCCCACCTCCACTTTTTGGGCAGGGCCGAGCAGCGGCCCGGCCCTTATAAACGCGAATGTCGCTGTCTGAGTTACTGCGTGAGTGACTGACTGACTGAGTGATCAAGTTCAACGATATAACCTTATAACATTACTTGCATGTATTAAAAGAAGGATCAGCATAATAGGGGACCTTTAAGTTCGTTGGCGCACTTAACATTGGAGCTCATGAAGAAATAAAAAAACCCCAATAGCCGTGTCATTACCTTCTTGTGTGGGGTAAAAATAACTTTTACCGCATATCTCCATTGTTAGTAGACCATCCGCAGCACGGAGCAGGACATCAGCGAAGACCATTGAAGCGTGTCACGACCCAGAATCATGCAGGCAAAGATGCAATCCACTTCACCTTCAATGATAGCGGCAGTGTAGCCAATCTTGATAACTAGCCAGCTTCACGGTAAAAGACACGCTTATCGGCAGCAAACAGTCCTAAAGTGGCGCACGTCACAGTGCGTTTGTCCTGCAACAGTTCACAGTCTGATGTTTTAAAAAATTAATATACAAAAATCTGACATGAAACTGTCTCCGGGATTTAATTGACATTGAATGATGGGCAACACTTAAAGAGGAACACTTAAAGAGGAATTGCCAGCAGCCATACCACTATTCAATCTGCTCCAGCTGCGTGGCTGAAGCTAAACAGGTGTGGGCTTGGTTAGTACTTGGATGGGAGACCACCTGGGAAAACTAAGTTGCTGCTGGTAGAGGTTTTGGTGGGCCAGTAGTTTGCAATCTTCCCTCTGGTGGAATAAGCCTCAATGCCCCAATGCAGTGATGGGGACACTGTACTGAAGGAGACGCCATCTTTCGGATGAGATGTTAAACTGAGGTCTTGACTCACAGTGGTCATTAAAGATCCTACGACACTTTTCGACAAGAGTAGGGGGTTTCCCAGTGCACGGCTAAATTCCCAACCTGGCTCTTTCGATCTGCCATCTAATCATCCCCTGATCAAATTGTCTATTCAATTTGTCCTCTCCCTCTCCACCTCAACCCCCCAGGGCTCCCTTGAAAAAGATATTTCAATTTCAACGGAACTTCCCTGGTTAAATAAATAAATAAATAAAAAGGTATAGGGAAATGCTTTGGTCGAAACTTTCTCTGCTGTGAAGATGCATACTGTATGTATCTAGGTGGTTCGGTCTCTCCATTAACTGCTATTACATAAGATTAGTGGCTACTGCTGTGTGCGCGATCTTACCGCTTTGGTAAAGTGAATGGGGAAACAACAACTGACGTGAATACACCTCTCTAAGCTTTCCGTCTTTGGCAAGTTTCCCACTGAGACTGGGTACATAGTAGAGCCTCTTGTATACTGTAGTGCAAAACTGGTCTTCACTTGAAAACCGCTATTTGAGCCCTTCAGACAATTAGGCACTGTTCCTGTTTTGTTTGTTTATTTTATTGTTGAATTTTCAAAGTTTAATTAAAAATTCAATGATGTTTTCATTGCACCATCAGACTGTCTGTTAGTTCATTATCTTCACTCATACAAGATCACTCAGTCTTGAAAAAAGGGTGTCTTCCTGACACCCTTTCCAGACTTTTGCAGCTATATCTGATGCCGTATAGCCTGTTGCCATCGTGCCCTAAGGTAGATTTAAGCTAATGCCATGATGCCCCAACTAGCTTGATAAAATTGCATTGGTGCTCTCGTGATTTTTGGGGAAACAATGGCAATTTTTGCCATGCCCTTTTCATAAACTAGTTCAAGGCCTAGAGAATGGTTTTCAGAAGTGTTCCAGAGCCCATGCATTGATTTCCACTACAGAGTCCTATTTGTTTTTAATGCAGTGCCACCTGAGGGCCTGAAGATCACTGCCATTCAATATTGATTTTTGGCCTTGTCCCTTGCATACAGAGATTTCTCTGGATTCTCTGAACAATTTTATGATGTTACATACCACAGATGATTAAATCCCCAGATTCTTTGCCATTTCATTCCTAAATTGTAGAACTGTTTTCCCATGCAATCTGTCCCAGAGTGGTGAAGCCCACCATCTTCTGAAAGACTCGGCCTCTCTAAGGCCACGTTTACACATAGCTGGGTATTTACAGAAACAAATATCCCCCCCCGTTTTCAAAAAAACATCGTGCACACAACATCGTTTTCAAAAATGTTGTCATTTACATGAACCCGGATAAATCCGCCATCGAGTGCCATCATAACTATGCCAAACCTATGGGCGGCAGTGTAGGGAGAAGGATAAAGCCATGCCAGCCAATCAGAATCCTCAGAATTGACAACAACAACAACAACGAATAAGACGCGTGACTTCCTGTTCCTTTCAAAACAATAAATATGGCGCGAGGTTCGTTTGTGTGGACTGATAGGTCGCTCACATGACTTTAAGCATTTTCTGGTGCATGCTGTAACATTTCAGGACGTAAAACCCGTTTCACCCAGTTTACACGGCAAACATAAACAACGTTATCAGAAATATCCACTTTGGCCGGGGTTTTTACGTGAAAAACTCTGTTTGCGTGTAAAAGAGAGGCAAAACCGCATGAAAATATGTGCGTTTTTCCTACGTGTAAACGGGATCTAAGATGCTGTTTTCATACCTATTCATGTCACAGACCCATTGCCAATTAATCTGATTAGCTGTGAGATGTTCCACCAGGTGCATTTTTTTAGCATTATAAAGCATTACCAATCTTTTGTTGCCTCTGTTCCTATTTTTTTTTTAAACTTGTTGCAGGCATCAAATTCAAAATGAGCAAATATTTTTTCTAAAAACAATACATTTCTCAGTTTCAACATTTGAACCATACTGCCTTTGAACCATTTTCGATTAAATATAGAGTTTAAGTGATGTGCAAATCATTGCATTCTGTTTTTATTTACATTTTACACATTGTCCCAGCTTTTCTGGAAATGGGTTTGTATTTAGCACCTTTCCCTTGATATAATGCTAGGTTGACATTATGTTCCCGGCGCCATGGCAATCACCTTTCAGGCCACCGTGGGCTAAACGGGATGAACGTGAGACAATGCGGGGGGACGGGATGGGCAAATGTGACAGGCCGCGATTGCCGTGGATACCGGGCCAGATTTTTAAACTGTCAAAAAATTCGCCACGGCAGTCACGGTGCGGAGAAACTTAGTAGGCCATAGTAAAACGGGGTGAATGCAACAAAACGTGACAGTACGTAATAGGCCTTAACAAAACTTGGAGGTGGTCCGTAGTTAATAATTACAGAGCTGTCCACAAGACCATGAAGCTATAATCGAGAATTAGCATTCCAATATAAAACATAATTTTAAAAAATTCATATTGGGAAAAAGATAAACAACACCTTTACAATGTTTGGATATATCATTAACAAAAACCTGCTCTTTAAGGTGAACTTGATTTGGATTTGATACATGGTGTCATTCAATGGGAATATAGCTTCAAAGTTGCAGGAAAATGTGTTTTTTTCTCATTTTTGATCGGCAAAATCTCAGATGCTATTTGCTTCACATTGGTAATTTTTCAAATAACCATGTACCTGGTCCAAAAGACACCCCCTACAAAATATCAGCCCCCTGTCATAAAAACTGATGAGTTAACAGGCCCTTAAAAGTGCAGCCACAGTTCGCGAATAGAAATTTTCGACAGAATCTAGAGGCCTATTACTGCATGTTACATATGAGCTAGACTGTTGAAAGTTAAATTTCTGATACAGATACTGATGAAGCACCATATATTTGACATACAAACTTTGGAGGTCCTAGCTCAAGTACTTTTTAAGATATTCCAGCTCAAAATTAGAACTTCAGAAGGCGATGCTAAAAAAAAAGGCTAAAAATCACCCAAACCTTTGTCCTTTTAATAATCTTTTGTGGCCAAACTATTGGCAGTAGAGACCTACAACTTTGGGATTATTCTATTAAGAAGTGAATCCACCAACATGATTTTTTTCAAGAAAATCTGAGGAGGTCATGCGGGAGCCATTCGGTGAATTGACACAGAATGACCCACATCAGGCTTAGCTGAGGAGTTTAATTCAGGCAACTCCTGCAAAACAGGGAGTGGAGTGAACTCGTCCATATTTTAAACCATGTTCGAGCTTGGCTTGCTTGTGAATATTCAATAACTGATCCGGGTTTGCCATCTAGTGATAGAATATTGTAACTGCGTGCATAAATTTGCAGCTCCACGTCCGCTGGCGGACACATCTGCACAAAGCGCTTAAGATACCCTGCCGAGCACCAAGGTTTTCCTCGAACACGAACAGTAAAAGTAAAAGTAAAGGTTTGAAAAAAAAAAAAGAACTCAAGTAAAGTACAAATCCTTCAAAAAAAAAAAAAACTACTTAAGTACTGTAACGAAGTACATGTACTTCGTTACTATACACCTTTGCATGATTGCCATTGCTTGGGAGGCCTTCTTTTTGTACTGTGGGCACAAACGTGCTCCAAAGCTGCCTGGCGTCCACGTTTCATCCGTAAAAGCCTTTACAAAGCGTTGTCAGACCTTGATCAGAAAGACCTTGATCAGTGAGAAACATGAGGGACCCCATCAGAACGGGCTGGGAGGGCGTAGCTGGCATCCGTGGTAGAAAAAAGTGCGCCTCGGAGCCTCCAGGACTCAGCAGCCCTTTCCCCCCACGGCCCGTCACAGATACCGTGATAGACCGTGAGAAAACTTGCCAAGACTTGAATACTGAGAAAAAAATGGCCAAAATCACATGGCGCATTACGTTTCGGGCAAACGGGGCTGCCGTGGCCACCGGGAACATAATGTCAACCCAGCATAAGCAATGCCATATCTAAACTGACGTAGCTTAGTGGAAAAGAAAAATTTTCAAACACTAGCAACCCTTTAAGGGCTGATGGTTTTATAACAGATGTCAGCTGAAATGGAGAATAATTCAATAACAATACATTGTAACTTGCCAGCCAAAATTAGAATTAACTTGTGACAATGTCGATACTGCTAGCTGGCTAATGTCAAAGTCCGCGGTCATAACATTTTGCTGACTAGTCAACAGGAGCAGACACACAAAGTGGACATATGTCCTGCCTTTATGGCTAATCTTACAAGATTATCTATCTTTTAATGAATAAAATCAAACTTCTTCCCAACAGTACGGCCATTATCATTGATGTATCAATTATTGACCACACCTCAAGATATGATTTTACCACCCACTTTGGGCCACCATCCCATGCATGGCAAAAATTCTTGGCAGATTATGAAGTAAAAATACAACAACAGACCCTGAACCACCTGAGGTCCTACATCAGATAAGACTGGAAACAAATTCTGCTTTCAAAACTTAAACAATTGCTGTCCACTGTTGCAAAATGAACACAAAGGGTTATTAAAAGAAGAGGTGATGTCACGCAGTGGCTACCATGCACCTGTCCCTACTTAAGTGGACTGCTGCAGACACTGCATTTCATAATGGGTATTATTAAAAAAAAAAAAAAACAAAGCTGATGAAGTAAAACATTTCTTATGTTGTTTTTTATATGATTGAATACAGGTTGAAATTGATTTGTCAATTACTGCTTTCTATTTTGATTTTACAACGATAGTCACAGGGCTTTTCTAATGCCGAGTCGTCAAGCGTCTGTCTGTCCATCTGGCGTCAACTTTTCACTTCAAATTTGAATATCTCAAAAACTGTCTGATAACTTTTTTTCTAATTTGGTGTGAGCCTTCTTTATGACATTCTGAATATTCACTGTGGAAATTAGAAAATTCTACATCCCGGTTTTTGAGAAATTAAGCGTTTTGGACTTAGAAAATCAGTGTTTGTGCTCATTTTTTCAGTGTTATGACTTGAAAATCACAACAAAGAAAACCAGCAATGACAACTTAAACAAATTTACTCTTCGCTGATTTAAAAAAAACTTCTACAAATAATCCACTGTTTAATCTTATAATAACACTCTAATGCCACTATGTAACTCTGTTGCCAAAACAAAAACTCTTCCTCTACTGACCAAAATCACAGCATTTATATAGACTAGCAACATTCTGGAAAGATCTACAGGATTCCTGGGTGATCCGGCCAAATCCAGGCAAGAAGCCAGAAACTTTTGGAAAGCACTAGTCTATTTCATCACACACAAGTGGTATTGCATCAGATCATGTTTTGCTACAGACACACCACCAGAGGGTGCTAAATGATGAACAAAATAAACAAATAGCTGACCAGTAAGGCAGCACAAATAGTATGTAACAAATCTCCATTTACAAATGATATACAGTTCTTTACATAAAACACTCATGCATAACATCAGTCTTTCATTGATGTCTCAAAAACTGTCTGATGACTTTTTGTCTAATTTGTTGTGAGCCTTTCTTATGATGTTCTGATGATCCCCTGTGAAAATGAGAAAATTCTACGTCCGTTTTTGAACAATTTGGCATTTTGGACTTAGAAAATCAGTGCTGTGCTAATTTTTTCTGTCTTTCATTAATATCTCAAAAACTCTGGTAAAATTTTTGCTCCAGTGTGACCATAGTCAGCAGTCAGCGGAGCTTTTCTAATGCCGAGTCGTCCAGCGTCCGTCTGTCTGTCCGTCCAGCGTCAACTTTTCACTTAAAATTTGAATATCTCAAAAACTGTCTGATAACTTTTGTTCTAATTTGGTGCGAGCCTTCTTTATGATATTCTGAATATTCACTGTGAAAATTCTAAAATTCTACGTCCCAGTTTTTGAGAAATTCAGCATTTTGGACTTAGAAAATCAGTGTTTGTGCTCATTTTTTTAGTCTTTCATTCATATCTCAAAAAATGTCTGATAACTTTTTGTCTTATTTGTTGTGAGCCTTCCTTATGATGTTCTGATGATCCCCTGCGAAAATGAGAAAATTCTACATCCCGGTTTTTGAGAAATTCAGCATTTTGGACTTGGAAAATCTGTGTTTGTGCTCATTTTTTTAAAAAAAAACTGTCTGGTAACTTTTTGTCTAATTTCTTTGTGAGCCTTCCTTATGATGTTCTGAATATACCCAAACGAAAATGAGAAAATTCTATCGCCAGTTTTTGACAAATTCAGCATTTTGGACTTAGAAAATCAATGTTTATGCTGATTTTTTCAGTCTTTCATTAATGTGTCGTGTTAATTTTGCAATAGTTTTCAAGGATTTCTGAAATTAAGTTATGACATGGACATTTCAGTCATCCTCAGTGGAGCTCTCTAGGCCGACAGGCCTCTTGTATATATACTCAGTGCCATTAAAAACACACAGGTGAGGTATGTACTGTATTCGCGGCAAATTGAAGAATCGATTAATTGTTATTTCTTTTCCAGTGAGGCACGAGAGGAAATAAAGAAAAGCGCGTAGTATTGTAATCCTGACGTGCACCACGTGCACATGCCAAGCATTTCAGTAATAACAAACATTGAGCTGTTCATGATGTGTACAGTGACACTTGACTTGTTCTTTTTGGTGTGGTCAATAGCCTACATAAAGCCAACAAAAAAACGAAAAATGCTACTGCATCAAGAAAATGGAGCGGCTTGTGACACTGGAGAGAGAAAAAGAGCCTTTGGGCGGTCAGATCTCAGCCCCGAGAGGTGGTCGTCATTGCACTGTCACCGTTCAACAATCAGTCGGCTGTCTATCCAGAATGGAAACACAGGCACTGTCACTGACCGACCTGTTGAGGGCAGCAAAAGTGGCGATGGCAGCTCAAAGGCGCCACATCTGGTTACAACTTGTACATGACAGATTCGGACAGCAACCAAAACTGATCATGAGATGAGGGTCTGAGACAATTGAGGGTGGCGCCAAGTACCGTTTAGCGCCACAGTCCATGTGAGCACTACATGCATGCACACAGGCCCCAGTTTTTCCCCATTTATGCATGGCTGCCCCTTACAACAGCGACATGCATTCTTGACAGAAACAGGAAATAAAGTGCCCAGGCATGGCAAAAAATGGTTTTTTCTGTAGAGGCCGTGTGCCGCCATGTTTTGCTCACGTGGTTGGACCCTCATCTCATGATTGGTTTTGGTTGCTGTCCTGTTTTCAGGCTGTATTCTCTTGAGATGCCATCATCACTTGTGGCTGCCCAGGGTGGGGTCGGTCAGTGACAGTGCCTGTGTTCCATTCTCAGAAAACTGATTGTTGAAGGGTGACAGTGCAAATGCACCCCACCTTCGGCTGAAGTAACATGCCAAAGGCTCTTTTTCTCTCTCCTGTGTCTGGGCACCTTTTCTTGTTGGTAGCATTCTTTGTTTTTTGTTGGCTTTATGCAGGCATGTATTGACCAAAAAAAAAAAGAACAAGTCAAGTATCACTGTACATATCACTACCAGCTCAATGTTTGTTATTACTGAAGTGCTTATGACAACGGCTGCCAGGATTACAATACCACGCTCTTTTCTTAATTTCTTCTCGTGCCTCACTGGAAAAGCAATAAAAATCAATCGATTCTTCAATTTGCCACAAATACAGTACATACCTCACCTGTGCCTTTTTTTTTTTTTTTTAAGATTATTTTTTTGGGATTTTCACCTTTATTTGACAGTTGCAGTGTAGAGAGAGACAAGAAGGTTGCGGAGAAGAATGGGGAAGACATGCGGCAAAAGACCCAAGCCAGAATCGAACCCGGGTCGCCGCGGTAAGGACACAGCCTTTATGGTGCCAATTAGACCAGTGAGCCACCGGGGCTCCCCACCTGTGCCTTTTTAATGGCGCTGAGTATATCATTCCAATTCTTCTGGAATTGTGGTTGGAAACTATGCTTGCCCTGGCTGCAACAGCTTAACATGGACTGATTAGCTTAGTTTATACCATTAAAAAGCGACGCTTGGGACTCCAACTATAATTTTGCAGTAATGGTGCTACATGCCCGACCATGTTGGTTGCTATGGAATGACATGATCAATGCCTTGCCAGAGATCACTTGGTTGAAGCATTATGCTGCTGAATTGCCTGCTCAATCCTGCACTTCAGAACTAGAGTGTAAAAGGAAGAAAACAGCTGCGGATATGGAGAAAGCCATCTAAACAATCCCCGCACTGGATACCAATAAATGTAAGGGATACAATTCAATATCTCGGCACACGGTGTCAGAGCGCAGGAATCAGTCAGAAATGTAGTAAAGTCATTTTAGGTGGTTAAGCTCTGTTCCACAAGGCCTCCAACCACACAAACAAGCTTGTGTAGATAAGGCAGGTTGGCACTCCAGCTTTTAGCTGGATACATTTCTGTAAAGAAAGTATCCCCCCCCCCGATTTCTTCCATTTTTGCATAATTGTCACACTTAAATGTTTCAGACCACAAATCTGATTTTAATATTAGTCAAAGATATCCTAAGTAATCAAAAAACCTAGTTTTTAAATGATAATTTTATTAATGGAAAAAAGCTATCCAATCATACCTGGTCCTAAGTGAAAAGTAACTGCTCCCTAAGTTACTAAATCTACCAATAAATGAAATTTAATTGAAACTGGATTCAGTTTCACCAGACACACCAAGGTATGATTACTGCCAGCCATGCTAAATGTAATCATCACCTAAGCAGAACATGTCTGGCGATGTGAAGTAGGCAAAAAGCAGCACATGACGCCTGATCAGAAGAAATTCAAGAACAGATAAGAAACAAAGTTTTTGACATCTGTTAGTCCGGAAGGGGACACTAAGGTATTTATGAGGTTCTCTAACTCATCCAGGAGATCATAAAAGAGCACTGACAAATATTTAACGAATTAGAGGCCTTGCCTCATTTAAGGTCAGTGTTAATAATTCTAAAATAAAAAAGATTATTGGCAAAAATGACATCTATGGGACAGCTACAAAGCAAGAAGTACTGCTGACTATTAAGAGTACAAAGGTACAGTATGTCTTACATTTGCTAAAAAAAAAAAAAAAAAAAATCTTGATGTCTTGATGACTCTAAAGTCAAAATATTCTGAGGACTGATGAGTCATAAGTGGAACTTTTTTGGAAGACACAGAACATGGTAGAGTAAAAAAAGGGTCACTTCCTGTTACCACCGGGGGCCGCTATGAGTAAGGTGGGATATTAATATATATGGGCGTTCAGGGTGGAGCCATCATCATGTCCATGAAATTTGAAGCTGTTAGGATAAAGTATGTGGGCGTGAGAGCCGTTGGAAAATGGATGGCAAAATCACGAAAAGTTGCCAAAGTTTGTCACGCCCCAGCAGCCACGCCGTTTGACCTACAGACATTCTTTACGCAACTTTTGAGCATGGTCTCTAGATGATCTGTACCAAATGGGAAGTCGTTTGGGCGAAATCCCTAGGAGGAGTTCGTTAAAATACGAGGTGAGGAAATCGCCGATAATCAAAAATGAAAATCAAAATGGCCGACTTCCTGTTTGGTGTAGACAATGGCTGCCAGTTGTGCGTCAGGACAACTTCTACATGTGTACCAATTTTCATCCACCAACTCGAAAAAAAGCCCTATGAGGAGGGGTTTTAGAAAATTTCAAGGGAGCGCTTCAGAGTCATTTTGCCCACCCCATGGGCAACACCCTTATCATATGTAAGTACTCACCATTCTTGACGTTTGTATCAATTTTCAAGAGGTTATGACTTTGTTAAAGGCATGAAAAAGCCAAACATAATTTGATAGCGAGGGATCGATAGTCACCACGCCTGCAGACGGACGCCATTGCTCATAGCTTCCCAGCGTTCATGATGTAGCTTCACCAGCTTGTTCTGCATGTCTTAGAAGTGGAATGAAGTTGGTGGGGTCAACTATGTTGGATCAGTTAATGGTAGAGTAAAAAAAGGTCACTTCCTGTTACCACCGGGGGCGCTATGAGTAAGGCGGGATGTTAATATATGTTTGTCATATGTATGTGACAAAGTTTGTCACGCCCTAGCAGCCACGCTGTTTGACCTACAGACATTCTATACACAACTTTTGATCAGCATGGTCTATAGATGATCTGTACCAAATGGGAAGTTGTTTGGGCGAAATCCCTAGGAGGAGTTTGTTAAAATAAGAGGTGAGGAAATCACCGGTAATCAAAAATTGAAATCAAAATGGCTGACTTCCTGTTGGGGTTGGACCATGACGTCAATAGACTTTTTTTGTGCATCTTGGTATGATACATGTGCCAACCAAATTTCGTTGGCCTACGACAAATTAACCCCAATCAGGTGGGCTTTTTGAAATTTTCTAGGAGGCGCCATTTCGCCATTTTGCCCTGCCTTTTTGCAATGGCTTTAAAATATGTCAATTTTCACCAGACCTGACAAGTGTGCAAAATTTGGTGAGTTTTTGAGCATGGAAAAGCCTCCAAACATTCGAAAAATACTTGATTAAAAAAAATAATAATAATAAAAAAAAAATTCCAACAATCACAATAGGGTCCTCGCACCATTAGTGCTCAGGCCCTAATGATAGCCAGGGGGTTGTACTAAGTGAAATTAGTGGGTTGGTGCCAGAGGTTGCGTTACACTTTCTGATTGTCTGTCATTGTGACGGACAGGGGCATAAAAACTCCGTCATAATCAATTATTATCCGTCATTGTAATTTTATTTTTTAAAATGATAATTTTTTTTGTATAAAATAAACAGAATCATTTCTAGATTACGCATTAGCTGATGCCGAAGGTGAGTCATGTAGACACACATTGCGCACTGTGTTAAATACAGCACTGCGTGGATTTTCGAACTTACTGCTGTACAAACTTTATAAAACATCATAAATGATTTCTCCCCCCAAACAGTAACAGTGTGCAAATGAACGATGAACTTTCAGTTATTGCCTGGCTTCACTAAGCCTGACAACTGCAGTCTCGCTAAGTGGTCCTATGAAGCTGCTTATCAACTCGTGATGTCAACCGGGGCTTTCCCGACCTAGATATCTGCGTGTTCACATAACAGAGACGGCGTTTGTAGCATATGACCAATCGTCCACCGGCAGCAGAGCAGCATATTTTACAGACGAGGAGCAAATGATCATATTACAAAAATATGAGGAATACAGGATCATAGACCAGAGATGCCAAGTCTCACGCATTTTTGGCGTGAGTCTCTTGCCTCTTAGTGGCATTCACGTTCCTATGCCGTAGTCAGCAACTATTCAATCAACGCGAACTGAAGAAATTCACTTGCGGAATTCAAGTCATTGTGCATTAAGTTAATCAGTTTCACGCGCATTTCGGTGGATTTCCCCACTAGTGATACGGAAATTAATTATGACTCGGGAATTCTCACGCTTGTCTTTACTGAGGGAATAAAAGCAATGGAATTGCCTAAAGACGTTTCAAATGGTCTTATTTAATTTAAACAATTTAAATGATCATGAAACACATGCATTGTTTCCAATCCCTGAGTAAAGAGAAGCACGAGAAGTCCGGAGTCATAATCGCTTTCCATGGTGAGGTCCACCTTCATGCAAGTGAAACTGAAACTTCAATGCACAAGGATTTTAATTCCGCGTGAGAATCTCATTAATAAGCGTTCATTGAATAATTGCGGACTATGGTGAATAAGACTAAAAAATGCGTGAGACCTACGCCGAATGCATGAGACTTGGCATCTCTGTTATACAGATCAAAGACAATCAAAGACAATGCTCGAGACAATATGACACCCACCACCAATAGGACGGAGGTGTGAATTACATTCTGTCAAAATGACGGACGGCCTTCACAATTTTTCGTCATTGTTAAAAAAAAATCCGTCAATGACGGAAAATATTGGTTAACGCGACCTATGGTTGGCGCTGTATGATGGCTATAAAATTAGGGTTTCAGTGTCACCAAAGCTGACTCTCTTTTAACCTGCTATGCTATATCAAAAAGTATCCCTGAGTGTAAATTTTGGGTTTGTCCAGCTAGCTCACACAAAGAAAGCGTGGCTAATGTGGATCTTTCCACGTAATACACCCCGCAGCTGGTATTAACCATCAGAAACTTCACAAGGTGGCCATACTAGCAAAGAAATATTCAGACATAAAAATGAGATGCGTAATGCTTCATAAGTTAAAGGAGCTAGGTCATATTTTCAGGGCTACCAACTCTCCAGCATTCGGCGTGAGATTTAGTGGCATATTCACGTTCCCGCGCTGAATCTCAGCAATTATTCAATCAGCGCATTTGTAAGAGATTCTCAGGCAGAATTGAAGTCCTTGTGCATGGAGGTTTATCAGTTTCACATGCGTCGCGGTGGATTTCACCACTAGTAACATGGAGATCAATTATGACTCCGGACTTCTCGCGCTTTTCTTTACTCAGGGGTTGAAAGCAATGGAATTGCATAAAAACATTTCAAATGGTCGTATTTCATTTAAATAATTTGAACGATCGTGAAATACATGCATTGCGTTGATCGATTAATTGCTGACTACGGCACGGGAACATGAAAATGCTACTAAATCTCACGCGGAATGTGGGAGAGTTGGGAGCCCTGCAATTACTGTGCATGGTCACAATTTTGAATGAAGCAAATCTGCTCAACTGCAAGCCAAAATCTAGATTTTTTTTTTCTTCTATGGTTAATGGCAATGGCAACCAGCTTACATTCTTTGTATCTCTTGGCTAAAGCTTAAAATAGCACTCAGAATCCTCAAATTTCCATAGAAAGCTCCTTAATATAAAAAGCGTAGTGCCAGAGCAACTAAAATATATTAATACAATGGAAAATAAAGATGGATTGGCAAGGATGGAATCTGATTATGACTTGCTGTCAAACAGATTCTCTTTCTTTGGGGCTTAGTTCAATTGGTTAACTCTACTTCTACCTGGGTTCATCAGTATGATGCCTAATGGATTGACTGCGCACGTTCAATCCGCGTTGCGCTCGAACATGTTCTAAGGTCTCGTGGATTGCGGACCCGACTTCTTTGGCCTCATCTTAGGCCAAATAGCGAGTCATGGGCAGAATTACCACAATTTGCCAGTTATTCCTGTAAAACCCACAAAACAATAACCAACGGCGGAAATTGTAGGGCGAAGGTTCAACGTGTTCTTTTGGCTGGTATTAACAAGCGCGACGTCCTGGCTGGTGCGAATCACAATAAAATGGATATATTTTCTCCGTTCGAACAACGGGGCACAAAAGCACAACGGTTACAATTAATCTGACTCCATAATCAATTTAGAATACCAAATTTAGTTATACCCTCGTTAAATATCTGACTCCAAATTAGAATTAGAACTTATAGTTTAGGGACACATGCGTGAATCTCGGGGCAGCTACATCGCCAGACTCATCCGTGAAAACCCAGTTACTCAACTGACGCCCCGGGTAATAAGCGCAGTTGCCGGATCTTAGTTCAGTGAGAGCTCTAGAGGATGGAAGAAATTACCATGATAGTAGCAACTTTGGCATAAACATATCATGAACCCAGATTTATGCACACCACAGGGCCCCTTAAGGGGATCGGCCAGGCACTGGCTTATAAACTCAAGAAAACCCTTAAGGTCAATCCCCAGGACCGATGCTACATAATGCGCACCACAGGGCCCCTTAAGGGGATCGGCCAGGCACCGGTTTATAAGCTCAAGAAAGCCCTTAAGGTCAAAATCCCAGGACCGATACTACATAAACCCTTTATATGAGTAGACCGTAACTTGCAATCCAACTTAAAGCCCATCACATCCTTTAAAACATCAGCTAGCTAGTCTGGAATGATAAGGACTTACCCCTAAGTACCCGGTCGTGATTGGCTAGAAAGGACAAAGGGATTAGGAGTCACGGAGACCCACGCAAGCTTAAAGGAATAACAATGATTTATTCACCAGGTAGGTAAAAGCTTAAATCATACAAATCAACACTAAGCCAATTACAAGTTACACATAATTGAGAAGAGGAGAATAAAGTCATACCTGGAGGAAAAGGATACACGCACTAACGTGCGCGGGGAAGTTCGAAATACGATGTTACATCATTGAAAAGGCTACTCACGCACTAACGTGCGCGGGGAGAGATCGGATACGATCTTCCCCGAACAGCTCATTTCTCTTTCCTATAAACCAAACCAGCAACCCCCCTCCTCCAACCAGAGAGCCCCATAAGTTAACCAGGTGAGATATCGGGTTACAGGTCTCAGGACTGAGACATAGTCAGGCCATTTGGCTGTAAATGAGGGGTCATTCAGACAAAAGGAACTACACTTTATTACCCGAGAGGAGATTTTACCTTACCCAAATTTAGGGAGTTTCTAAAAGTGAATGAACTATAATTTCATTTGATACTGAAACATATGCCATTCAACTCCTCGAATTGGAACAAAAAACATACATATCAAACAAGCCAGGAAAATGGATGAATATGATATGGTTGTCATGAAAAAGTCTTAAGCTGAATTATTATACAGGGAAATTGTGTTATAAGTACAGAAGTGATTTCTTATCAGTATATTAAACATATGAGCATATTATGACGTTCCCAGAGGTTTAGATTATTTAAAACAGATAAGTTAGGGTCCAGTCTTACACAGATGATTGAGGGCAATATGGAGCACTGGGTAAGCCAAAGGCCTCCCATGCAGGGTGACATCAAAGGCGCAGAAACTGTGCAAACCCCCACTCCCAGCTCAGAGGCTGGGTTTATTGCCTCCTCCTGTCCGGCCATTCACAGATACAGTTTGCTCACACTTTGCATCCCCCAGTTCTGGTCTCCAGTCTCTTACGGGCATAAACCACCCCCACTTCCCTTCACGCAAACCCCAGCAAACAACAAGCTGCTTGTCATCAGGAACTCGATAATTTGTTATATTGCATGGCGTTGAAGTCTTTTGATGCTCAGAAGGCCTGCCAGTCTTGCTGCAGTGTCACAGATGCACTCATCAGCTCCAGCCGTGCTCCAACCCCCCTTTTCCCATCTTACATTCCCATTTAAATATGCCATGGAGGTACTTTACGCATTCGCTTCATACTTTTGAAGTCATAGAGATGAAGAAATTGTAATGCACAAACTTCCTGTGATGTCAAACTGTGATGTCAAGCTCGAGTTATACCCACCTCCCCACGGTGCTTAAACTCTGGTAGCAAAATTGCGTCAAATGATGTCACTCAAGTAGCAAGCATGACGGTTCGGTCGCAACACAGTTAGAAAGCATTGTACACATGTATGTCCGTGGGGGGCAATCGAATTAAGCCAGGATGTAAGTTCTGGGCATGTGCAGTAATCGTGACACAGCTCCTTTAAGCCCTAGTTTGGCTTGAGTGAGATTTGGATCGCGTGCATGGTCTTTGCAGACTACGTATAGCAGAAGATGCAGAAATTGCATAGAAAAAAGGGGGAATTAAGTTATTTTGCTTTCCCCACAGTAAAAGGCAGCAAACAGCATGGATTTGAACTATAAACAGGAAGAATTTTGTTCCTGAGGAACATTCTTGGGTGTGCAGTGAACATTTTGTGTCTGGATGATCCGATTTTGTAGACCCTGACAAGAAAATAATTCTGTATTCAGTATCCACTAATATCAAATGAAATAAGTACTTTTTTTGGCTTACCTTGACGTTTGGGTCCCCTGAGAAATATTCAAGTGTGTAATAACGTTATGCTTACATCCAGTCAAGAACATTTAGATTTAACTGCTAGTGCTGCTATATGTGCTGGTACCATATAATGGTGGCAGCCATGTTACTGATGACACTCAGAGGTTGATCGGGCATGCACAGCATGTGTATTTGCGATATTAAATATTGTTGAATTCTAAACCCCCTTCTCACTAATAAACCCCCCAAAATATATTGGTGCCTTCTCTTAAAATTGTTCTCGCTGAATAAAAAGCCAAAAAAAGTGAAGGTTGGATTCGGAATTCTTTCCCCCTGACAAAGTAGACAAAGCACTATCAGTCTTCTCCTACAAACGAAAACCATTGACTCCTTCGGCACAATGAAGACTTGAAAGACTGTATTGGCGAGATGTTGTCAAGGTAAGTCCTCAAGGTTGTTTTCAGCTAAATGAGAATCCGGAATCTGTTGCGTTCAGTCAAGCAGTAATGATGTTATTGTTTGGTATGTCTTGGCCTTGTATTTTACATGAGTACCTGCATACTTATCCAATGTTAAGAAGAGGTTAGGATCAAGCGTGCCTCCCGGTTGTTTTGAACAGGGCGAATTCGTCACAGGAACACTGTAGCTATTTACTGACTTATGGCATGGGACCCAATCATCGTGGTGTTAATGACATTAATTCACGTCCGCAAAACAAACAGGCAGGCAAATTTTGGCTATACATAGCAAGTAATTATGTAATCGAAATCACAAAAAATCTAAATGAGTATTGCAAGAAATCTGAGCTGAAACAGCTGAAATGAAAACCTCGGACATTTTAAGTGACCCAATTATCGTGGTAGCTGATAAATAGTGAGCTGTAAATGGGGAAGGTCAGCCTGTCGTCTGCAAATTTTTGTTTTGACAACAGACGTTTTTCAATTATTGCTTTGACTAATTCCTCTATTTGAACTTTGAGTGTGGTACATCCAAATCTTTGCATCACTTTCTCAATTCACAAACCTTGAGTCAAGAGATTGCTCTCCTCTGGCTGACTGCAGGTTTGCTAATAGTCTCCAGCTTTCCTTCTGCCATACACAATGTCCAGTTCTCATTCCCTCTCCAAATCTTCCTTTTTCACGCCCTTCTACCGAAAGGGTCTATAGCAGGGGTTTCCAAACTCGGTCCTGGGGCCTCTCTGGGTATACTGGTTTTCGTTCCATAATTGTCATCATAGGATTTTAATAAGCTGTTCATTTGTCCTAATTGTTGCATTTTGAGTTTAAAGAAGTTATTTGCTGTCTTGAGCCAAATTTTATTAAAAATATCCATGTGTGCCATGAAGCATAAAAGACGCTTGAATATAATGTTTTTTTTCTATGTTGTAAGCAATTTCAGGCAATAACATTTTTAAACAGATCAAATCATGTGCATAGAAAATCTGGAACCTCCAAATCAGGCTGCTGAACAGAGGTGATTTGGAGAGGTGAATTCTTTGAAAAGAAATTGCTTGTACTCAGTAACAAAAACATATATGACATAAAACAGGTTTGACTGTCATTTGCTTGTCTAGTAAATTGTAAGTTTTTCCCACCAGTGGCCACAGTTTCACCGATTGGGAACCCGTTGATGTTTTTCCTTTGATTGGGTTCATTTTTTCCTCTTTTTATGCCATTCTTACTCATATATCGCAATATGGATGTAGAATTTATTCCTCGTATGCATATCTGTCAAAATTCTGTATGTCAAGAGAGGATAAATTGCTGATCTAAACATAAATGCACCTAAATAAGACAACTTAACAGCTTGTTAAAATCCTATGATTGCATTTAAGGGTGGAACAAAAACCAGCATATACGGCTCCAGGACCGAGTTTGGTAACCACTGGTCTACGGCAAAGATGCTGGAACCCTGGTATATGCCTGTATGACTACACTACCCATGCAACCCTTGAGTACAAACTGTATCTTCAAGAGGTGGGGCTTGGGAAAGTGGAAGTACTTGTGCCGGGGGGAGGCACGCCAGTAAAATTATCTGACAGTACCAGAGGCGTGGGATGGTTGCCGTAACAGAGCGCATAACATTTAATATTGAAGTTTAGTTCTGTTTTCTTGCCATGATTGCCGTTCACGTAATTATGCTTCGTTACTGCACCCTCTGAAGATATTTAACAGCAACAGGGCGCAGCGGGATGGCACTTAATGCAGTTTCCGCGTGTACGGGGAAGCAAAGCTAGCCTCTTTACCGTACCCTGCAACGCGGAAAATATTAAGATGTTGGGGGACAGAATTCAAATACGATGGAAACAATGTAGCGCCGCTGCGGCATTTCCGATATTCGGATGAATGAAAAAATACCAAAGTATCTTTATGCACACATAAGAATAGCTCTCGGCATCAGAAAGAGTAGGAACTACTGTTCGTTAGAGTATTCATTGCTACCAAAGGGAGAAGAGGGACGGAAAACTGCAATATGTTCAGAAGGAGACTCAACCGTTTGGTATGTATTACCTTGGTCACAGACCGAGCTTGTGATGCTGGCTATTTCGGGGATGTGTTCGTGAGATTTCGATGTTTTTATTATATTACTGGCAGTTGGTGGGCATCAATCAATTGTTGCATTTCGTACAGCTACTATATATCGGTACCTACTTCAAAAGCATATAGTCAGCATGCTACTGTTTGACCAGCAATTAATATTATCAAGAGTGAAATGAGTGAAGCAGTGGGCACCCCATCTAATCTCCGATGGACCAGGAAAATATTTATGTAGTTGGCCATCTAACAGCTTTTTGTGGTCACTATTCACAAGAGCACGTTGAGAATTAAATTATGTCGGCTTATCGGGGGTTCTCTCATCATTGTAGCCAACGCGTGTCCAATTTTTATTTATGTTTTATTACGTGTGGCATTCTCAGTTGCATAGCTATCCTAAAGAAGCGTATAGTAATTACCCCGCAGATGCGCTGTTCTCCGTGCTCGGTGGTTGGTGGGATAGCCCATCATTGGCACCACACTTTTTTACTTGAATTCATATTCGGCCGACTGCCCAGCGTCTCACTTGCGGTCCGACTGCATGGGGACTCCGCTTCGTTCTGTCCCGCAGTATGGCACTTGATTTGTTGCGACCGGCGATACACCACGTTCAGTCAGTGTTTCCACTGTTACAGAGACCTGATCAGTAGAGTAAATGTTTCCGCAGTTACCAACGTTGATCGGCTGTAAGACTCAGACATATTTTGAATGTGTGTCGCCGGCTTTTAAGTTTCTTGGACGGATTTCATTAGGAAACATCAAAGAACATGCGATGTATCAAATCCGCCGACTTTGAAATAAACGAGAAAAAATAATGTTATGCCAGTTATTCACCAAATGCCTTACTGATCTTGCTCGTTTTTTTTTCTTTACCCTGGATAATGTTCATTTAATTCCTTGCTTTACTCACACATTTTACTGACATTGCGTCGTATTAACTTTGCTCGTTACAGCTTTATGGCCTACAAATTTATCGCATTCTGATTTTTCTGGCCGATTTGAAAGGATGATATTGTGCTAATCCCGGTTGAAGTGGTAATTAAAGACCTGACGTTTTTGTTCCTGTTTCCACTTTTGCCGTTGCAAATCCTGATTTGTAGTTTAAGGGAAACACTGTAACACATCACTGGGGGCAGCAAAAGCGTTACTGTTCTTGAGCAATATAATTAGGCTTCCTACAATAAGTTCAGGAGGACTATACCGCATTGACTCTCTTCGCTGCCTTGAAAATGACTAGAGCAGCATTTTTTCAGACTCCCAGAAACTTAGGATCTTACTTATGTTCACAAGTCATTAATAATACAACTGCGTTGGCGCAGTACCGTCATGGCTGCATGGTGCGCATGTCTGGATGAGTGTGCCCACCTGTGTCTTCCTTCGATCACTTCTTCCAGATGTGACTGCTTGGGTTCTTTGTAGAAATACCTTCAGTGCTGTCAGAATTGTGCCATCATGTGCTGTGTTTTTCTTTAATATTGCTTGTGTTTGATTTTATCTTGCATAATGCTTCTTGTCGATTTCCTGGTCAAACCTGTATGATTGATTAATGAAAATTACTAGGGATACGGTTGGTATCCGCTGAACCACTGATGTTCATTGGTAAAGGGAGCAAACATCAAAAAAAAAAAAAAAACAACTGGCGATGAAAGCCAAAGTCAGGCACTTTTGTGGTTCTTAATAATTAAAATGCCTTTATCTAACTGGCCTTGGATAAAAACATGGCAACATTTTGGCTTGTGCCTGCCTCAGGGTGCCCCCATCACACCCTGAGAAAGGCACAAGCCTAAACGTGTTCAAACAGTCTTAACCCCGTTAAATAGAGGCCTTTTTATATTAGAACCACCTGAGTTCCCAGATTTGGCTTTTTGAGCCAGTTTTTTTTTTTTTTTTTTTTTGATTGATTGTTAAAGTATTACCCCTCTTTCTTCTTCATTGTATATTGTTTTACTGAAAAGACCGTGCTCTTCATGACCTTGTGAATTGCTCTGTAATTTATGTTGTGTGTGCATGTGTGAGTGTTATTGCCCACAGGAGTATGACTGTATTCATTTTTTATTGTGTTTTTACAAGGTATTTACAAATGTATTCAGTGCTGTGAAAAAAAAAAAAAACATTTGCCCATTTCCTGATTTATTCTATTTTTGCTTACTTGTCATATTTAAAGGTTTCATGTCCTCCAATATTACTATAGTACAAAGACGACATGAGATGACTCAAAATGCAGCTTTTAAATCATAATTTCATTTATTTTAGGTAAAGAGTTATTCATAACCTATGTGAGCAAGTAAATGTCTCCCTAAATTTAATAACTGGTTGTGCCAACCTTGGTGACAATAACTGCAATCAGTTGTTTGAGATAATTGGCAATGAATCCTTTACATCACTGTGGAGGAAACTTTGTCCACTCTTATTTGCAAAATTGTTGCAATTCAGCCACATTGGAGAGTCTTTGAGCAAAAACTGTCTTAGTTCACGTCACAGCACCTCAATCGGATTATAGTGAGGACTCTGAATAGGCCACTCCAAAACCCTCATTTTGTTACCTCCACCAAGGAGGTTATGTTTTCACCCCTGTTTGTTTGTTTGTCTGTCTGTTAAAAGGATAACTCAAAAAGTTATTAATAGTTTGGCACAAAATTTGGTAGGATGATCGGTGGTAGTCCAAGGATGAGCTAATTCAATTTTGGAAGTGATTCAGAACATATTCTGGATCCAGATGAGTTAAAATACATCTGTCCAAGCGGGTTTGTGTGATAATCCTGACCACATAACTCAAAAAGTTAGGAATGGTTTGGCACAAAATTTGGCAGGATGATAGGTGGTAGTCCAAGGAAGAGTTGATTTAATTTTGGAAGTGATCCGGAACATGTTCTGTTACCAAAAGAACAGATGTATGATGTGGTGGAGGTATGCGCTCTACCGAGTACCCTCTAGTTTCTTTTGAGTCATTCAGAGTGGGCTTGCTTTTGTGCTTTGGATCATTCTCCTTCTGCATAATCCAATAATGTTGAGCTTTAGGTCCCAAATTGATGGCTGGGTGGTCTTCTCCCAGAATTTCTGGAAGAGAGCGGAATTCATGCTTCTATCAATTATGGCAAGTCACCCAGGTCCCGAAGCAGCAAAGCAGCCCTTGACCATTACACTGCTACTTCCGTGTTTGACGGTTTTTATGATGTTTTCATTGTTGAATGCTGTTCTAGCTTCATGCCAGATATAACCCATGTCTTTTGAAAACTTCCACCTTTGACTCATCAATCCCCAGAATATTATCCAAAAACTCTTGAAGGTTATCAAGCTGTTTTTTTGACAAATGCAAGACTATTCTTTGAGTTTTTATTGGTAAGCAGTGGCTTTAGCCCTGTAGCTCTCCCATGTATACCATTTTTGCACAGTTTCATACTCATTGTTAATTGTGAATTATAACTTTAACTGAGACAAGAGAGGCATGCAGTTCTTGAGATGCTAGTCTGGGTTCTTTTGTGACCTATTAGATGAGTTGTTGATGCGCTCTCGGAGGAATTTTGATCGGCTGGCCACTCTTGGAAAAATTCACTAGATAATGGCTCTCAATGATATTCTGGTGCCTCAGAGTTTTAGAAATGATTTTGTAAGCCTTTCCAGTCTATGAATATCAACGACTTTGTTTCATCTGTTCTTGAATTTTGGTAGATTGTGGTTTCATGTGCTGTTTTTTGCCTACATCACATTGCTAGACAGGTTCCACTGAAGTGATTTTTAGATTCAGTAAGGCTGGCAGTAATCATGCCTATGTCTGTCTAGTGAAATTGAATCTAATTATCAATTAAATTTGTTGAATTGGTTGATTTAGTAATTAAGGGGGCAGTTTCTTTTTCACAAAGGGACAGAAAAGGTTGGATAGCTTTTCCTTAAATAAATGAAATCATTTATTTAAAAACTGCATTTTGTATTTACTTCAGTTATTTTTGTCTAAAATGAGAATGAGTTTAATTTGAAACATTTAAGTGTGACAAATAAGCAAAAATGTAAGAAATTGGGAAGTGGTCAAATATGTTTTTACACCACTTTAGCTTTAAATGCAAGGTGACAGCATTGGCCAGAAGAATGGTGAAATTTCCCACTATAGCAGTAGTCACTGTACCGCTTCAATGCAATTATTGTTTGCTGGAACAAGCAGAATTACTGCACCCAGTATGTTCATTTAGAATTATGCCATCTAGGTTCTGCTGTAGAAGATTACTGCTTCTCTGCTGTAGAGCCCCTCATTAGAATGCAGTCGTCAACTTCTTTTTCTAACAGGTCAGGTTGTGCTTCCTTACCTCTCAGCAAACGCACACAGACTTGTTCTGGCCTGTCAATTCAGGTGTCCTGTCAATTTTTTTCTTCTTCTCTCGTGACAAAGCTGCTAAAAAAGGTAGCTGACAACATGGGCCTTGCTGTGGTGAATTATCTGAGCTGTGCTGGGTTGTGGACCTCCAAAAATAGCAAGGTTAATGCACAGCATACATATATTCCTTTTTTGTAGAGAACACAGCACCATTAAATTTTTTGGAATCACCTTTAAAATTTCATGTTTTAGAAAGAAATTGACGCTTTCATGAAGATGCCATTGCATTGATTAATAAATTACAGCCCAAACATTGATTTTACACATCATGCTTGTCTGAAATAATTAGTTTTTAATTCAGTCTTTATGCCTTACAATCTTTTTTCCATAGCCACCATGGAAAGTGCATTAATGGCACACAGTGTCACCCCATACTTATTTAATTGTCCCAATATGCAATTTTGATGCCAGGGAAACCATGCCCAGTGATTTGCGTTCAGGACAAGCTAAATGTTTCCTTTTGCAACTTTGAAGAGAAAGCCAATGCTTATTGGCCATTATTAAGCCAAAACGAGACTTTATGAATGTCGTAAGAATGGTTTCTGTAGTATCAAAATGGCAGATTCCTGTAAGGAGTGACTTTTTGTGTTGACAGTATTTTTTTATTTCAACAGCTTGAAAATTTCTGGTTGAATACAAGCATTTGAATGGTACTTTGTGCCACTAATATGGGTCTTTCTTGCAGTTTTTGCTTGAACATGATTTTGCTTGTTTAAAGAGTTGAACTTTTAATTTCTATTCATCATTTCCACCGTTGGCTAGGGGACTTTGCCCCGCTGGATTATTCCTCTACAGTTTATCTTGTTTCGTTGAATGACCAGTCTTCCAAATCTGACTGGTTACAGTAAGAACTTCCCACAGATGTCAGTCTTGTTGATTGCATTATGGTTTTTGCTTACAAAAAGGTTATTTTTCAAACAGACAGAATGTCCTGTCATTGGAGAACTCTACTGTTAATGAACTTTAATACTTCCTGTTAGTGGTATCATCATGGCAAATGAGGGTAATTGAAGTCACTGGTGGGGACCCACTACTTATAAATTGCATCCTCTTTTCCTCCACTTGTGTCCCCTTGTATTTCCACTCGAGATGGAGGAAATGATTGACAGAAAGGAGGATCCATTTACAGCGTAATTGACACACACCCACTGGGGTCTTCTTTAGCTTTGCTTGAACACTGCCTCTTGCTATTTCTCAAGTAATTCACCCAGCATACCTGCCTTCTCCAAACCTTGTAGCTGGGAGAATATTTTCCCCTAGTGTCTTCAAGGTTTGTTCGGTAATGTTACTGCACGAGGAACGTATTTATGGCTGGCATTGCACACTGGTAATTACCAGGATGGTGAGGTATGCGCCTAGGTCCTAAGGTGCTCCAGTTGCTTTTCTGCTCTCCCCAAAAGGGAAAACACTGGTTGGTATTTGTACACAGTCTTACTGCAGTCAATAGCTGCACTCATTTTTCTTAATGGAACATAAAGCAGTATTGGGTGAATCTTCAGTGGAAAAATTCCTTGATGCTTAATTATAACTACTTGCAGTTTGGGACACCTGTTATGGAAAGCTATAATGCTGACAGCAGTGACAACTGAAGAATGAGTAAATACCCTTGGGAGAGTGTTGGGGCCAGGGGTTATGTACTTCAGAGCACAGTGACATACCGCACTGTGTGTGTGTCCTGCATCTGCCCATTATTTATCAGACTAGTTTAGTCCTCGTGGCCAGCTATCGATTTGAGCAGAGCTCGGCCTCAGTGTCGTCCATCTTGTCCATAAACCTGTGGGTGGGCAGAAGTGCCAACACCTACTTCTATCTGCTGCCTTCTTCCCTCATCTTACCTCGACTAGGTAATAAACCCTAGACCACCAGGCCTCAGTGGCCCTCAGCAGTGAGCTGATGTATGGATCACTGAGGAGTGTAAAAGGAGAGTAGCACAAGCTGCTTTTAAGAAAATAACTGTCTTGACTCCACCTGGGACCTTCGGGTTGGAATCATTGTTCCTGTCGCTGACCCTTGGGATGATTCTAGTGTGTCTGTCAGCATGTGGCTGCAGTTATTCTCTGATTTCTCACCCCTTCCTCCCCCTGCCCTGCCCCCAAAGTTGGACTTCTCAGTTGGTACTCCTCAATTATTTACCAGCTTCATTTCTTTTAAATTCTCCTCACGACGCTTGCGCCCTCCTTGGTGTGTCCCATTGCCGGGGCTACTTTATTAAAAATGCATGTCTCATCCATACATTCATGAAGCCTCCTCCCAGAGATTCCCTGCTTCGCGCTTACAGAACAGTGCTAATCAAGGAGAACTCACCGAAAGCTGTGAGCTGAATGTCAAAAGGCAGGAGCTGAAGCCCGCATACTTTCCTTGCATCCTGGTACTTTTGAGGACGTAAGTCTTTTGGGCGGAATGGCTCTGGAGTTCCTGTCTCCTGCGTCACACTCCCCCACCCACCACCCACTGACGCCAGTGGGAGCCCCAGCTATTGCTATCTGGGCATCCCCTAAGATTTCCAGAGATACTCACACATTAAATGCAATACACTCCTACACATGCTTTTAGCACTGCAGAGCCTCTGGGATAATGAGTTACTTTGATCACAAAGAACTGCCAGGGAATGTGCTGGAAGTCTTTGGCAATTTTAGCACTGAGAGACCTGCCCAAAATGACGTGGATATGTGGTTCCCAGGTCCCTCCACTCTCCACTGCACTACTGTTCAGTAGACTTTATTAAGCGATTGATATGGTGACATTTGTTATAAAAGATGTAACAACTACATTGACTGGTATTAAAGAACTATCTTTTATTATCCTCTGCCACAACGTGGAAGGGGAATATTGGGATGAGTGTTGTCCTTGCCGGTATATCTGTCTGTCTTGCTTCTTTTCCCAGCCCGTTTATTTCAATTCAACAAATTTCACAAAACCTGACACATAGATACATTTAATAATGCAGATGTGCCTTCTCATACTTCTGTCTGTCCTTCTGTTCATCTGTCCAACCCTCCGTTGCGTTTTATTTCCAGGGCAGTGCGCCAAAACATTGGTGAGGGATCTGAGTATTTCATGCTTGATAAATTATGATTTTTTACACTCTGTACATCTGTTATTATAATCCTTACTCCTATTTTTATGTCTGATTCTTTTAACCTCTTCCACCTTTTGTAAATGATTTTAATTGGCTTTTTCTGTTTGTAAGCACTTTGTACTGTAATGCTTGAAAGGTGCTATGTACATAAAAATTGATTATTTATTATTATATTGTTCAGACTGCATAGCTGGGATGCGGATTTAAAGCTCATCAGCATATTAGGCTGCTAATGTATCCTATCAGTGGGAGTGTTCTCTGTGCCAGGATGTGGTGATGGCAGCCACTCTGCATTCAGGATGATTAGTTCAGTCATTAACGCAAAGCACAAGGGCGCGTCTTCCCAAGGACCTCCCCGGTGCTACAGTCTATGTGATGCATTTTTTCTACATGCTTTTGGGTAATTAAAGCATTTACTGCATTGTTACCATTTTTCATTTGCAGCATGTAAAAACCTCCTGTGCAATAAAGTGCACTTTTACATCTCAGTGCCTCCACAGCTGAAGGGGATAATGCAAAGACTGGGAAAACTTTGGTTTTCTTGTCCGTGAAACTAATTACTCTGTTAGACCATTGTGATTGGCTGGAGTTTCTGGCCATACATTTCATATAGAGTGCAGTCCATTAGTTTTTGGCCTATGAGACCAATTTTGCTTTTTGCTTCTGTAGTCTTGCTCGTTAGACTTGAACAAAGTGAATGCGGTTAAATGAAGTTCTTGGAAACTATGCTAGAATTGCAGCTATTTGATACAGCATGACATCTGTCACCCTTCAAATACTTGTGGACAACACTGTATCGGTTCTTCAGAAACAAGATGGCGGAAGTTAAAAAGGCAAGGGAAACCACCTGCGCAGGGCAGTGGCGTGAAAGGGTTGCACGCTGGAGAGTTTCAGTGCTTTTACTCATACATGAAACTAATTATTAACAGGCTTCATGTGACACTGCATTTGGGGGATGGGAAGGATGTGACTGGGAGAATGGCCATTGATAATTGCCATGATTGGTACAGAAAGCAGGAGTGGCAGAAGTGGAAAGCCCTACCGTTCCGTAAAGCAGGGTGAGGGTTGAGCTGCTCGCCAGCCACTTATACTCATAGCGTGAACATCCTGTTCACACGCAGGGGCCTTACCAATGTTTTAAACTGCAGTAACTGACCTCTTTTTAACACTTGGCCTAAATTCTATCTGTTAGTTCTTTCCTCAACTTTGACCAGAAGTACTGGATATGGACGTGCATTCTTTTCATTCTTTTTTTTCTTTGTGTTGCCTGAACTGTGTTTGTGAGGAAATATTCAGATGCGAGTGGAGGTTAAATTAAAATCATGCCTTTGATCCTGCAATGCTGTGTGGATTTTCAGTCTTTTGATGGGGTTGTTGGCTTCTTGCTTGTGTTCTGTTACTTTGACTCATGCAAATGGGGTTCTTTCAGGATGTGTGTTTAGCCACTTCTCCCTTGCAGTGTAAATAATGTGATGCTGTGGTCACATTGTGTAAGAAATGAAGACCACAATGAAAAAATGATCAGAGTCACGTTTTCATGTTGTGGAGAAATGATGAATTAAAAAGTCAAAACAATCTTACAAACAAAGCACTGGAAAAATATGCAAAAAATTTAAAATATAAAATATTTATTATATATTACAAACATTATAATAATACATAATATATAAAATTATTATATATTATAAATGTATAGTAATAAATAATATATATAATGTACAAAAATGCAAAATTTGGACTGATGGTTTTTCCTTTGTTGTCCTCAACTGTTAACATGTGAGTGACATTTTACTTATACTTTTGGGTCACTCCATCGCTGCACGAAGTGAATGTGGGGGCATTATCATATTGAATAGGGCTGATGTTTAGTGAGAGCTGACAATGTGATGATTTTCGCTCAGTTTATGCTCCTGGTGTTGTTTTTCTCATTGGAGGTGTAAAGAATGAGGTTTTCTCAGCCTCCCCTTTTTATTAATCAGCGCCAATATAATTTGCAGTGTATAAAACAAGAGATTATTCAGCTTTATTTATGTTTCTGATTCATCATAGAAATGGCTGACTTCATTGTTGAATAGAGGCTGACCATTTGTATTTGCTTTGATCAGGTTGGGTTTTATATATATATAATTTTTTTTTTTTTTTTTTTTGGTGCGGGGGGTGAACATTTAGTCCTGTGGGAGATGGTGTTTTTGCAGTTGTTACGTGACGTTTATTTATTATCCCTCCCACAACATAAGGTTGAGCAAGGGGATATCGCAATGGAGCTCATCTGTCTGTCTGTCTGTCCGTCCGGATAAGTGGGGACAAGTTTTCTGAGTAACTACTTTTTCAAGATGAATGAAATTTTGTGTATGTGTGCGCTACCACCAAGAGGTGGAAAATCCAGATTCAGAAAGTACAAATCCACCCCAGTATTTTGTTCCAGTTGCCTGGATATGTCATTTGGCATGATTCTTCCGCCAAGAGGTGGGACTAATCAGAGAAATGATATGGATGAATTCATGGGTGGAAGAAAAACGTAGCAGGACTTTTACTTTCTGACCCCTGGATTTTTCACCTCTGCCACTACTCATGATACTCATGAAATTAATTGGGTTCAAAAATAGGACTCCATGATGGCAGGGGTAATTGATGACAATGTCTTTTTGCTCAATTATTGATTAACTTCAGTTTCATATCTTTTCTATAAAAGATACTTGATACTGTTCTAGGTGAGTGTGGGAATCACGTGCCATTCACTCACACCTACAGGCAATTAAGAGTCTCCAATTGGCTTGACAGGCATGTCTTTGGAAAATGGGAGGAAACCGGTATACTCAGAGGATACCCTAGCAAGCGCATGAAGAACATGCATAATCCATACCGAAAGGCCCCAGGTCGGGTTCAAACCCACAACCTTCTTTCTGTTTGGCAACAGTGCCACCCACTGCACTAGTATCATCATGCCCTTCCAGTTGTGACTTAGTGCGGGTGATTGATGCTGCTTCTTACACTGAATATACGCTGCCCGTACAAAAAAAGTTGCACACTATAAAATTTTGTTTGGCCACCTTTAGCTTTGATCACAGTGCATATTTATTGTGGTATTGTTACCCCTCGGCCGACTCTGGCCGGAGGGGTATTGTCATCACCTGCGTGTCCGTCGTCCGTCGTCTGTCGGCTGTCGTCCGTCGTCTGTCGTCCGTCCATGATTTTGTCCGGGCCAGTACTCAGCAACTAATCATCGCAGCTTCACCAAATTTGGTATGGTAACTCACTATGACCCATAGATGTGCAATGTCAGGTTTTTGGCTGGATTTGACCTTTGACCTTTGACCTTAGCGCTGTGCCCTTGACCCTGGAAATCTTGTCTGGGTCAGTACTCGGCAACTAATTATCGCAGCTTCACCAAATTTGGTATAGTAACTCACTGTGCCACATGGATGTGCAACGTCATGTTTTTTGCTGGTTTTCACCTTTGACCTTTGTGCTGTGACCTTCAGGCAGGAAATTTGTACGGGTCAGTACTCGGCAACTACTAATCGCAGCTTCACCAAATTTGGTGTGGTAACTCACTGTGACACATAGATGTGCTACGTCATGTTTTTTGCTGGATTTGACCTTTGACCTTAGTGCTGTGACCTTGAGGCGGGAAGTCTTGTACGGGTCAGTTCTCAGCAACTACTGATCGCAGCTTCACCAAATTTGGTATGGTAACTCACTGTTACATATGGATGTGCAACATGACGTTTTTTGCTGGATTTCACCTTTCACCTTAGCGCTGTGAACTTGAGGCGGGAAATCTTGTCCGGGCCGAGGGGTATTCAGCAACGCGTTATGTTTTTTAAAATCTTATACAATGTTACAACATTTCCGACCAGATTTGCATTCATTTTTGGCGAGATATTGACAATGGGTGAGTCAAACCACTCCGTTAAGCCTTCAGTTGTTTTAAGATCCGGACTCTGAGGCGGCCAGTTCATGTGAGAAAATGATTCCTCATCCTCGATGAACCACTCTTTCGCAGTTTGAGCCTAATCTTGGCATTGTCATCCTGGAATATGCCTGAGCCATCAGGGATTAAAAAGTCCATTGATGGGTAACTGGTCATTCAGTGTATGCAGGTAGTCTTCTGAATGCATTGTATTGCTGCTGAACAGTGTTGAGCCTAGACCTGACCAGTTGAAGCAACCACAGATCATAACACTGCCTCCAGAGGCTTGTACTTGGGCACAATGCATGATGGGTGCATCTCTTCACGTACCTGCTTTCTTACCCTGATGTGCCCATCACTCTGGAATTGGGTAAATCTGGACTTATTAGACCAAATGACCTTTTTCTATTGCTCTTCAGTCCAATCTTTATGATCCCTTGCAAACAGAACTTGTTTTTTTCCAATTAGCCTCACTAACAAGTTGCTTAGTTGTGGCCACACAGTTTAGTCCCAATCCTGCAAGTTCTTGTTGTATCGTAGTATTGAAAAAGCTCTTACCTTCATGATTAAACAGTGCCATGAGTTCTTTTTTTTTTTTTTTTTTTTTTTACACGATGGAGACTTCACTGAAAATTTTGGTGATTTCTGATCAGGATCAGTCATGATTTTTCTCGAACCCATTTTTTCCCACTAAGTTGACAGTTTAAGTAGTGGTTCTTGAGTATTTGCTTATTTAAATTCAAACAACAACTTTTTTTTGGGTAGCCAGTGTAAATATATATCTCTCTCTACTCACTTCTTTAAACTTGTAAAAGTAATGATGTTATACTCTTAAATTGGTGTTTAGAAGGCATTTGCAACCTGCAAATTGCTAAATGGAAATTACCTCAGTTTGCATGTAAGATTTAAACTTGTTTATTCAGTTTTAGTTTGTAGATGTTGGTATATTGAAACGTGGACAATTTGAGCCGGTGCTTTAAGTTCATGGTTTGGTGTGCAGCCACTTCTCGGAGCACTTTTTTCCTATAACTGCAACAACAGTAAACAGTTTGAGATTTCCCAAACAAAGGGCATTTCAATGCACTTACTAAGCTTTGGCATAATCCCTAAGCTTTAGATGGATAAACTGCCCTTTCTTTTTACGTAACGGGGAGTTTTTGCGTTTATTTGCCTCTGAGCTCCGCGCCATGGCTGTTCTGCCGGTGAGACACGGAAACGCTGAAGCGCCTGAGCTCTGCAACCAAATGGGTCACGACTGCATGATTCCCACTGTAGCACCAGAGGCCACTCAGTCTTTTTGCTGCTCACTGTAGTTGATCTTGGATTTTATTTCGCTGAACACTCGTCTGTCCCATATTTGCTCATGAGTCGCTCTGGTCTTGGTGGAGTGGTGGGATCTCTCACCTGAAACTGGCGGGTTTTGATGGCTGGGGCAGTGGAGGGCAGACATGGAGGGTGTGGACCTCACTCTTGCCGAGTGAACCTTGACCCCACCTTTGTGGGACAGCCGCTGGTCAGCCAGCACCTGCCCATGAACTGCTTATCCTAAAGGGCGCTTCTTGTGGAACTTTCTTTGCATGGATAGTTTTGAGGGTGTGTAGGAAGGCCAGGGTAAGGAGCAGCAGCTATTCCTGAAAATGGTTTCCTGGAGCCTTGGATCTTGTGGGACTCAAAGTAAATTAATCATATCAATTATTTTCAGTGGAACTCTGGGCCAAAACCAGCTAAGGACTACTCTGTTCACTCTGCTGTGCTTGATGGTTATAATGGGCTCTTTGTTTTACGGTCACGGATGCATTTTCACCCCACTTGACCAGTTTAACGTTGCATGAAGTACTGTAGGCAGTTGTCCCTTTTACTTTGCACACTCATTATGTTTGACTGAAGAGCAAATAACTTGACAAGAGAGTCTGTAGATTGAATAACTGTGTGTCTTGGGCTTTTTTTGAATTTGTTCAGGACAAGAGTGGCTTAATTGAAGTAACTACAGTAAGTACTTCAACTGGAAATGCTGTTTGGTGCATTGCTGTTCATTGAGAAATAGGACATTTTTATTCATTTATTTATTTATTTATTTATTTTTACAATGCATTCTAGTTCTGTCACATGCAAGTGATTGAAAACCACCTCTGGCCAGCCAGTTTGCAGCATGCTTCAGTAGGCTTTAGTGTGATGTTTTTGTTGTTTTCTGTTTATGTATTCCACATACAATGTCCAGATCAAGAATTCATACTAGACTGGTCACTGAGTGAATTTTATGCTCTTCTTCAGTGAACTGTGGGTGTAAGTGCTCTGCTGAGGTGGGGTTCCATATCCTGCTTATTTAGGAGCCCAATAATTCGTAACCCATCTGGCCTACCACTCCTGTTTTGCAGAAATTTGCTAAAAACTTGATATCAGAGGAAGTTCTTGCGTGTATCAGTTGAATTACTGAAGCTTGAAAGAGATGTTTCACTTAGGTGTAATACAGGCAGTTTTTTGGCACAAACCCCATTGTACGCTACAAGACTACATGTATTTGGACCCTCCTTTGTCCATTTTTTTTTCTATTTCACTGAAGGAAGTTGTTGCTATAGTGTAGAATGACATTGCAGATGATTATGTGCATCCTACAGTTTTGAGGAGACCCTGTCCTGTTTGCTCAAGACAATGACCTTGTGTGCTGAAAGAGAGCCATACTTTGTTTATTGTGATCAGTGTTGAAGGAACTGACTGGTTTGCTGAGAGCCCTAAACTGTACTAGATTACTAGATCAAACACAACTGGAGAGTGGACTTCAAGTGGAGCGTAATCATTCTACATCACTGCCTGACCGCACTAATAGCCTAGTTTTCTGGTAGAATGCCGCTGGAATTGAAGGAAATCCTAGCTGCAATGTTCAAATGTTCTGGCAATGTTCTAGCATCTCATGTATAGCTTTCCTTTTTCTGTATAGTGGGGGGCAGGGGAGGGGTGTTGAGGCAACTTTGTATTAGTGCCCAAGTTTTTGGAAAGAGAATGAGCTTTTGGATAAACAGCTGTCTGCATACGTATGCATATTTTTGCGTAATGCTAATACTAGCCACATTGGTTGTCTCTGATGACCATGGTTTACTCCATTTTTAAATAAAGTCTTTCATGTTTGCATTCTCCTAATCAATATTTTATTCTCTTTAGTTTGTGTATGTATGCAAAATATTTTGCCAAGGTTCCAGGAATGAATGGGAGTTATCTGGAGGCAGACAAACGGGAGGAACGGTAATGCCATTAATATCCAACAAGGTCAGCTGTTGTTTCTAGTGTTCATGCTATGCATATACAATTGGTTAGACATTTAACTCAGAATTACAAACGTACTTGTGTTATATTGAAGCAAAATATCTATTTTTAGAACCCTCTGGCCATTTTTATGGGAACCTTGGCTGTTATTATACAAATGGGGGGAAAAAAAAAATTGAAAACTCCATTTTATGTGTTGAAAAGGCATTCCTACATTCTAGAGATTACGGAATTTAAAGCTTATAGCCTGAGGAACACTGGACTCGAGTAAAGGCTTATTGCGACTGTCCTGTATGCTGCCAGTTTTCAGCCGCAAAACTCTTTGGTGACTAAGTTGTTGCAAACCAATAATACAAAAAAAGAAAAACATAAAAACAAAAATGAAGGGGTTTGCAGAAAGCAAAGTTGCACTCTAAGCAAGTTGCATTTCATTTTGTTTACTCTCCTCACACCGTTGTCAAGGGACGGGGTTTTAGCACTGCAGGTGTAGGCAGACCATATGCGATGAGGCCGTAATGCATAAGGGAAACATATTTGTAAAATGGGCAGAAACCATTTTCCTTGGTTGCTGTATGAGGTTGGTGTAAGAGAATATATGGCCCTTAAAATCTGTCTTTGAAAAGCCATTCCATGCTTTTAGATCATTACATTTAGTTGACAGTTACTGGACTGAAAGGGCTGATGCAGTTAAAAATTTTGTATTTACTACAGTCAGTGTGCCTGCTATCACCTAAAAAGCATTAACGCATTGCACAAAAATGCACATTAACTTCATAATCAATCCCTGGCCATGCTACTTTGATTGATGGGTAACCGTGCAAGGAGATTTTATCAGAAAAATGTAATATTTTGCTTGAGAAAGACCCTGACACCCCCACGCAAAGGAAAATTATCAGGGCTTTAGGCCATACAGTGCCTTCAAAAAAATATGGCACCCTTAGTGAATATGATTAAAATGGGGTGTGGGAAAAATATTTCTTTGCTCTTTATCCTTGGTGTTATCACTTAAAATATTAACAAAAAAATTATTTTTGCATTGAATCAACATTATTGAAAAAATATTAACATGAAATAATTTTTTATTTTTTTACCAAAACCTGTGCGCCACAATTATTGGCACTCCTGGAAAATCCTATGATGAAAATCTAACTGAAGTATATTTCCAGTAATATTTTACATTTTTAAATTCAGTTGTTTGATTGTGAACTCCTAAGTTCTCAACCATGACTTCATGTATCACTGGGGTGTAAATATGAGGCTACACAGGCCAGATTCCTTTAGTCATTCATCACTGTGGGACAGACCTGTGAACACAGCGACAATGCGCAAGGAAAAGTCGTTGAGCTGTGCAAATCAGGAAATGGATATAAGACAATCTCTAAACAGTTACAAATACCCATTTGTACTATCAGGGCAATAATGAAGAAGTTAAAAGCAACAGGGGATGTGAATAATCAGCCTGGTAGAGGATGTGTGTATACATTGACCCCACGTACTGTAAGGGGGATGGCTCCACTGGAAAAGAATCTCGAGGGATCAGGGCTGGAGAATTGCAGAGGTTGATTGAGTCTTGGGGTCAAAGGATCTCCAAAAATACCATCAGATGCCACATGCATCACCACAAGTTGTTTTGGAGGGTTGTCTGTGCTGTCAGTCAACAGCAAACTATAGCACCTTCACTTTGCAAAACTTTATAGGGAATTTTAATGGGACCAGGTTGTATGGTCAGATGAGACCAAAATATAGCTTTTTGGCAACAAAAATCAATGGTGGGTTTGGCATAAGCAGTAAGATAGCCTTACCGAAAAGTACCTCATACCACTGTGATGTACGGTGGTGGATTTTTGATGGTGTTTGGCTGTTTTTCTTTCAAAGACCCTGGGCATCTTGTAAGAACACATGGAATCATTGAATCTTTCAAATACTGGCATATACAGTATTTAATGAAAACTTATCCAGTTCTGTCAAAGCTTAAAATGGGCCATGTTTGGACTTTCCAGCAAGACAGTGAATTGAAACACACCTCCAAGTCTACACAAAACTGATTTGACGGCAGAATGAAGGTTATGCCATGGCGATGATGGTCCCCTGCCATAAACTGCATAGATAATCTGTGTGATTAGCTGAAGGAGAGAGCCCACTAGCGTCAACCCCAGAATAGGTAGGATCAGGAGAGAATCTTGTGGAGGAATAGTCCCAGATCCCATGCCATACTGTATGTTCACCAGCCTCATCATGCATTATAGGAGAAGACTTAAAGCTGTCATTTTGGCAAAGGGAGGCTGCAGAAAATGTTAAATGAAGAGGTGGGCATAAATGTTGCAGGTATGTTTTTGAGAAAAACATGTGTTCCATGATACGACTTTAATATTGCTTTGAAAAGTTAAATTTCTGTAAATATTTTGAATAAGAGATCATGAAGATAACAAAGAAGACATTTTGTTCACATTTAGTTTCACTCATTTTTGTAAAAGGGTGTCCAATAATTTTGAAAGGCACTGTGCACACCAATGGTGTGAACTCCATACCAGGTTCACATACTGCAATGCTACCTTAGCAGTATGAGTGCCACTAGCGACTATTCACTGTCATAGATGGTGTCATTTTTGCTGCTCAGGATGATCCTTGATTCCTGCTCGTCGGGTGTTTCAGCATGATTAATTTTATTTTCAGGGCCAAGTTCCCTACTGATGCTGTTTATTTTGTATTAACCTGCTAAAGCCATATTTGTTATTGCAGTCTTTAATGGACCTTCATTTTTATTTGCAGATCACTTTCATGCAATCTCATCTGTATTGAGTAGGCGAGCTTATTGATTCTCCCCCCCAACTCCGTGTTGTGATTTAAATCAAGAGGAATTCATAATTGAATGTTCTTGACTTGTGCTTAGTCAGTCCTACGTTTTGTAGTGTTTAATTGAAGAATATTGCATTGGAATTATTTTATGCCAACTCTGCTGTTACTGGTTATAGTTTATGTTCCTTCATTTGTGCGCATGTGCAGATTTTGAAATGACGCAAACGTGTGATTCACGCGGCAGAAACGGCAGAATCTGGCTTAACCCTTGATTTACCGAACAATTTATGTCCTTTATAATGAATGACCGGTCTATTGCATTGGCCTTCTTATCTCAGCCATGAGAATTCTGTCCACTGATGTCCCATCCAGTTCTAATCCAGTGCTCCTTTCTAGGTGATTGAGTTTTTGTGTTAATCTCAATTTATCTTTATTGTGTTTTAAGTTAAAGCCATGCTGTAGCCAGTCTTTTTTTGCACAGTTAACTGTGATTTATACTTGGGCTCGTGTGTGTGTATTTGATATAGGGGCTGTAACCTTGAGGTACTGCTGCTCATGCGCTTCATGACTTCCATGAAGAGAGAAATGAGTGCATGGATTAAACGCAGTAGTTATAAGCTTGAGACTTGTTCATTGCTCTTTTTTTGCTGTGGAAAGTATTTGTGCTGCTTGGACTTTTAATTCTTTTTTCTTAAGCAGAAAATTGAACTGTTAAAGGACAGTTTTTTTTTTTTTTTTTTTTTTCCATTTCTTAAAAGGCATTTTTGCAAGATCAGCACAGGGATGGAAGCTCACCATCTCCAAATTGCTTCATTTTTCAAAGTTCTATGCCTGGAATAGAAAAATCACCCATGTCTGTTCCAATTAACCCCTCCCCTGGGGTTAATGTAGTTGGGGTAGTTTAACAACCCTAGCTTTTTAAGAGCATTTATTTTTGAACAAAACTGTTGGCCCATTGTTTTCATGGTTACAGGGCACTACCATGGCCAAGATGTACAGTCGCTACTAAAAAAAATTTTTGGGCGTATGTTTCTGCATGAAGCTAGTGCCACCTGGATTACAAAAGACCATGAATTGTGTATCCAAGATATTTGGCCCCAGCTCAAGATAGAATAGAGTGCTCATGGAATTCATGACTATTTTTCTTTAAGGAAGTGTCATTGAACAATAACAATGGGTAACTACCTTGGGCATCCTATTCTGCACGGAGAAAAAGGGTCTCAAACTATGGAGGATAGGTGACCACGCTTATGTTTGGAACACGCCCATTTCCAGCAGAATCACCACCCCCAAAAAATTTAAGTGGAGTATGCAGCTCTGATGTCTTAATTTTTAGTATCAACTAAAAAATGTATGGGCAATATATGGGGAATGCCATTTTAACCCTTTTTAGACAATAACATTTCACTACAACGTGTATGCAAATGTACACGAAATGTACACGAAATACTCAGCAGATATATAGCCAAGACAACTAAATGCAAAATACAAGTTATTGAACTGTTTTCTTCAACTTCAATGGTTTTCTTCCAGGATGAAAATTTCTGCTGACCTTCAACATGTAAAAATTCAACAGTTTTCAGCCTTTCATTTTGCGTTTTTTTGTGAGGTTTATGTGACCCAATTGAAGTTGTAGAACATGCTGTAGTATACACAGATTCTGTACAGTATCCATTATGTTTATTTACTTTATCTGGACACAGGGTAGGGTTGTTTATGGGCTTCACTCATTGTCAAATCACTAACACAGACGTACTTTTCTATGCCATGTGCTCTAGTCTTTGTCATTTTCTTCCTGAGGCATTTTAACCAAGATCATTGGAGGAGAAACATGATAGCCTCTGATTTTACATGGTGTTTCATTTTTCCCAATTTTCAGTTTTTGGTGAGTATAGTTCCAATTTGATTTCCAATTACATGTACATTTATTATGATTTATTATGATTGATTGATTCATTGCTTGAATATTTGATTGAGTTGCTTTAGTTTTTGATAAACAGAACCATTTCATGCATTTTACCTCCTACGATTTCATAAAAAACAACATTCCGTATTTGCCGTGTGTTTGCGGTCGACCAACTTGGATTGTAGGATTGCGCTCTTGTAAAATCTGTGGCAAAGAAACAAAATGATGGACGTAGATACTAAGTTTGTCAAAGATTCGTTTCTGTGGTTTTTTTGTTTTTCAAATTGTCATTGAATATGATCTAAAACACAGCACAACCCATCATTTATGGGGGCCATTTTCTCCAATGTTGCTCCCTTTTTTACGGGTGCGACACAATGGCAGTGGCAGTGGACTGCATCCTACACAGTGGACACTGGTCCCTGTGGGACTGACATATGGTCCACGCCCCAAAGAAGCTATAACTGAAATGTGGAATGGACATTACATTGGTCCATTCTCTGTTCAAGTTATTTATTTCATGGACAGTTTTTCAGAACACACAAATGACTTTCTTACACTAAATGTCTCTACACTGAACTTGAAGCATTACATAGCATTACAGTGTATTTTTATATGTTCACATACATGATCAAAAGAAAGATCTGACATAATTCTATCTTGTTAAATTAGAGTATAATATTTGTACACAATGGAAACTAAAATCCATTGAAAAAACTTCAGATACAGGCCATGCTTCTGAGCTGTTTGATATTAACTGAATATTGCAAACATTAGAGATACAGATGTGGAAAAATATTTCCTGGTCTTTCTTTTGAGTGTGCACATGAAACACTGACGGAAACTTAAAAGACTGGAACAAAAAAGATCTTTGTTGTACAATAGAGCAGTTGTTCATCCTGGAAGAAAACAAATGTAATTGATGAACAAAAACTTTCAAAAACTTGTATTTTGCATTTAATTGTATTGGCTATGTATTACCCATGTATTCTGCATACATTTTGTGTATATTTGCATACACATGCTGTGGTGAAACCTAATGGTCAAAAAAGGGTTTAAATGGCATTCTCTATGGGTTGCCCATACATTGTTTAGCTGATATTAAAAATTTAGACATCAGAGCTGCATCCTGCTCTTAAATTTTTAGAGGTTGGCGAATCTGCTGGAAATGGCGGGGTTTGAACATGGGTGTGGTCACCTACCATTTAGTTTGAGGCCCTTTTTCTCCTTGCAGAATGGGTGGCCCAAGGTACCGACCCATTATTATTGTTCAGGGACACTTCCTAAATGAAAAATAGTCATACATTTCATGGGTACTCTATTCTCTCTTGAGCTAGGGCCAAATATTTTGGTTGCACAATTCACATTTTTTTATAATCCAGGTGGCACTAGCTTCAAGCGGAAACATGTGCCCACAAATTTTATTAGTAGAGATGGTGCCCCTTGGCCATGGTAGTGCCCTGTAACAGTGAAGACCCATGGGCCAACAGTTCTGTTCAAAAATAAATGCTCTCGAACAGCCATGGTTGTTGAACTACCCCAAAAAATGAGCGTGGCCCACACGGCAGGGGAGGAATCAATCGGAACGGACATCGATGATTTTTTTATATCCCAGGCACAGAAATTCAAAACTGAAATATGAACTTTGAAGACGGCAAGTTTCCACCTTCAGCCAAAACTGTGCTTATCTTACAAAAATTGCCTCTTAAAATCTCATTGTTCTGGTTTACACTCTCTGATGTTCTGCTGCCTTGATACTTTCCATGGGAGTGTGGAAGTGTTGTTACTACTACAGGTTCAGTGGGACAGCAAGCTGGTATCTAGAACACTTCCCTTTGTTGTATTTAAAAGCCAGTATAGGAGATTTAAAAAGGGCCATTACTGCATTACTCCTGTATGGTGAAGTTAGGATGTTTAGTACCTACATTGCTTATGGCTGCTACACCCCATACCACCCAAGATAACAAATGAAAACACTGCTCAACACCAAACTCCATTGTACTCTTCACCTGTGGTGCATAGACCTGAATGCCCTTTTGGAATTTGGAGGTTCTTGTGAGCTCGTTCCATTCACACGCTCACTCTATAGACTGGCCTTCTCATGTGTTAAACCCTCAAACAAATGCATATTCTTCCAATAATTAGGAAAATCCTATTTTCCACAAACTTCTTAAGTGCTTGAGTGTTTTCCTGGAAGCTGAGAACCTTATGTGTTTAGGGATGTGAACTCACAGCTGTGCTATGGGGGGAAAAAAAGCTTAGCGGTGATGTTTTCCCAGTAGATAAATGGAGGCAAGCAAGGCCTGTGATCACTGATGTCATGGCTGCGGGTGTGTGCGGTACAAAGGAGCATATTATGCAGACAAACACAATGTCCAGAACACAGGGTGTTTTGTGTTTTTTTTTCCACCAGGGTAAGCTTTCAAGACTGTTATTGTGCTTTAGCCTCCTTAATTTATAAAGCTGCCATAGCGAGGAAAAAAACCTGAAACCTGGTAAATTTACTGCATGATTTAAAGTACAGCCACAAGGTTTGAACACCTTGTTTCTCCACCATGTTCTATCCACATTTTGGAGGATTAGTGTATAAATGTATGTATTTTATATCACTGATTATAAATGATATAATTTCCCTGTTTGCCATCAATGTTCTGTGCAACATCCAGTATTTCCATTCAAAGCATCTTTGCAGGTAAACCGATCAAAACTAATTTCCTCACTGTCCACACTCAACATCTGTCATGTCTGGAGTTTTTGAAAATTACTGCTGCTGAACAGATCATTTCAACGCATTCTCTAAATGCTTAGTCATTTATTTTCTACTGACTAAGCATCCCATGTTCATTGTACATATTCCATATTTGTCTGGTCCTCTCTGCAGTTTGGGGGAGATGAGAAGAGGGTAGACAGCCGGACCATCCACGTGGGACACCAGCCCTGCCCAGCCACAGACGCCTTCATCCAACCTAAATTCTGTGACAACAGGATTGTTTCCTCCAAGGTAGGTAACAATAGGAACTGGTCAAATCTCATTACTCAAGTGCTTGAACAATCTGAACTATAAGTAGAGGTTCTCAGGATATTTCTGTCATTTGCTATAAGTAGTTGTTTGGAGGGGGTGTAAAGTGTAGTACTCGTACTAATTTGGGGTTACCTACAAGACATCATAGGAGCCATAAAAATCTTCCTCGTTTCACCACTGCAATGTGGCACCAGTGTTTGGACGGAATATACTTCTCAAATTGAAGCGTTTTATTTTTCCCTCTGTTCCTCCCTATCTTCATCCCACTCTCCCAATTAGCTGCTTCTTAGCTGTGCTATCCCCTCTCTATTTTGATCTTACCAGTTGTGCCCTGGAGGGCAGTTAGATGTTTCTGAGCATTGGTGTGCTATGCTATAAATGTGTTCCTGTGCTGGTGATGAATTATGTTCGGCCCTCCCCTGTAATGGGAATGGAGGGGGGTATCGTAGGAGGTTTGTTGGGGTGGGGGGAGTCTTAATGTTACTTTGGTCCCATTGCTGATGTGCCGATTGCTTCTTTTTCCAGCAGGACGATGTAAACAAGGTTTAATTACCCTCTCCAGTCCCCAAAGCTTGCCGGCATCCCGACTGTCTGTGTCTGAGTTCTTACCCCGTATTTATATTTATCCCTGTGTGTGCTGTCAATTTGCCAATATTTTTCCCCCTCTACATCCGACTATGGGTGATGAATGTTTTCTTGCTTAGGCTTTGTCTTTCTTCTGCACTTTTTTTACCCTCATTGTCCTTGGTGGGTTGACTTTTTTGATTTAATGGCTGATATTTTTTGGAAATTTAATGTGGATTTGCGGAATTTGTAAAATTTTAGGCCCGACAGTTCAGGGTTAAAAAAGAATGAGACAAGTGATACATTTTAGGCTGGGTATTGCATAGACAGTGATTTATAAAGGCTGTTCAAGGAAAAAGCAAGTTGTCACGGTTTAGAGTTTAAGAGAATTTTTAAAAGGACATAAGGCAGGATTGCAATACTGGATGCTTCAATCTCAAAATTGAAGTTTACTCATGCTGAACGAAGCTATAATACTGCAGTCATCCCCAGTCACTGCTAATGTTGCAGATATGTGGTGACATATTGCAAACATCTTGTGGATCAAAGATCAGTTTATTTAGGTCACACTATGCCTTTTATTGGTCTGAATGTGTTTGACGTGCCATTCAGATTCTTCTGAATCACTTCCTGCTTCTTCGGCAATAGCATGAGCTACATCTATAAGCAATTACAATGTTACAAATGAGGCTGCCTGTGCTGTTCTTCTTTGTCTCTGGCACTGCCTCTGGAGGTTGGGGAAATCATCCATTTCTTGTTGGGCTATGGGTTGTCGGTCAAGTTTAATTATTATTTTCCTGAAGTAACTTCAACTTGAAGTAACCTGAAGTAAGTTCCTCGCGTTGTATGATGAATGTCTTTTTATTGTATGCAGCCACACAACCTATCCTCTCTTAGTTTGGAGTATTTCACTGAGCCTTTACCTTTCACAGGCCTCAAATGTCGCATTTGGGTCATTCCATGCCAAGTGAGTCAATGGCTCCCAGGTGACCGACTCGGATTTTGTAGAAAAAAATCTTAAAAATTGCTTATCATGTATAATGAACACCTGCAAAATTTTAGGGCCTAATTCCTACCGGTTTTGGTTTTACAGGGGTTCAAAGTGCGGGACCCACAAACCCGCAAATGACAACTTGCAATTTCTGTGGTTTTTGGAATTCAATATCTCCTAGAAGGGAAGTCCCAGGAAGCTGAAAACTTGTAGTCTGGGTAATTCTGGACCAGAGATTCAGAATTTGGCATCGAATGAGTCCTATCTTTAACCACTTGGGTGTTGTGGACGTCACAATATGGTCATTTTTAAGGCGCTGTCATGAGGGCTTCTGGTATCGGGCAAACCCCCAGACCTCAGCAGACAAGCCATAACTGGAATTTGCCATTCATTCAAATGTCAGGCACCGGTAGTATGCCTACAAGTAATTGCAGACCTCTGAGTGTTTATATGAGTGAATGGTGAGGGTCTAAAAAGTGTTCCGAGGAACAAAACCCCCAAAATGGCCCCTATTGAGGGGGGTAAAAAGTCATGTGGGACTATAGCCAGGGTTACCAAACTTTTTCCCCTTGTACGAACACATGTTATCTTCAGTCTCTCCAAGTTTCATCTCTGGCATCAGTCTCTTTCTATTTTTTTCAGACTCTTACAAATCTGCAATTTTTGGAAATTGCAGGTATATGCAATGTACACGAAATGTACACAAAGTATACGGAACCCTTGTTTTTTTTTTTTTTTTTAAAGAATAAACATGAGAATGGTTTGTGTCTCACAACAATGTAATCTCATAGTCTTAAAACAATTCATTCAATGCAAACTTTTTAAACCCTTTTACTCTGTCCAGGTTGAGTTAACCGACTGTACGTACAGGTGAGTCTGATGCTCAAAATAACATTTCACTGAAATCTAGGAGGAAGGGTTTGAATTTTTTTAAGATCATCCTTGGCCAGTTTGTACTGATGGGCGCCCCTACCCATAACATCAGGAACTTGTACAGGACAAATAAGATGCACATATGGCACCCAACATTCTTCTTTTCTACTATCAGGTGGCCAGGACAAAGTCTGGTTTGACCGCCTCATGAACCTTACATACACATCCTTGTTTTCCTCTGAGCATTCAACAATACTGCCAATGTACCACTTGCCATCGTACATGCATGCTATATACATTCCTGGCTTATAAACGGCTACATCTATTTCATTTTCTGGCCCAGACCTTTCTGAGACTCCAACAAAAACTGTGCTAAATTGCTCATCTTCAGAGACCCGTCTCATCTCAAGTTCAAAATATGCCTATCATCATCTGTCAGGTCAGACACTGTTTTTAGTCCAATTTTTCGACAATATGTGGTCTTGTGACACTCACAGTCCCCTTCTAACGCTATTCCAGTACTACAAGGGGCCAATTCAGACTTGGAAGCCATTCTGGACACGAATGCTGACTCTGTGGTGCTGAGCTTTGAGATGAGCCAAGTGACAGCGTACCAGATCACTGAGACAAGGTGTGGCATGTAGGGCCTTTTATGCAGGAAAGTTGATGACTCATCCAAGAAAGTTCTAGATTCTTCTATCAGGGTCATAGGCCTAAAACCTCACTGGATTCTGAAATGTAGGCCTAAACCTTAAAAGAGACTTAAAGTATGAATGAGAGATTACATTGTAAGGCACAAACCATTTTAAAATGCATGATATGCGTTAATAGCAAGCTTAAACATTATTACGCATTGGACATCTGAAGTCATCATGGCAAGGCATACTCATTCGCACAGGGATAGCTACACATACCTCGCATCCCCGAGAGTCGGTCCTGTTGTACGAACGCTGTGCTGATAACATGGTAACATGGATATGTCTATGTCTGGTCAGCGGGTAGTGAAAATGTGACATAATGCTGATTGGCTTTGAGTTTTAAATCTGAAAATGTTTTGGTCCCTAATGCCGCCATTTTCTCTGCCCACCAGGTTCTCTCTGTGTGTTCTAAGCATGAGCTGTATTCAACTACATTCTGTTATATTTTACAATAGTCCTGCTGTAGGTTACATTACTCTAGGTTCTTTACACAGATGGGGATTGCCTTCTTGCCCTTTTTTACTCTAGGTCCATGTATGGCAAAAACACCATAGGGCTCATTCTGTATGACATTCTTTCCAGTCATGTTTTTGGATTTGCCTGCTACCATTAAAGCGCTTTGTGCATATACACTTACTGAGCACATTGTAAACAAAACATTGACCACCATCCTAATAGTGAGTAGGACCTCCCTTTGCTCTGAGAACAGCCTCAGTCGAGGATCGTATTTCTTAAAATGTGTCCAGGTTCAAAATTTTCTAAACTGAGATTATGGTGTTATCCATCTTTATTATCTATCATCCTATTGGCAAGGCTCTTAATACAACGTTACATGCTCAGTCTAGTTGTGTCACCTGTAAAACTTGTCCATTTTCACAAAACGTGCTCAGTCTGTTCTTCCTGATCAGACAAAACATATTCAGGTGGCATCAGCCGTGCCGTAGAAGGGTTCATCTTGCGTCTTGCGGCGTCATGGCGACTGGTTTAAAGATCCCTTGTCATGAAAAGGCACAAGATCTGAAGAAGCTCCTCAAATTCATTGAGGTTCCTGTTGACACTGTGGCCTTCTATAAAGCAGTGTTTTCTGCTGCTGATGAATCAAGTGACGCAACAGCAGATATCTGCGATGAGGAAGAGCTGTTCCTGTGAAGCTGTAATGCAGAAATCTGTTGAATTTCACATTTTCGTATTGTTCCTTGATTAAAGATAACTTGGAACTAACAGTTTTTATTTTTTAAACATAACAGAGACACTAATCTGCTTGCAGCATCAGATGATTCAGGATTAATTTACGTAAAACTGAACACTGGTACAATGGAGTAATAGTCTTAAATTATTGTTGGATTAAGTAAAGTTGATTAGAAAGGAATTACTGTCGAGTGAAAATTTGTCAAAAAAAACGTAGGCTAATGAAATGTTCTGGCTGTATGTGGTCTGGAGGACTTGCACACCTCTTGAAGCGAACTGTCCTGTGTTAGTATTGGAGTATACTGTGGTTTTTCAAAACATGCAAAATGGACTTGCAAAACGTACCAGTCAACGTTGCTATGAATTCACTTTGCAAAATTTAAAGCCAGTATTTTTGGTAATTGGTCATTTAGTTTGTTTGAATGTTTATTTTTCAGTATTAAGGTGAGGGTTTTTTTTTTGCATTTAAAAAAGAAGTTTATAAAGACGTTTTAGCGACTTACTCAGAATCATTGAGATTTGACTGAGCACATTTTGGAAAATTGCCCCTCAATTCTTTGTGGAATAGATGTCACAAGAACATTTGATGCATTCCTTTGAGATTCCATGTTTACATGATTGAACACCATAATTTGTGCACATTTGTTGGATGCACATTCGTGCTGTTGTGACGATCTGCAGCTGGGGGTGCATCCAGATTTTGAGACCAGGAAGGGTTTGTTTCTTCTCCATCTGGCTGGATCGTCACTGCTCCGTTAGTGTGTGTATATATATATATATATAAAAAAAAGAAAATTGCCTTTCATTTAATGAGGGTAACTTGATCAAGAAAATGTTTCTCTTTAGCAAAGATTCCCTTGAGGAAAATGGCAAAGAGAACAATAGCAAGTCGGAGCGGGGAGCCATTTCAGTCAGGCTACCACCAGGCTCCCCAACAGACTTCGCTATCGGTTATTTGTATAGGCAGTTCAGGTATTCAGCCTATTTATTGGTAGTTGGAAGCCATTGGAGATGCCTACAAAATAGGTGCCCATTAAATATTAACATTTTTAAATCTAAATTACATTTGATAATTTAATTTTGATTAAGTGTTGAAAGAAATAGCCAATTTGTTGGCCATTTGTCGATTTTTGTTTTGAATACCCAAATTAAGATTTGTGCTTTGTGTCATCTGTAAATGGAAATTTATTTGATATTGTAGTCCAATAGGATCCTTATTGTCAATGTTCATTGAAAGAAGAGCTGGGATACTCCGTGGTCATATAGCCATATGTTTCCTTGCCACCTTGCTGTTGGGAAATTGGCTATAAATATTCTTAAATATTGGCATATACACTATGTTCCACTAAATCCTGCAATGATGCTCCCCCATGACATGAAGGGGAAATGCGAGACCTTTCCACCTTTTTGATTTTTAATTTTGCTCATTTACTTTGTATTCTTTGAGAAAAGGATTACCGTGATTATAAGTGACTCAAAAATTATGCTATTTCTTGTTTCAAGAAAAGCCTTTCCTGTGTCTGAGTAGAGGTTTCTGCACCATGCATTGATCTTTTGCTACAATATCTAGCATGTCATTTATGAGCCAAAGCAGTTACATTTGAATGAATATTTTGCGTGGTTGTATCATGCCCATGTGAGAAAGTGTGTTGTGTTTGGTAATATTCTTACTTTTGCCTGAAAGTAAATGAAAGTAAAGAAGGCTTATATTAAGCATTCACCACCATTGTCGCCTTACACCCTGATCATTCCTAGTGTCCCTCAAAACAAACTTGGCAATAGTGCTAAAACGAATGGGGACCCCCTCATAATGTCAGCCAATTACCTACTCTACAACAAAGGTCACCATATGCCTCTGCTGTCAACTGGTGTCAAGGTGTCCATCACTATCTTTGTGTAGACCTCCTCAAAAGCACCTGGGGAGACAGGTGTTTGTGTAGTGACCATAGTATCAATGGACCTGCCCACTTAATGGATCTACTCTCAGCTTGATTAGGTAATGAGCTCTTTTTTTTCGCAGCAACAGAAACTGGGCTGATAAGTCGCAAATCCAAATCCATGAAATATCTGCCGGCCCAGCCAGATGCTATCCCAGGGCATGGTGAGCGATGAGGGAGATGAAGAACTGTCGAAGTCACAGCACCTTGATATTGGAATGGAAAAATCAGTCTGCTCACTGGCTTTACTGCATTCATTGTATAAACTCACTTGGCTGCATTCAACAGTTTTTGTGGAAATGAAGTGCTTGAGGTTACACTTGCGGGAAGTAGAACAAATGCATTATGCATTGTACTTTGATATTATTTGCTAATATTTTTGATAGAAATATTGGCAAATGAACTGAGACAGCATATTTTACTTTCTGGCACTCATCCCCCCTCTTTTTGCTTTGCAGTATACACTCTGGAACTTTTTGCCCAAAAACCTGTTTGAGCAGTTTCGAAGAATTGCCAATCTCTATTTCCTGATTATATTCCTCGTGCAGGTGAGTGTTCAAGTGAACCTTTATAGCTCTGTCTGCCTCTACGCCTCTCTGTCTGTGAGTGTGTGAGTGTATATACATACGCCTGTGTGTTCTGTGCAGTGGGGATCAGCGGTCACTTTAGCGTGATGAATTTGTGGGAGCATAAAATATGACTACAGGAGTCGTTCTCTCTTTTCATTATGCTCTAAAGTTCTGGTTGTTACCTCTGACTTCCTTGAAAACCTGCCAACAAAGTGTCATCTCCAGTAATATAAGTTGCAGTTGATTTGCCGTAAAAAGGCATTCTTCCTGAATGACAGTGAACATTATGAGTATGGTAACACTGCAGTTGTAAAGTAGCCATTTCTCAAGGCTCTGACCTAGGGCTGCTCAAAATTTATATATATTTTTTCTTGAAGAAGCAGCTTCTTGATGTCGATTTTTGGCTGTGTGGGGGGGGTCTTGTGAGTTTAAGTCAAGTACTGTTGAAGATGTCATAGGATGCGCTTGAAGCGCTTTTTTAATTTGTTTGTTTTTTCTTTGCTAAGTCCACAACAACTCTCCCTCACTGCCGAATCATGTATATAGCTGAGAGAGGGCGGGGTTCGTGGGAAAGATCCTTTGTGAAATGAGCGGTTATTTTGACTGTGTGGGAGTTTTGTTAGTATGCTGATAGGGCGTTACCCCCTCCGGCATTTGAGCTCCAGTGTCACAGATGTGGGCCAAAATAGAACCATTTGATTTCCCTCTCAGATGATGAAAGTCCCAAATTTCATGTGTGCCCGGCCCTCTACCTCCAGAAGAGGCAGCACCGGTGACGTCGGTCACTAGGGTGTCCTCAGTACTTCTATTTTAAGAAGTGGGCTCAGGCCATGGTAGAGGCCTGGATTGGCTCTTGCTGTGAGTCTCTGCGGAGACCTGTGATCAGAGAAGACTGGACCTGCAACCGTCTTGGCTTGCCAACAGCTCGTGAGCATATGCGAGCGCTCCTGCCCTTCTGTGTGCGCACAGCATGACGAATTGGCCGGTCTGAGCTTCAGGATCGCTGCGGCGTGCTGCCGGCGAGGGGGGCCTTTGCTTAGGAAGCAGATTCGGTGAATCTCTGTCATCGGGGATCTTACGGAACACTGTGCAAACATACTGTACGCTGTGGCTCTGCTCTCTTCAAGGAGGTGGTCCATCACCTGCTCCCTCCAGCCACTTCCAATCACATCATTCCATTAATAATGAATGTGCAGCACCTCCCTCTGTGGCATTCCATTAGCTCCAGAGACCAGCGTAGCACTGGGCATCTCTGGTCATCTAAATTTAGCATGTTGAGGGCTGTTGGCACATACGTCTCTTCATAGGTTCCTGCCTCACTCCTGGCGCTTTTCCATTACGCGGTACCGGCTCTACTCTACTCTACTCGCCTTTTTTGCTTTTCCATTAGGAAAAAGTACCTGGTACTTGTTACCTGGTACCACTTTTTCTGGTACCTGCTCTCCTGGGGTTCCAAAACAGCCGACCGGGTACTAGTAGGTACTAAAATGTGATGTGACAACATTGCAGCCCACTAATTGGTCAGAGAGAATCATCACTGCGAAAGACGACTCCGTAGTCGACCTCAGGACATCTCATTCGAGTCAGATTGACAAGTCACAAGATTAGCAGAGTTATTATGATCGTCGACTTATATTGTTTTAGGCAACTTGTTCGATATACTATGCGTTGCCTTACCTTTCAAACACTGTTTCGCTTGCTCACCAAAGCTGCTACATTCATGAAATGCGTTTTTCTTTGCCTGTGACCCCGTTCGTGGCAAAATTAAGTCACGGTGTTGTGTCCAGTCATGTTCCCCTAACTAATTTCCCTTGAGAAAGTTATGTGATGCAACCCCCGTTTTAAGAAAATCGCGCAGAAAAATAACTTTACGGGTGTTGACGAATCATTTTTCTCAAAGTTATCACAGATGTGGGGCGCCCCGGTTGCTCATCGGTCTAAGCGCGCGCACCATAAAAGCTGTGTCCTTCCCGCGGCGGCCCGGGTTCGATTCCAGCTCGGGTCATTTGCCGCGTGTCTTCCCCATTCTTCTCCCCAACCATCCTGTCTCTCTCTACTCTGCAACTGTCAAATTAAGGTGAAAATCCCAAAAAAAAAAAATCTTTAATAAAAAAAGTTATTAAGATGAGATGACGCATCATGAAGCGATGAATTCTGATTCTCTGCCATCTCCTGCGATTTGCGGATTTGCAACGAGGAACTCTGCTCTGCAAGGATCACTTAATTATCCCATGCTTTAACAATTCTTTTGTTTGCTGTCAAATTCAGAGTGAAATATACATTCGCTCTCCATGCCTTTTACAGATATCATTGCTTTGGGTTGTTAGGTGGTACGCAATTTAATGTGCAGCTGAATCGGACATAACAATGTCAAACAGAAAATACGATTCAACACTCGCCGGACTTTAGTGCCATAATGTGGTGACGGTAGTGCGCGTCCCCTGATTTGAACACATAAATCTTTAATAAAATCGACGGAATAAATGTAAACTTCATATAACTGCAGCAACATTGTGTGTCGTGTTGAGGATGACGTTGCAGTAGTTTCATGCTGCGCCGCTATGACGACCAGCTACACTGAGGCAGTACTATCCCCTAATGGAAAACGACCCCCCAGAAAAGTACTCGGCACCAAGGCGGGTGCAGTAGAGTAGAGTAGAGCCGGTACCACGTAGTGGAAAAGCGCCATCTGTAAGCCAAGCTGATGGAAGTAAGGTTGAATGTCTTGGTTACCGGTATTATCTCATTTCCGCTTCTGCAGCACGGGCTGCTTTTTCTGAAACCTGTGTTATTTGTGTCCAGAACTTGGATTTCTGCACTGAAATTTTTTGTTCAGCAAAAATTCCAGTCCTCGTTTCGTTCATTCCTAACATTTGGCTAACTAGATCAATTTAACGGGGCTATATGTTCTGGAAACTGCAAAAAGGCACATCTGTTCTCCAACTGTTTTTGTTTGGTTCTAGGTATTACTGCTAGCAACACATTATAAAGCTTATTTGTCGTCCGTTTACTGTCCCAAAGATCATTTAACCCATCAGTGTGATTTAACAAGATGGGCTTTAACTAATAACTGAAAATATTTTCAGTCTGTTATTGTTGATAAGTTAACGTAGTTTTTGTTTGTTTACAGGATTTGGTTGCTTGTTTTTGTAAAGGTCGGGGTTTGAGTTTAGCGACGTGGCCTGATGTTTTTAATTGAATCCAGCCTGTGCCTTGTGGTCACCATTGGCGCCAGCTCTGTGAAATGACTTCAGCCTGTGGCTGATCCAGCCTGTGATCTGACCGTATGAAGTGTGCCCCTCCTGCGGTGGAAGCAGGGCTTTGATCCGCTTTGAGGAAGCCGAGAGCTCTGTTGGATTTACCTGGAGGCAGAGCCTTCCTGGTATCCCGGACATGTTTATTAAAATCGGCAAGTTAATATGGTTTATGACTAAATTATCATTCGTCATAAAAGCTAATCCTATTTATGACTGAAGCTTTGAGAACAGGATCTTGATTGCAATATTTCTTGAGATCAGAGAGGCAGTCTTGCTTATCAGGTACTTTTGATGGTCCGGAACTTTTTAAACATTGGTCAGAATACACAAAATATGAAAGACTACGCTGAAAAATAAAGGAATGACGTTTTTTACACGTAGAAAAAAATATAATTACATTTACAGAGTTACCCAATTGTCCGCCGATAGGGGATATGACTTTGCGCTTGATGAGACGTCAATATTATGAATTGCCTTCAGCCTATGGAAGTAAAATGCTGGCTTTCCTAAAATTCCATAGAAAAATGAGTGAAGCTCGAGTTGTAATTGGAATTGAAGGGTGAAACCAGTAACACTGCAGAGTAAGTCTGATCAGAGTGACACTGTCAGAGGATAAATTACTGGTGAGTGCATGGAGAAAGGACAGATTTGTGTAAATTAATTTTATTCTAATTAGGCTTACTGTGCTTAAAGCCTTTTTGCCCAAAAGTTCGGCATGGTTCAATTTGTCCTGGATTTTTCCTTCGCAGATGTATTCTTTTAAATGCTTAAGGGCCTGCTGAAGAAGTGGAGCGCAATCATGTGACTTATTACATTGCTGAAAAAATGCGAAAATGAGACGTCAAAATCACTGGATGTTTTGTATTTTTTGCATTTATTCGGATTATTGCCACCCTTACTGTGTCACATCTATTATATGAATATAGTCAATCAGCAATTACTATGTCATTATTATTTGTTTATGATTATAGACCAAATTTTGGTCTTAATTAATTAATCCGTAAATAAATTTTTTGATTGTAGAACGGGAGAACTTAAACGGGAACAGCTTCAGAGCAATCCTGCATTAAAAGATGAGGTTACTGAAGGCCATCTAACCCTGACAGCACGCCACTGGCAATGCTAAGATCACAGCGACTGATACTTGACGCCAATGTGGGAGAAGAATGCAGCAAGAATGGCCGCGTGTGAAGTCTCATACCTTTTAATCATTTTTGGTCAAGAGTACTTCAGAAAACTTTCCAAGTAACTCCACAGAGGGCACCTGTTGTTCCCCATAAATTCAAGTAATGATTGAGGGCCTTCAACCCCTCCTTATGAGGTGCATATCTGTGTAAATTAGCCTCCGTTATTGAACACAAAAAATCATAATCATTAGTCCCAAATATGTATCCTGCACCAAATTATGTATCCTGCGCCAAAGAGGGTAACTCAGTTACCAGTGATTTAATTTGAGAATCATTGAATTGAGAGATGGGCTCAGAGATCCTATTTCCGACACTGTAGGACACCTGGAACAGGTCCTTGACAACTTTTAAGGATTTTTTGTGGTGTATAAAAAAATTGGCCTCAGGGGATCATCTTATAATGAAAATGTATATTTATCCTGCGATATTGATTACTTACTGCCCAGTCGAGACTGTCCCTAATTTCATACACAAATTTAAACGTGGTAGCGTAACTCAGAGGGGTGTAGAACTTCATATTACTTAGTTCATTCCGTGCTTCAGAACAGTATGATTCTCTGTTTTGATGTATGGCAGCACCCTTCTTGTCAGCATTGTGTATTGTAACCCACATGTCATTAGCCAGATCATCAAGAGCCTGTATCTTTTGAGGAGATGGTTTGGAATAGCATTAATTAGTATCTGGAATTAAGAACAAAGCATGAACAGCAGCTTCAACTATATTACAAAATGTCTGTACAGAAGCATTGGTCACTGGAGCGATAAACTTAACTTAAATTCACGGCGAGCTTGAAGGTCATTATTTGATTGCACTGCATCCACTAATATTCGTAAAAAGAAAATTATGCGCAGTGTCTTTGCAGTTTTTTTCTGCGTGGAAAAAATGTGAATGGTTCCACTCTTTTTGTAAACAACTCAGTATCTTTAGAGACAGGCCACAAAAGACAGGCCTTTAGAAAACAAAGAAATTCATCCATCACTCAATTGTCTGGCAGATAAATTAATTGTATTGGAGGTGTCAGAGCTCTCTTTGTGTGTCTCTGTGCCTCCTACCTCCCCATTGTGTCCGTCTTTTCTCGTGGCCCTTCTGTAGGGCTGCGAATGTGTGAGCTATATTTGTATCTCGCCGATGACGATAGTCGGGAGCTCCTATGGTTTAGTTCCGGGGCCGCTGCCGCCACGCCCGCAGATTTTCTGTTCCGGGATCTGGAAGCGACAATTATTACAGGAATTTTTTTCTAATTTTGCACACGTGAAGATATTTATTTGACAATGCCCAAGACCGATTTTCGGCAATTTTGGACGTCCAAAATGGCTACCACCAGCCTTTTTGTCCGAAATTTGGGGATCGAGGAGATACACGACTCGGTCCCTGCGGCGACCAAGTTATCTAGTTAATCCCATATTTTGGTGTACGTCTTAACGTGGGCTGTGGTAAGGACATTACTTCTCAAAGTGTTGATTATTGTCAGCAACCGAGTTAACATTAACATAACTGGATTTCAGATTGGCAAGCAGTAATTTCTGAAAATGACATTCGGTGGCTCCTTTAAACTGTAATCAGAAAGGATTATAAGATTACATGGGAAATGTTGGATGCAAATATAAAGCAAAGTGTCGGCATGGATTCTTTTTCAAACTTCTTGATTGTTCCTCAGTCAGGTAGGTGATGCAAAGCATGTTTTTATGGCTTTGCCTGTGTTCAATACATTAAAAACACATATTGAAATTAATTAAAGATTTAGTGTGTTTTTATTGGAGAGCTTAATAAAAACTACTTAGATTACTGAACCACCGCTTATGCCCTTTAACTCAGATTTGTCAGAGCCATGGACCAACTTGATAGCCTTTAAAATCATCACTGCTGTCCTTTAGAGAGCTGCAAGGCATTTAACATTTGTCTGTGTAACTGTTGAACTCAGCAGTTCAGTCTTAGAGTCTCACGTCTTTATGAACTTGTTTCTTACGTTGAGCCTGTTTTGTTTAGACATTGTCTGTCAGTCTGTTTAGCTTGATGTTCATGAGTGTGGGGTAAAAGTGAGAGGAGTTGTGTCCATCTCAATCTCGCACAAAAACAGAGCTGCATATTTACTGTGTTTATGATTTTGCGCACATTTGACTTTTATCATTCCAGAATGCAGGGCCTCAACAATGACAAATCTACAAGAGTGCTTTACTCTAGAAGTGTTGAGGACAAAATAATGCTTGAGTGTCCCAATTACTCCATTATAAACGTTACTGTTTGTTTTCATAAAAGTTCAAGTCATATTCTGTTTTTCCAATGTTAATGTTTCCCTAGTTTGTCAAAATAATGATAATTTGCCACTCCTTTCCTGTTCATAGGTGATAGTGGACACGCCCACCAGCCCAGTCACCAGTGGCTTGCCCTTGTTTTTTGTGATCACTGTGACTGCTATCAAGCAGGTAAGCTAACCTTTCAATAATACAGTCACCCCAAGGTTTTTTTTTTTCTCTTCATTGACTGTCGGCCACTACCTCTCTCTCTCCCCAACTTTCTTTCCCTGCATGAGATTCTCTTTTTAGAATTGTTTTTGGTCATAGCCACATGATTTATGTCCAAGAAGCAATTGCAAGGGATAGTCTTTTGCAAATTGGAAATTCAACAGAAGGTCCTTTTCTCAGGTGTATTTTTGGAAGCAGGGTCTGCTGGGCTTGGCATCAGATCTTACGAAAGACACAATGGAGGGGCTTTTCTCTGTACATGCTGCTTTGTATAGGAAATGGACTCATTCCTTTGTTTGACCCACCCTGCCTCAAGCTAGGCTTTGAACTCGGTCAGTAGGAGAGCCCTTTATAGATTTTGGAATCAACTACAGTGTTTGCCCTGGCATGAGACTTTGACTCTGTTTAACGCTTTCTCTATATCCCAAACCTCTTTCTTGATCTCTATATTGCTTTTGGCTTATTGCCGCGAAAAATAAACTTCCCTAGTATGCATGGATGTTTGCTTGAAAAGCTTGATAAAATGCTTGATGAAGAAACATCTCTTCCTTTCAAACAACATACTCCTTTATGTCTTTCTTTAACCCTTTTTCCATTTATCTCACTCCCTTCTTCCATTTGTCTTCAGGGCTATGAGGACTGGTTGCGTCACAAGGCTGATAATGAGGTGAATAAGTACCCAGTGACCATATTGGAAGATGGAAAGACTCCATGCAGGAAGGACAGCGAGAATATCAAGGTACCTTTCCTCGCCTGTGAAATATCCACACTGCATAAGGAACAGGTAATTGACCTATGTTGGTATCTTTGAATAATTGACACTAGTGGTGCACACGTGCTTGTTGATGGTGGTACCAATATGATATGGCAGGTATGGGTACCAGTATGAGGATGGCTATCGGACCACCTGTCAAGAGCTTCCATGGAATTTGTAGTGAGGGATTATCTGAGATGCTGATCTTTGTGTTAAGAAGCACACGGCAGTGTTGGGTGAAATTTTTACAATGAAGTGTTGACTTTTGCAGCACGTGGTTTGGTAGCAGTTAACCTTATGTTCCTGCTCACTCTTAAGTTATCTAGAATCGCTAAAAAAAACAGTTTTGACTTAACATTTGATAATCGTGGGGGAATTGAAGAATCCTAAAGCCGTGTTTTCACCAAACGCAAAGCGAAATTTCTCCTCGCTTTATTTGCGGGAGTTTGAGCATTTTTATTTTTTCGCTTGAAAGATTTGCCACCCTCCTCGCGTGAAGATCACATTCACTTCTATGACAGAACAAATTGGCGGACGATTGACATGCGAATTCACACCGCCGACCAATAGCAATGCAAGTTGAGCCTTGTTTACACTCAAGGGGCGATACCTCCTGCAATCTGGAAAAATCCTCAACAAGATGGCGACCCCAATGTTGCTATGCTAACATCACAAACATTTTACTTTATGAACATTGTACGTGCTTAAGAATAAAAAATATTCTCGGAACTGCTGATGTTATATCTGATGTTAAGTTAGACCACTATTTTTTCATGAAACTGTTACATACGTAGGTTATTTCATGTAAGCAAATAGCGAATTTGGTGCATTTGTGCTATTCGCGTGCACCATCCAGGTCACATTGCGCCATGTCTCCCGCGTGGTTCGCGTTGCCCGGCAAGAACTAGAACTAGCGTCTTTTTGCGTTTATTCGCGTCTTTGCATTGACCTTGAATGTAATCTGGTCGTGCGAAAAATTTGTTTCGCATTCAGTTGAAACGCAGCATAAGAGTTGGCCTGCCTTCTTGGAGGTCTAAACGGAACTTTAATTGGAGATTTTTTTCAGAAAACATAAATGTTTTTCCAAAATTGTTGAAGTATCTTCGGAACTTTCAGCTGTGACTCGTACTTTGGTGACTGAATGGAAAGCTTGGTGTTTTTCCATATTCCCTCCACTAACATGCTGTGCAGGCCTAGTTGACCTTCATTTTGGATCAAGATAATATGAGGAAAAGATCAAAGTGAGTTTCTGAGATGTTTCATTTTCAGAGCATGGATGGCTGGAGCCTCAGCCCAACTGACTGCTAAATTGGCATATATGTCAGTCGTAATAGTGACAAGGGATGTTTGTATTATGATTGCTGCAAAGAACATCATTCAGAAGGGTTTCAAATTGTGGTCATTCAGTGGGCGCGATTCTTGTGCATTAATGCAATGCAAAAGGAAACACTGAAGCAGGTTATCCTCGGGTCACTGAGAATGTCTTTGTCGGACCTGATCAGCCTCATCAGCAAGTGGAGATTAGTTACATTGAGAGGGACATTGTAGTTGATTTATTTTTTCATTTAGTTTGTGTAGGATATATCCTTTGATTTGTCTTCTATCAGTCAGTTTCAGCATTGAGATTCATTTTGCCATCTGTTTACTGTTTTTAGCTTGTTAGAGTGAAATGTTTGTTTAATCAAGTAAATTAAAGAACCAAATTTGACCTGTAGACATAAATCCTTTGACAAGCTTAGTTTTTAGTTTTTTTTAAATAGGCAAAGTGATCTTAATGTTACCTGCTTTGCTTCTCCTAACTTTATAGCTCATAAAGTAAGCAAGAGTAGCAGCTGTCACGACATGCAAAGCTAAGTTTTTGCTCGAGCTTCCTTGCTAATTCAAGGTGACTAATTCAAAAAGGCAGTAAGTTGGCCCTGGCGAGCACAAAGTTAAGGCATCCTAGCCTGGTAATTCTCAAACACGATGGGTTTCAGTTGCTTTAAAGCATGGTGTTAAATGTTACCACAGATTGGGATATGATGCGAAAGTGAAGCAAAAGGGGCAGCGTCCTTTATTTCAGGGAAAGGCAGGGCAATTGTGAAGAGTTGCTTACCGAGGCTGCACTTGGTAATCTCCTCTGTAATACAGTGAGTTGCATTTTTCCATAGGTCTGAGTCACTTATGTGCACACAATCGTACACAGCCTGTTGATAAATACTACTGCGCACATAAATCTAGTTGCAAGAAATGGCTGAGGGCTGCTGGCTGCATTGCCAGTCAGTGTCTCAGAACCAACATTTTTTCTGATCACTCAGTCTCTTGGGTAAATTGCACAAGTTTTTTAACCTGCACATTATAAAATTGCGAATATATTTGATTTTTTTTTTGAGAAATTAAGTATGGACTATGAGGATTTATTGGAAATGACATTCGGATGACGTGTTTATTTATTATTTCCTGTTTCTCCCAGTATGCAGCATGTTGTATCATGATTTTGTTGTTTGCTGGCAAGTGATTTAGTTAGTCGCTTGACCAACCACTTTATCTAATTGTTCCAGACTGAGACCAATGTACCCTCAACTGAGTTTTTATTTGAAAGATTCATGCGCAAATGTATGTACTCGGAATCTTCAATATTTTAACAACGGAAAAGAGTGAAAAAGGTATTGTCAATATCATTATGAAATTCATATTGAAGAGTATCTCTGTATTACCCGCATATCCTGTGCGTAAATTCTCAAAATGCGGGGTGGCAGGGGAAGACTTGTTAATACTCACGAAGGAACCGTTACCTGATTGGCCGATGAAACATGCCATGTCTGACACGGTCATCATGCGGTCTTCCTTATATTTGTCAGACATTACAAAGTGGCTAAAGTAAGCCAATCAGGTAGCGGTTCTTTGATGAATATTAATGAGTCTTCCCCTGCCGCCCTGCATTTGAAAATTCACATCCCACTCTGACCCGAGGTCGGGCTGCGAGCCATAATTGCATTTTTATATGGTCAGATATTGTGCTGCGTAGGAAAACTATACATCTTTCAAAGGCTCGAAGACTCAACATTCTCACTGCGTAAGCCTTTTTATGAAGTAAATATTTCAGAGAAAATTGTAAATTCAAATTGGTTCATAACAACCCTCTTCCTGACTGTGCGGTCCCATAGGTTTGATTGCATATCATTGCAGGTATCTGTCAAGAAATGTTTATATTGATGTTCTTACCTTGGTCAAGGTCCAGCAATCAGAACCCATTATGATTTTAATCCACAAACAAGCCAGCTCAGGCAAACATCACTAAAACTGCTTTGGCACTGGGACAGTGTTTGCTGATCATGGTGAATTTTACCATAAAAAGCATCTTATTCGTATGAATGCCGGGCCATAGATAGGACAGTAGCCCTTTGGGAAAAGAATAAGTCCTCCCACTTACTATAATCCGATGTTGTCACTGAAGAGAAAGTGTTTTAGTCAATCAACCCTCATGCGAATATATCTGACACATCATCAACTTATTTTAGTTTACAATCAGTGACCTAGACCTACCAAAAGACTGACGTGTATGGTAGCTAAGTGATAAATTTTTACGATAAATTGTTTGAATGGTTTTTTTTGAGGGGGAGTTCTCTGCAAGGAGTGAGAGTTTTGGAAGCCAGCTTATATGCATGTATGGGTGCTTGGGTATCGGAAGAGTATTGGAGAGAAAATTCGGCAAGAGATGTGGGTGGCAAAGACCAGAAAGAAGGAAGTTGTAAAATATTTGTAAAACCGAACAGGACAGTGGTGGGGAGGATGGGGAAATTTGGATTTTCCAAAATTGTATATTGAAAGACACTTCAATTCTACTTGGGACACCTCTGAGAAACATGAATTTATGGATACATTATCTCAATTTTTGAACCTGCAGTTGTTAAGGTGTCTGGCTGTGGCTTCATTGCTTTTCGAGGCTGATAAGGCATAGTCACAGTACCACCGGGCGAGAAAAAAAATCTTTTTCCACCGGACAAAAACTTATATTTCCAGTGCTGCTGCTCAGTTTGTGCATTATTCTTAGCAATCCTGATGACTGGAGAGTAATCTGCTGAGTGTCACCTTTCAGAAGAGTCTATGATTATGCCTGTATTTAAGGTGGTTCAAGGACAGTGAGCAGTTTAGTTTGGGTGGAAATTTGCTGAAAAAGGCCTGAAAACTAAGAGGTTAATATACTCACTGGGACCTGCTATCTTGGATTGTCATGGGCTACAGAGCTCAGTTAAGGCCAACTTATTCAGCATGAAATAACAAGCGGTCCACAGCACTGCAGGGAATTTAGGGTCTTCGGTTCATGGAGAAACATGCAGATACCCACTGAAATGCAAGCTGTCTGCGGTTGTGCCACTTCCAGTTTGTGCGTGTGTGCGCTTGTGTGTGTGTGTGTGTGTGTGTGTGCGCACGTGCGTGCGAGCTTTGTTTGTTTGTTTTTTTTGTTTTTTTTTTAAGAAAGGTATCCGCTTGCTTTGAGCTTGCTGTGTCTGTATACGTGTAAGTTAAGTAAAGGCATCTGCACTTACACAGGTGGGTGACCTCGTGGAAGTGGAAGAGGACGAGACTTTCCCATGTGACCTGATCCTGCTGCGTTCCAGCCGCGATGATGAGACCTGCTTTGTCACCACAGCCAGTCTAGACGGCGAGTCCAACCATAAGGTATATGTTGGTGCAAATCACTTGCAATCACAGATGCATGCTTGCACCTCAGTCTTCTTCTGTGGCTGGATGAATGACCTTGCTGTGTGGTGACGTTGGCTCCACACTGTTATTTTCGGATTTCAGAAAGTTTCTGTGGTGGATGAGTCAGACGCACTCATTTCTATTCTACGTCACCACATCCATTTAAGTAAAATATATGTTGCAGTATCTTTTGTTGTCATAATTTGCTCTCTGGCTCTCTCTCTCTCTCTCTCTCTCTCTCATTCTCACCATTTCTGTCTCTCTTTGCCTTTTCCCCCTCTGTCTCTCTCTCTATAGACACACTACACTGTGCCTGATACAGAGAAGGATCTGGAGTCACTTAATGCAACTATTGAATGTGAACAACCACAGCCTGACCTCTACAAGTAGGTTATCTGTGTGCCTGTGTGGTTAAGACATAGTTCACACACATTGCTGATGGTGATACTCAGGCATTTCTGAAGTGTTTTGCTCTTTGAGGTTTTCACTGTTGAACAAGCCATACATTCACTATTTGTGTTTGACTTGTGATCCACTTAAGGAGTGGAAATTGTGACTGTTTCTTGCTTATAGGGGTGGGCACCAAATGTGCTGAGAAACACTGTCAAGTACTCGATGTCTTCAAATTTTGGGCCCATTGAATTAGTTGATAGTCTGTGTCTGCGTATAGATGATGTCATACGGTTTTCTATTCATTTCACCCCATGAGATTTATGTGCTTCAGGAAAATAAGTGGTTTTGTAATGAGAGATTAAGCTTATATTGGCAAGCCCTACACAAATTTCTTGTATCAAGGGAAAACATGACACACTTAAGAGTTGTCTTGGAATTTTAAATGGGCCATATCTTGCTTCAGTGAAATATATTGTTTATGTCTTGATGCATTTTAGTTTTCAAATACCATGATTGTATTTTTCACGGCAATTCCTGTGAATTTTGGAGCCATTGTTTTTTCTCGTATCACCTTTTAAATATATAAATTAATGAATGAATCCTTTGATTTAAAGCTGTGTTTTGATATCTGGGGAAACTAGTGCTGGACATGAGTTCAGTAATTGATTTCCCTGTAAAACATCTACCCAATTTAGTGTAATCCTGTAAAATTAACAATCTAAACTAAAATCAACTGGTCATGAAGTGAGTTTTTAGTATCTGAGCTTCTGTTTAAATGCATCCACGCTGTTTATATTTATCACTTTCATAATATTGGATGTTGTAAGACAGGATTTGATGATTTGGTGCCACCTACTGCTTACATGTGTGATCTACTTCAAGGCTCCATCATTCACACAGTACCATTCATATCAATACATGCTGGCTGTTCAAGCTCTGGAATGTTCCTCTCCACTACTTTTCTAAATCTTATGAAACAAAAAATATATTAACATCCTTTTTCTCCTCCTCAGGTTTGTTGGCCGTATGCACATCTATAGAGATGGTCAAGCTACTGCGGTGAGGTCAGTTTTGGACACAGCTGTCATCAATACCCATTTTACCGAAAAAATGCTCTTCCCATAAGACTGCACGGGTCACTTAATCTTCACCGTCTGCTCTTTCACATTACTGTACTATAAAATAAGACTGCATTAATCTGGCACAGCAGGTTGTCACCCGTTCATTGTCTGCAACATTGAAGCCATTACTGAAAAGTTGAACACTGCTTCACTTTCAGTTTGTATGGAGTTGGCTGTGGTTGTGACTGATCATTTTTGCTTTGTGTGGTGGTCTTTCTAGATCCTTAGGACCTGAGAACTTATTGTTGAAAGGTGCTACATTGAAAAACACGAAAAAGATTCAAGGTAACTTCTGGAGTGGGATACTGGATACAGTTTTCAGAATTTTCTTCTTGGCTGTAATTGACGTTGGTCTTCTGCAGTGAACTTGAATAACCCCCTCTTCTACAGGTGTGGCAGTTTACACTGGCATGGAGACCAAAATGGCTTTGAACTACCAGGGCAAGTCCCAGAAGCGGTCCGTTGTGGAAAAGTAAGGAGAAGGAGGAAGTTCAAATGTTACAGTCTAGGTATAGGAAGAGGTTGGGTAAAGGACAAAAATGGGGTAGAATGAGGAAGTTTGAGCGTCTTCTATATGCTAATGTGTCTTCTCTTGAAAACACAATTGGCTGGCACACTATGGTTAACCGCGTAATTAAAGGATATTGGAAGAGAAGGATAGGAAAGTGGAGAAACATGAATAGGTTTCGGAAAATGAGGATTGAATAGTATTGTGATCATAAATATGAGAAGTTTAAGTTTGCCTGTGTCTGTTTCTCATTGCATGCATTCATGTGCATCTGCATGTGTGCACGTGTGTTAACCTGTATATCTGTGTGTTGTGCTTCTCTATCAGGTCAATCAATGCCTTCCTCATGGTGTACCTGTGCCTCTTAGTGGGCAAGGCTCTGGTGTGCACTGCACTCAAGTATGCCTGGCAGAACCAGCCAGGCCAGGATGAGCCTTGGTACAATCTCAAAACCCAGAAAGAAAGGGACACCAATATAGTGAGTCATCCATTCGTAAGCTGGTTTGTGTCATTCAACCAGTGAACCGAGTCTCCAGCTGCTGCTGCACTTAGTGTGTTCAAAATACTGTCAGTTCAGTGGGTTTTTAATCTCTGTATAGCCATTTTGCCTTCTGCTGTTGTGATATCCTTTTTCAGTTCACTGACACGCCAGAGAATGTGAGACTGTTACGTAAATTGGATGCGGATTTGGACGAGGGAATCTTTTGTGAAAATATGACGATCTGATTACTCATTATATTTTTAATTTAATCATGGCGCTCTCCTCAGATGAGAAACGTGTGAAATGATCCATGATGTGGAGCCTCGTCATTGGCATTATAAGCTGATTTGCATTAAGAATAGCGTGGTGTCTGCACACATGAATGAACAGCCCAGAATTTTGTCCGGTATTGCGAGTTACATACTACAAACCATGCAACCACCTGCAGCCTGGGGCATTTACGATGCATTCATGAACCATGTTTCTCATGGGAATTTTTAATGAACTTGATATTGTGTATACGTTTCGCTGGATCTGAACAGTTTATTTGAAGAGGATGTACTGGAACGAGAAGAACAGGTCATACTTGTTTCACATCTGTGACTGTATGAATAGAAGAAGGAAAGAAATGGTTGGGAAGCAGGTGCTCTGTTGAGTTGGGCATTCGCCATGAGTGGTGCCATTTTTCTGCAGAATCTCCAGATTTCTTGTTAATAAATCAAAACTATGTTTTGCCCGTGTGTCTGCAGTACCTGAAGATGTTCACAGACTTCCTGTCCTTTATGGTACTATTCAACTTCATCATCCCAGTGTCAATGTATGTTACCGTGGAGATGCAGAAGTTCCTAGGCTCTTTCTTCATCTCTTGGGACAAGGACTTCTTCGACTCGGAGATCGAGGAGGGGGCATTGGTCAATACTTCTGACCTCAATGAGGAGTTGGGCCAGGTGAGGGCAGGAGGTCAGACTTTAAAATTCCTCTAGACATTTTTGGTAGATGCACAATCCAAGCACTTATGGACATGTTTTTTTTTTAAACCTTGTTGTAAGTGTTTTATTGACTTTATTGAAATCACCAGCGCAACTGTTGTACCACTCATGTCTGATTTTTGTCAATGAATTTTTTAAAAGTTTATTTCAGTTTACAAAGTTGAATTTTTGCTTCAGTTTCTAATACAGTTACAGTATTATTGTTCTTTTTATTGTTGGTATAATTACAAGAACAATAATTGGCATATCCCAATAAAAATATTTTTAAAAATACCTGTGTCAAAAAAGCAGAGTTTATGTGGGCTCGTTGATGTGCTGCCGGTCAACTTACTGCAAGGTAAAGTTCAGTGATTGTGGATGTGCGGACTGGCTGTGGTAGTTTTGAGAATTACAGAATTAGATTGGAAAAGCTAGCCATCTAATGGTGGCCCAATTGAAAGTAATTAAAATTAGTGCGGACAAAATTAGAAAGTTGTCTTGATCAGTTTGCTGTGGATTTGGGGTGTCTCTATCACAGCTGGTTTGCTGGATGATTACTTTAACATTGGAAGTAACGCTTCATTAACTTAATCCTACCAGATAATGTAATTGCATTGGTGGTTAATTGTCCGTGTGTATTGCTTGGGTCTGTTAATTATATGGGCCTTTGTGGCCGCAGTTGGTGATTTTGCGTATCTCTCCACTTTTAGGTTGAGTATGTCTTCACAGATAAGACGGGCACTTTGACGCAGAACAATATGGAGTTCAAAGAGTGCTGCATTGATGGTTTTCAGTACTCTGACTGCCAGATGCCTGTGGATGGGTTGTGTGTCACAGATGGGCCGGTCAGCAAAGTGCTGGGGAAGGCATGCAGGGTATGTGGCACACATTTTCATAAGACATTTGTTCATAAAAATGGCTATTAAATACTGCCCTGCTCTCAATTTTGGTTGCATTAGTACTATTAACATTAGAGAGGCTGGTTTTTGGTTGTTTTTCTGGTTTTTCTACCTTGTACTGTGATGACTGATGCCCGGTGGCATTGGGCTTGTCTTGCATTGATTTCTGCTCCCACTGTTAACTTGCAGATTGACAGCCACTGTTGCATAACTATTTGTGTGCAGGACTAGGAAAAGGGGTCACTTGGGTCATTTTATGAAAATTGAGATTTTCCAACAAAATCAAAGAGTGACCCAAGTTTTTCATTTTGAGAAAAAAATTGGGTGAATTTGTGCACAGCAAAGTGTTGTAAATTGACAGTACAGTAGTGCTTAGATATCACTATCACTGGGATATCACTGAGATACCCCGTTAATCTCAGAATGGAAAAAAATCCCAAGTGACCCCTTTTCCTAGTTCTGCACACATTTGTTGAAGTAATCCACATGACAACATAACTCATTTCAGTGCTTTTTAAAAAAATTTTGGCCAGTTTTATTGTGTAGGATTAAGGGAAAATGCGTTTTAACAGGTTACCAGCCTTTTATGTCGTCAATGAACAAGTTTGATGACATGAAGGGTTGGCACCCTATTAACATTTCTTTTTTGAGTAGAAATTCATTTCTGAAAACGTTGAGCTGCTGTGTAAAATGTACATAAGAACAGAATACAATGATTTGCGAATCAGTTAAACTCTGTATTTAATTGAAAATGGTACAAAGACAATATATTAGATGTTGACACTGGGAAATGGTATTGTTTATTGAAAAATATATCCTCACTTTGAATTTGATACAAACAGCACTTTTCAAAAAAGATGGTACGGGTGCTATGAAAGAAAGTGAAAGTGAAAAAAGTGAAATGCTAAAAAAGCACACCTGGTGGAACATCTCATGGCTAATTAGCATGACTGGCAACAGGTCAGTAACACGATTGGGTATGAAAAGAGCATCCCAATGAGGCGGAGTCATTGTTTGAGAAGTCTAAGTGGAGAAGATAGCGAGGGCTTCACCACTTTGTGAAAGACTCCATGGGCAAATAGTTCAACAATTTGAAAATAAGGGAGATGTATTCATAGTACTTAATAAAGTGAAAAAACTAAGTGCTCTCTCATTTTGGAATTATATTAGTCTTTTCTACAACTGCAATGTCTAGTCATTCAAGCCCGCCCAAGGTTCTTTACCAGCTTCATTACGATTAAAATGAATTATTTTATTATGATTGTATGTGCGAAATTAGTTATATTGATAATCATTATGATTATATTGTGCTTGACTCCAATCAAAATTTTCATCAGATCAATGGTCTTTTAGTGGAGTGTTATTGGTAGAGAATTTCACACCTCTGCGTCAGTACTTGTTCCTTATTGCCTGATAGGGGATTTTTGTGAACAAATGGGCATTAACCGGCAGTATTTCTTTACTGAGAAAATTTATTTGTTTTTTTCATTTTAAAAAACGCAGTCATTTTTAGCCCAAATAGGGAAAATTATTGAACGGGCAGAGTGTATTGCGTTATATCCTTGGAATTATTGTTATTTTAAGGTCTAAATGCTGGATCTTATGAGCTTTGGCCTATAGTGTTAAAGTGACTGTTCTTAAATTCGTTTTGATGAATTTGATGATTATTGTGATGACTGGAGGTTTAAAAAAAAAAAAAAAAAAAAAGTCCGCACGTCAGTTACCGTTGTTCCATTGTTCCATTTGAAATGACATGGTTTTTTTTGACACCTGGAGCTTATGTTTGTAAGAACAGAATCTTGTAATGTATTTTGGAGACAGCAGACTCTCATGGAGTCAACCTTCAGTGTTTCCAGACCATAATATTAAACACATCAAACACTATTTTAAAGCTGTTTAATTGATTTTAAAAACTTTTCCTCACAAATGCAGATGTTTACACACATAGTGAATGTACTGTATATTGCCATGAAATTGTTATCATGACAGTGTTTCCCACAGAATTTTTGGAGAATATGGGGGCACAGTGTTTCCCACAGACCATGAAGCAATGTGTGGTGGCAGACCAATGTCTGGGAGGGTCATTCTCATTTTGTTCAGCAGCGGGGATCATTCTTTTTTTTTTTTTTTTTTTTTTTTTTTCTCAAACGTGCGCATGTATGATCAACACGCGGCAACTGCGCATATTTAGACTATGGCGGGGGTTATGGTGGGCCACCATAATCTCGTCAATGTATGGGAAACACTGCATGAAGAGGCTGCAAATACGGCATTTTTCAATGTGATAGGATGAGCTCTTTACAATTGAAGACCCCAGTGCTAAACGTATTTGAGTCACAAAATATCCATTTTGAGAAAATTCTGAAAATCGACTTTGCTAACTGTTAAAGAAATTTTCCCATCCTTATCTCACGGTGTGTGAAAATGTGACTTAAGTATTTTTTGCACTAGGCACTTCAGTTAAATGCTGCTTGTACTGTCAGAGCCTATCTTGCATGTTCATTCGTATATATATGCAAAATTTGTCCAATAAAGTCGGTACATACTTCTCTGAGATGTCGCAGTTGGTGGCTGATGAGTCTTACTCTGGGACCCTCTGACTGTGTCCACAACCCCCCGGTGCAGGAGAAAGAGGAGCTGTTCCTGCGTGCTCTGTGCCTGTGCCATACGGTGCAGGTGAAGGATGCAAGACCACGCGGAGGTGGAGGCCTGGAACAGGTGGATGGTGGAACCCCTGGACTGGAGGAGCACTGTAACTTCATTGCTTCCTCACCTGACGAGGTGGCACTGGTCAAGGGGGCAATGAAGTAAGCCAAGTGGCCCATTATATGAAAGACCGGGCACTGTTTTAAATCTGCATATTCAAATTTTTATTCTCATATTTCCCATATGGTCCATCGGTAATCCATGATATTTCTTCTGTTGTCCAGGTTTGGCTTCAAGTTCCTGGGCTCTGATTGCAAAAGCATGAAAATAATGAACAGCAATAAAGACATTGAGGAGTAGGTCATTATGTCATGAGCTTAAAATCAAAGTTTTATTCTGATTTTTGGTTTGTCTGAACTCCTTTTTTTTTTTTTTAAGAAGACTAACATTTCATTTTTCTGAGTGTTCATCAGTGCAGCAAAACACCATGATACATCCTTACTTTGTCAGTCTTAAGCGATTTGAATTTGTTTCAGGTATGAGCTGCTGCATGTGCTGAACTTTGATCCGGTGCGACGGCGAATGAGCGTGATTGTTAAGTCCAAATCAGGTGAGAGGGGATTGTGAGGCTTGGAATCTGGTGAAGGCAAATGAATTCTCAGAGAACCAGACCACTCACCTCTGCTCTCTGTTATTTAAACAGGAGACATCCTCCTTTTCTGCAAAGGGGCAGACTCCTCAATTTTTCCCCGTGTCAAGCAGGAGGAAGTGGACAGAATACAAAGGCATGTGGAGCAAAATGCAACGGTCTGTATTTCTTGGGTGAAGTAATGACAACAGTTTCCATGTTTTCAACACATTACTACTGCTTTTGCTCAGCTGTATCATTTTTACATGCAACCAGTTAAATGTCCCTGACATGGCGTGTAAGGGTATACTCTTGTACTCTTGCATTTTTTCTGGTTAGCTACTAAGTTTTTAAAAGTTTAATAATGAATAATGAAATGCTCCTGGACAAATTGTGTAAACTGGTGGCAATTAAGGTGAGCCGCCCTTTGAGTACCCTGGGGTATTAAAGAAGTAGGTGAGATCAATCACTGGCAATGATTTTGAGCAAGTATTTTAAAACTGGCAAAATACCTGATGATTGGAAGCAAGGTAATGAAATGTCAATACATAAGGAAGGAAAGGCACTGAACCAGAAAACTCTAGGCCAGTCTGTTTAACTTGTATTGCATACAAACTACTGGAATCTATCATTAATGACAACTTTGGATTATTCCTGGAAAATGACCACATCCTGTGGGATGATCAACATGGTTTCAGCAAGGGATGGTCTTGCTTGAGGGACTGTTTAGAATTCTTTGACGAGGCCATAATTAGTTATGATCAGAGCAGGGGATACAATATCATATGAAATATAATATAGAAAGCATATTATATTTTGCATATATATAGAAAGTTGTCTGTCTCATGGGACATTATTAAAATGTTGGAATTATAGGAGGTATTTTGGGGTGGATGCTGAAAGGGCCACAGAATAGAAGAGTAGTTGTCAAAGGAATCTCATCTGAGCACAACTCTGTGGGAAGTGGAGTCCTACAGGGATTGGTCCTTGGACCACTGCTCTTTCTCTTCTGCTTGGATGATCTTTTCAAGAACATTGAAGTAAATTGGTTACATTTGCAGACGATTCTGAATCAGATGGGATTTCTTAATGGGGAGTTCAAAACTGGAATTTACTCTACTTTGAAAAAGACCTGGGTCCTTTTGTCAACCAAAGCTTTCCTAGTCACTTTGCTGTGTAGCAGCTGAAAAAAAGGACAACAGGATACTGATATCTGTAGCGGAAAGTATTGTGTATCCATCAAAGGAGGTTATATGAATTTTGTATAACTTTTTCTGACCACTCTCAGTGTTGCATGCAGTTCTGGAGTCTGTATTAAAAGTATGATATTGAGACTCTTGAAGATGCTCAAGAGAAATACCAAATTAATTCCTGGTATAAAGGATAAAGGCTATATTGAAATTCTTATGACTCATGATCTCTTCAGCCTAAGTAAAAAAGACTTAGTGATGATCTGATTGAGGTTTACAATGCATGTTAACTTATTTCAGTTTTGCCTGCAGAAGTAGCAGTAATAAATTGAGTTAGAAAAGGGTAAATTTATTAAGAAGTATTTATTTTTTTGCTCATTGGGCTCATTGCAGAATAGTTTGCCATGTTAGGAAGTGGAGGCAGAAACTATCAGAGTTTTCGAGCCCAGGCTTGACACAGTTTTAGATATTATTTAGTGCTTAAGTACCTTAGATGTTGTTGGGTACAATTTAGGCACAGGAAAGTGGCAAGTCTTGTTTGGCTGGATGGCCTGTTCTCACCACTCCATTATGTTAATAGCCAGATAACTTTTATTTATGGTTTGTAAAAAATACGCTATACCCATTTTGTTGAAGTAGCTCAGGTGTGCTTTATCCATAAAATATCAATGTGATATGGTATGTAGTGTATCATGAGTCTTTTCGTCTATTATGCACTTTCCAATATTCCTGTATAACACAGTCTTCACATATTCAGGTTTTTTAGTTCCTTTCTCCTGACCCCATCCAGCTTTACATACAGTTTCTTGAAAGAATAAGGGTGAATAGGTGATGTTGAAGGGCTCTGTTTTGCTATGCTGCAGGATGGGTACCGAACACTTTGCGTGGCCTATAAACAGTTGAGTGAGGAGGAGTATGAGAAGGCTGATGGTGGACTGCGGGAAGCGAGGCTAGCACTACAGGACCGGGAGGAGAAGCTCACGGCCGTGTACAACCAGATTGAGACTGCCATGAGTCTAATCGGAGCCACAGCTGTGGAGGACAGGTGGTTCTTCATCTGGCTGCTTCCACTAATGCTGGAATTGTGCTGCTCCCTACTCATGCGTGTCAGAGGCTAGTGCTCTGATGCTTGTCCTAATGTAGAGCAGTGGGTAAATTTAGTGTGTAAGAGCCCTTCAGGTCCTGTTGGTTGTTTTTTACAGCTGTGTCTTACGGCTAGCTTTGAGGATTTATGAATTACATCTGACATCAGTTGCATGTTTGATAAAATAATTTGTGCATTAATAATAGTAATAATAATACTAATAATGGTAATAATAATGATAAATTGATGGGATGCTGCTGCAATGAATTAGTCACACAAGTACATGGTGTACCATATTGTCTGCTTCTGTTCTTAATTCTAGCAACATGGTTTTCCATCTATTCATTAACATTACACCTCAGATTTCTGTAGCTCCTGTTGCCACACACCCACATGAATCCATGTGAGATCAATGCGATGTGATTTGGAACATCATCATGACTTGCAGTGATGATAACATAGACTGTGTCCTGTCCCCAGACTGCAGGAGCAGGCTGCTGAGACCATGGAGGCGCTGCAGGGTGCTGGAATGAAGGTGTGGGTGCTGACTGGTGACAAGATGGAGACTGCAAAGTCCACCTGCTACGCGTGCCGGCTCTTCCAGAGGAACACGGAACTTCTGGAGCTCACGGTGCGCACTCTGGAGGGAAGGGGCCCGCGGCGCGAGGGGAGGCTCCTGGAGCTCTTACTGGAGTACCACAGGAAAGCAGTGCATGAGATCCAGAATAACAGGCCTGCAAACAAACGGTCAGTGTTTGGGGCTGGGCGATAAAATGACTGTTATGATTATGTGCATTGCAATACAGCTTTTCTGCAATATGAAAATAAGTAAAGTTCTTTAGAGTGTCCATAAACGTCACTGGGTGGATGGGTTGGCGTGTATGATGGTTTAATGGGTTTTTAATGTGCCACTGTGGTTATTGTATTTGCGCGTTGTACTGCTGAAATGTTGATACCAATGCAAACATGAAGTTCCGCAGGGAACGAACTGGTAGAAACAAATTCAGAGTCATTTTGCTGTAAGTGATGGATGCACGAACTTCTTACCGAAGGGACTGGTTATTCAGTACGTTCCAGTGACTAAGAAGCAAAGGCTGATGAGGAACTAGCTGCGATAGAAATGAATGAGAGGGCTCACCATCATTTGTTCTGCTTCAGCTGAGTGGCTAAAGCTCAACAGTGGCTGGCTTGCTTAGTATTTAAATCGGAGACCACCTGGGCAAACTAAGTTTCAGCTGGGAGTGGTGTTGGTCTGCCAGTAGGTGGCAGTCTTTCCTCAGGTCAAATAATCTCGAGTGCAGTGATGGGGACACTGTGCTGTAGGAGACATGATCTTACGGAAGAGACATTAAACCAAGGTCCTGGCTCACTGTGGTCATTTAAGATCCCACGATGCTCTTTGGCAAGAGAAGGCGGTTTCCTGATGTCCCGGCTAAATTCCCAAACTGGCTCTTTGAACCTGCCACCTAATCATCCCCTGATTTCATTGGCTGTGCAAATTTTCCTCAGCATCTCTATCTCAAGCTGATGTGTGGTGAGCGTTCTGGTGTAAAATGGCTGCTGTTCATCACTCAGGTGGGTACTACTCCTAGCTAGTGGTGAGGTGAGCTCCCTCCATAAGACTGTAGTGCCCTTTGAGTATCTATGAAAAGTGCAGCATTAATACAGTTGTTGTTAATTCATTCATTCTTTTGTTTGTTCCCTCATGATGAATCATAATACTAAAATCTAACTTTGGTAATTGTTTGTCCGATATCCAATAGGGAGCTAGTCAGCTTTGATGTAAACTTCTAATTCAGCAGATCAGCACAAAAATGTTTTTGTTGTGTTGCTACTTACCGCACATCAATCGAGCCAGACATCAGTCAGTCACCAGAACTTGGCTAAGATCTTTTCAGAATCAGATCAAAGCAAAACTGTGAATCCGATCATGAATCCGATTAAACGGTGTCTCCTGTGATGTAATTTTATAATAGCCTGCAATACTTTACTTCATGTGTTTTTCACTCCATGTGTTTCACAGGAATAGGAGCTGGCACTCCATGAGTCAGGAGTTTGGCTTCATTGTGGATGGAGCCACACTATCCCTCGTCCTTAACACCAGCCATTACAGTACCCTGTTCCTGCAGATATGCCAGAACTGCACGGCTGTTCTATGCTGCCGAATGGCACCACTTCAGAAGGCACAGGTCAGCAAGGTCCTCCGTGTGTGCAGGGCTATCACCACTGTGCCTCAAATCAGTACTGAGTCTAACTGAGGGCATGATTCTCACATTTTTCCCGCATCCATCCAGTGCAAACTTTAACATTGTAGCTGACTAGATTGTACATGAAATTGTGAAGAAATCTGAGCAATATTGTGAAAAACATTGGAATTAATGTGGCAAATTTTGTGCATTTCTGAACATATAGTTGAACACTTTACCTTCCAAAAATCAAATGATCATTTAATAATGAATAAAATATGAAACAAAAACATCTTGTTCTCATTTAAAGTTTTATTTAAAGAATACTAGTGGCACGTTCATTGTGTGAAACATTAATTCATGAAGCACTTCCAATTTAACAAACAAAACGGAAAACAATTAGGCTCACATTCAAAACAACTGCTCTTGTCTGCCTCTCTATATTTGATCATTGAAGCCACCAAAAAAAGCAGTGTCAAATGGGGAGCTGAACAATGTTAAGCTCGTTACATCTTGCCTCACCATTTCTCACTGGATTTTGCTCTTTTCTGCATTAGTAGGATTTACTGACTGCAAAGGTGAAGTATGCCCTCTTGTGGTATAAAAGTGCAGCACATCTGAGCTCTGGAGAAACATTATGGATTAATACATTTTAGTCTGGTAAATTCTTAATGGCAAGTAATTGATTAATGATTAATCATTAACATTCCTGGTTCGGGCAGTAAGAAAATTAGCCAATTCACCCTCTTCTACATTGAAAGCAGTGAAACAACCACATTATTTGATGCTTTACCTCCTCTAAAAGCTCCCTCTTTTTTGTCCTCATGCTCAGAAATTACATGGCCAAAATAAAGTGGCCTCTGATATTAAATCCCTTAGAAAACTGGCAAAATACTGGTCTCTTGCTGCCGGATAGCTCACTCGGTAAAGCATCGCGCTGCGAAGCAGAAGTGACTATCACGTCGCGGGTTCGAGCCCCGCTTCGTACCAGCCGGCAGTGGTCGGCAGCTTTTTCAGAGTAGCGCACAATTGGCTATTGCGCTACAGGGTTGCAAATTGGGAAGGGACTGCCGGAAGGGATTACAATAGTTGCCTTGTTCGTTGCTCAAAGCGCCTCCTGTTGGCCAGACGGCGCTCGTCAGGAAGATTCTAAGCCTGATCATGTCCGGGTATCCTCCGCCCTCGTTCTGAACTTGCGAAGATTCAACCAATGAGTGTATAAGAAGCGGTGGTTGACAGGCGTGCTTCGGAGGAGAGCGAACTGTCTACACTCTCCTGAATTGGCAGCAAGGGGTCGCATACGAGCAAGCCTTGCACATAGTTCACCAATTGGGCATTCCAGATTCGGGTGGGATTGGAGATGCCAAATTTAAAAAAAAAAAAAAAAAATACTGGTCTCTTCTGAAAGGTAATCCTTTGGAGTTTGCCATTCAAGTGACAGAATTAATCGAAATATCACTCAAACCAAATAACAGGATCTCAAATGTGGCAGAAGTGGAAGTTTCTTTCTTGTGTTGGTTTTTTATCTCTGCCAAGAAGTGGAAGGGGGATATGGGAATGAGTGTTGTCCTTCTGTGCACCTGTCCGTCGGTCTGCATGTCTGTTCGGCAAGAACTACTGAACTGTCCAACATTTTTCCAGTGAATCTAATATGTAGATATATGTTAAGGTGTAGATATGCCTTTTCATGCTTCTGTCAGCCTCCTGTCTGTCTCTCTGTACCTCCGTCGTGTTTCGTTTCCAGGTGAGAACACCAAAATTGTGGCGGGGATTGGAGCTTTTCATGCTTGTTATTATGGACCTCGAAAGAGTCGGTCGGGGGCATTGTTTTCACCCCTTCCGTCCTTCCGGCCGTCCTGTCGTAAACTTTTTATTTGTTGCGCTCTAACGTGAACACCGCTCGACGGAGGTTTATGATTTTTGGTGGGGTGAATGGTCATACACAGGGGATGATGCCTATCGATTTTCAGCTTGCTCCACCAACCAATATGGCCGCCACAGCAGCCATCTTGAAATCCTTTGTCGCGCTCTAACGTGAACACCGCTCGACGGAGGTTGATTTTTGTTGAGGTGAATAGTCGTACATAGGGGACGATGCCTATCAATTTTCAGCTCGCTCTGCCAACCAATATGGCCGCCACAGTAGCCATCTTGAAATCCTTTGTCGCGCTCTAACGTGAACACCGCTCAACGGAGGTTGATGATTTTTGTTGGGGTGAATGGTCGTACATAGGGGACGATGCCTATCGATTTTCAGCTCGTTCTGCCAACCAATATGGCCACGGCAGCCATCTTGAAATCCTTTAGCACACTCGCCCGCGGTTTTTGCTTTTTGGTGATCTGAATGGTCATACATAGCAGATGATGCCTAACACTCGCTTTCTGTACATGTTCTTCAACTGTTTCAGTCGGGGGCATATGCCACGCCTTGCATTGTTCTTGTTTGATTTTGAGTTAAAAAAAAAAAAAAAACTCTTGCTGTGCCTGTTGACACAGTGGAGGCACGGCCACAGGGATAAACGAGCAGGTGATAATATGACTGGAATTGAGTCTTGTGTATTGCTTTGTCTATAGATATTTTGGGTGGACATCCAAAGATCGTTTGGCTACTCCAAAAGGACACTAAGCGCCCAAATGAGATTTTGGCTCATTAGGGGTGTAATATATTACACAGTATATATGATAAATGTCTGCATTGCCGCACAAATTGGTCATAAAAAAGCTTTCATTTTATAGAAAACTTTTTTTTAAAAGGAAAAAGTGCACACTCATTTAGGTTTACAATAAACAATTTACAATATATTATGCAAAACACTATTTACAATGGCTGGAATACAGTGCTTAAAGGCAATAAGCCATGCAGATTTTAGGTCAACAGGAATAGAACACAATTTCTACTTATTATATGAAAATTTGTTACATATTCACGGCACATATTACATAATTATTAAACTTAGATAATTTGGAGCAACATTAACATTCAAATGTGCTGCCTTTATCGATAGTGGGACTAAAGTAATTTCCAGTGAGTGCAACCTGTCGAAAAATCATCTTGCTAGTCACTCATCTAATAAGCCTGGAACAGAAGTATATGAGCAACAAGTGAGACGTCTTTTCAACGAGCCGACTCCAGCATCATTGATAATATTTACTGATCATTCAACACCCCCAGAATATTTAGTTCAATTAATATTTAAACAGAAAGGATGGAGCTTATAGTTTTAGACACAAAAAACATTTGGGCAATTCCATGAGAATGTGGACACAGGAAAAGAAAATTCAAATTAATTTTACTGCATTTTTGATTTGTTCAGGGCAAAACTAGGATATCAGAGGCTTAAACTGATGCTGCTTTCTTGGTTTCATTTGTATGTTCCAAGTACCAAACATTTTACATTCATGTTACTTTCAGCATCTTGGAGGCACAGAAGTTGCTGTAATTGGGAGAGAGCCTTGTCTATCATTAATTGTGATATATCTCCAAACTCAGCACATTTAGATAGTTCAAGACAAGCCCTTTCTAGATATGAAGTCCATTTTCATTGATCCTACATCATTTTGGGCATAATGGGCCACAAACTTAGCAACATTGAATGTAACGCGAGTTACCAAAACAAGGTATTTTTGATCTCCAGCCCACATCTCTGTGAGTTAAATCTTCCTCTGCTGTGGGTATAACCTTTATGTAGGTACCTAAAAAACAAAGGGTGTCTGAGCAGCACTGACCCTATTATTTGGGTGTTATTAAGAGCTGACCTCACCCTCCTGGACTTTTTTAAGCCTCAGTCCATGTATGGTTATGTCAGTGTAATTCTATTACTTTAAATAGAACCTTCAGAGTGTTGGTTATCGATCGTATGATTTTCAGTTTTGTATCAGTTCTATCTTTTAAGAAATTTTGAATTGAAATGAAGTGATGTTTTTGTGTGTCCTTTGTGTTGGTGCCTCCAATTCCCACAGTTCAAGGGACAGCACTTTTCATTCCCATGTATGTATATGTATATGGGTGGGATATACCTACAGTTTGTACAGAAAAACACTTGTCACAGGTGATTGACAATGACATGACAGCTGATTGAAAATTGATATTGGCCTTAAAACGTAACGCGTGTTACCATGGAATTGCCCATTTCTTTCTAGCTTAATTCATTTGTTTTTTCACAAAGACTTGAATGTTGGTTAGTTTAATCAAAAAACTCACATTTCGGAAAAAAAAGCTGTGAAAAGTGCAGGGAAGTAATTTAACATTGACCTGGTGCTTTGTTTTCCCAAGTGGTCTGCATCTATCAAAGAGATTAATCACTTCTTGTAAAAACTTGTGATTGCGGAACTTGCCTAAGAAAAAACGTCGTTTCCATTTTTTCGTTTGCAAGGTGCACCAGAACACGTCACAAATTTTGTTTGTTTGACCTGTTTTTGCCAGAATATCTGTAACAGTGCCTGCTACCTTATAACAGTGAAAATGTTTGTGGACAGAAAATCTCATCAATGGTGGGGAAAGTGTAAAAACAAATGTAAATCTTCCTCCATTCTCCAAACAACTGTCCCCTCTCCAACTGCCGTCAAGCACAAAACGGAAGTGCATCTAGCACAAAGCAGTGGAGCTCTAAGCAATCGAACGGACGTTTGTTTGGTGGAATGTTGTAGTTAAAACTGTGAGCACTTTATTCAGATTAGATGGGTGACCACCTCCATACACAACATAAAGGTACGTAAGGAGGCGCCGATTTGATCTAGCTGATTTTGTTATTCCTGTTGCAAAATCAGGCACTTTTGGAGCAGGAACAGTTTAGTTTGCTTGGACTAATAATTGCGTGTCGCACTAATTAGGTGTTGTTAAGCAGGTGAACTAATCATTTCACAGTGTAAAAGTAGCCTACAAAACGGCCTAGTCCCTTAAGAGCAAAAATATGCCCGCAGATGCTTATGCTTACAATCCATCACTGTGAGAACACCGTTCCCTAAGGACAAATCGGTAGGGTTTTAGGCATTTCACCTTCTACATTGAGTAATGAAAGATGGAAGGAATCTGGGCAAATCTAAGTGTATTAAGGGCAGAGACAAAAACCATTTCTGAAGGCATATGATCTCCAATCCTTCAGATATCACTGTCTTAGGAACGGTCATATGACTGTTATTCATATCACAACAAGGGCTCAGAAATACTTTGGAATCCCTTTGCCTGTTTACAGCCGGCATTCCCAAATATGGCCCACGAATACAAATCCTGCTCTGATTTACCTTCCTTCCGGGCTGTTAGCGATTATTTCCACTCATTGGTCAGACTGTCATCAACCTTGACTCCCAAGTAATGGGAGGGTAGAAAAACTGTGGTTCTCAGCCCTCAAGGATCAAACAAGGGTCTACATCATTCTCCACTGCATCCACAGATGCAAATTAAAGCTTTACCATGCAAAGTTGAAGCCACACATCAGCATTGTCCTTAGGTTTTTTTAAGATTCCTTTCAGAAACATTCCATTTTCATGCCTTTAAGTTTGTTTCACTAATGTAAAATGTATATTCATCTGTGTTTTCATTGTAGATTGTGAAGATGGTGAAGAGCTCAAAGGGCAGCCCTATTACGTTGTCCATCGGTGATGGTGCCAATGATGTCAGTATGATCCTGGAGGCACATGTGGGCATTGGTAAGTTGCTCTGAATAAATGCATCTGCTGTGGTATCTGCTATGTGCTGAAAGATATTGTAATGCAGTATCATTACCTTTTGCCCTGTAGGAGAAATATTTCTATGAATTATGAAATATTTTTGTGAAACGCACAAAAATGAAGGGAATATCTGTATCTGTCCTCACACATTATCTGAATTTAGTAATCACTCTCATTAGTTGTCTGATAAATTAGTTCTTGAAAGTTGAAATTTGTAGAGTTTAATAACTTACCAAAATGCCGTCCCTGAGGAAGCTGGGAATGCTGAAAGGCTGGATTTGACCCACAGGAGTCGTCTCACAACGGGCATGTGAATACTGCTCTTACCAGTTGCGCCACCAAGTCGCCCCTAAACATACAAAATTTAACATGATGATTCTTGGTGAAAGAATGAAAAGGTTATGTGCTGAATTTGAAGATTCCTCCTACAACTACCATCAGAAAGAGGCCATAAAATGTTGAATGTATTAAAAAGGTAAAAAAGGCTGCTGACAGGGTTGGTGGCCAGCTGAAGGGCGTCGGCGTATTGTTAAACAGTTGCTGGAGTTCACCATGTCTTTCCAATCCTAGTGGCCCAATATCATGTTCTACCAGGATAAATCACCCGGAGCACTAACTTCAGTTACAGTTAGGCAGTATTACCAACTCCTTTCCTAACTGGTCGCCAACATTTATTTTACTGTCTTGCTGATTTTTTTTGGCAGCAAATTGGACTTCATTAGCAAAGCACTCTTTCAACTATTTGTTTTGTGTATTTTTGTTAAGCTGGCCTGGCTTTATTCATCAGGCGGTGAGCTTATACCATTGTATTTCATAACATATTCATGGGCTTTCCAGAGGCAGGGCTGTACACCTTGTCTCTGAACTCATTGAATCTCCGCTAACTCATTTCAAGAGCCTAATTATCAGTATTGAACTCTCAAACACTAGTTTGTCTCACTGTGGATGGAAAAATATTGTTAGCCTGCCCCTTGTCATGTCTCAGGTTTAAAGGGGAAAGAGGGGCGGCAGGCGGTGAGGAACAGTGACTATGCCTTACCCAAACTCAAACATCTGAAAAAGCTGCTGCTGGCCCATGGACACCTATACTACGTCCGCATTGCCCACCTGGTACAGTACTTTTTCTACAAGGTATGGATCTCTGGACCTTCTCTTCTGTTATTTTATCATTTGGACAGGAGATGTAGATGGAGAAGCACAGTTGATACTTTCTAGGCCTGCGGAGACAGTACAGCAATGATCATTAGTGAACGGACCAGCTGAGACCCAGCTGTTGTATAGAGCCTTTTACTGAACAGATCTGGTCTGTAAAACGCTTTCCGCTTTCCTTAAAGATATAGAAGATTGTACATGAGTGGGCGTGTCATATTCAAGTCATGAAACGAGTTCAGTAAATTTTGCGTTAATTGGGCGCTTTAGCAAGCAACAAACGCAAAATTTACTCAATGAGTTTCATAACTTTCTCATGACACAACCAAGAGTAAAAGATTCTGTTTATGACTTAGCTGAATTACGAGATTTAATTGAAAACCAATGTAATTTCCGTTGGTGCCCATTGTTTGTTAGCACTGCGCTAACTCCATCGCTCTGCTAACAAAGTCAGTCACTGAGTGAACCAACATCTGTTTGTAGATTCAGTTACTGAGTAGCTAGCTATCGTTAGCTGGCTAGCAAACAAACTAATTTTACATAATGTTTATGAAAAAGTACTGCATACACGCTTGCTAACTAAGTAACGTGAACTTAGGTATGTGAGTGGAACCTAACGAGCTTGCAACAGCGCTGAGCCATACTGATTTAACCAACGTTACACTTGCATTCGGTATGGCTAATTATTGACAGCGTGATGTAACACTGAGCAAATTCCCTCCCCATGCTCTCAGCCAATGAAATTTTCGCAAAAGTTATATTGCCCTAGGGTAATATCAAAAATATGTCATCAGCTGAGCTACGGGAAAAGTACTGCAGTTATGTCATAAAAAGATGTATGCAGTCAATGAGCTGGACACAGTGGATATTAGTGGGCTAGAAAAGGTTAAAAGGACAGGAATGGATGGTCATGTTTTTGTTGAGGTGCACAAAAGTCAAGCCTTCTCTGTTGTAGGAAAAATTTGATGCGGTGCACCCAGTTTCTCTGATGCAAACCCATAGTTTTTTTTTTTTTTTTTCTGGCTATGCAAGTGCATTGCGATGATTACAGACAGTTTTAAAATGTGCCATATGTTGGTTTCCACACATCATTTTATATGTGATCAGGTAACAAATTAATATTTTAGGTGATAATGCAAGTGCCCAATGGGGGAGTGCTGTGCAACCCAGATAATTCCATCTGTTCTCTTAATGTTACCATTGTGCACTTTGGCACAATATTTGCTGTACACCAGTTGAATAATTCTACTGTGTTTATTAGCCATTGCCATGAAGTGGAGCAGGGTTTTGCAGTAGAGCTCGTCTGTCTGTCCGTCCGTAAGTGGGGACAAGTTTTCAGAAAATACTTTACCTAGTTGAATGAAGTTTTGTTTGTTAGTAGTCATCACCTTGATTACGTTTGAAAATGGGATTAAATGGTGACAGGGGACATTGATGACAATGTCGCCTTGTTGGTTTAGGCATGCTGTTTAAGTATAGAAGAAAGTTTAGGAGATGTGAAATTGTCGTAAGTTGTCACGATTGTGAGCCTTAAGTAAATCATGAAATAGCAGACTTGAAATTAATAACCTCATTTGCCTTTTTCACACCCAAAATGCAGAATATTGTGTATTAAATGGATTGGCACTCTACTGGCTTTCTTAATATAACCATATATTTTTCCCCAGAATCTTTGCTTCATTTTACCTCAGTTCCTGTATCAGTTCTTCTGTGGATACTCACAACAGGTGCGTGGGTTTCAGTTATGACTTTCCAGCACTTACATTTTGCATTCTTAATCTGGCTCAAAGCATGTCTTCCTCTCCTGTGGTTAGTCTTCCCTCAGTTTACTTTCATAAATGTTGTAGTTACAAATGTGTTATAAATACCAATGTGTTTGTTGTATTTGTGTTTGCAAATGTATATCCATGCCACTTCACTTTCACTTCCATCATCTTCAGTTCAGTTTACTTACTCACTTGATGCAGCTTATGCTTGTGAAATATAGATCCATTCTCAGTGATGAATGTTTCCATTCCAGTTGATGTATAACTAACGTGAAAGAGAAGGTGCAAAGTGTTTTGTCGGGTAATACGCAATGGATGGGAGGAACATTAAAAAAAGGAATTTGGGAATCATGGTGTAGAATGGAGGAGAGGTATTTCCTGGAAAAATGAGTCTTCAGATTATACTGGAAGGTGTTGAGGGACTCCTGCCTTGTTTAAGTATGGGGGCCTTCTCTCTCCACACTTGTGGAGCCAGTAGGGAAGAAGAGCTCAGCTTGAGTGGAGCAATGGCCAGAGCGTTGCAGAGAGGCAAGAGTTAGATGCCAGATAAACTTGGTAGGTTAAAGATCAGGTGGGTTGGGCAAGTTAAAGGGGTTGCAGACTGGCCAGGGTAGAACTGTACTAGCCTGGTCTGGAGATACCGAGCATTAGGCAGCGTCCCTAAAGATCTAGGTATTGGTTTGAAAGAGGGAAAGAAAAGGAAAGAAACAGGCATCTTGTTAAGTGACATCACCATGGAAATAGTTGTTAGATAATCACCAAGTCAATTGATATGGTATGAAGGAAGAGGAGATAAGGACTGAGCACTGACCCCTGAGGAACCGCAGTAGAAAGGATCTGATGGAGGTCCCTTCTAAGATAACTGAAGTGTGCAGTCTGTTTAGTGGGACATCAATCCACAGGAGTAAAGACCTAGAGATTCCCAAATTGGTCTGAGGTGCATAGAAGTTGGTGTTTAACCCCTTAGACTGTGACTTTTTCATTTAAGTTTTCCCTAAATAGACTCAGCATTGAAAAACAATTTTATTTATTTTTTTTTTTATTACAGGACTTATTGCAGGACAATGTCAAATGCATATTCTGTATCTGTTGGCTGCAGCACTTCGCTGAAGCTACATAACACTTATATTGGGAGAAATATTCAAACCCAGGACCTGTATTTTTTTTATGGTCACAACAGTAAATCAAATGGAAAACATCTAGATCTTGTACATCAGGGCTCCTCATATCATGGTCCCCGAGGGCTGAGAACTGCTGGTTTTCCACCCTCCCTTTACCTGGGAGTCAGGTGCGATGACAATCTGGGCAATCAGTAGTATTAATTGTTCACTAATTGCCTGGAAGGAAGGAAAACCAGGACTGTGTTTGGATTCAAGGGCTGGATTTGGAGAGCCCTGTTGTACATCATTTAGTACACATTCCCCGTGATTCAGCAGGGCATATGTATTTGGGATTGTTGGAAAACTTGTGATCTCCATTAGAGTATAAAATAGGCCTGAAGTTCCACAGATTTGAATACAGCAGCTGCATTTGATGGACCCATATATGGGTCTGTTGGTTTTATGGGTTTAATGCTGCAGACTAGTCTTGGAGAATGAGGACTGCAAAGGTTTGGGGCAGCTTTAGCACTGTGGAGATTATCCATAATGGTAAGGTGTGCCATCTAAATGGACTTTACTGGCTTCAAGCCTGACTTATTGGGGTCCAGCAGGCTCTTCTGCGATAGAATTTGGAAAAAGTTTCCAAAAATGTCATGTTTGTGTGCTTTAGAAAAAGAAGTGATTTTGATCTATAGTTTTTGACATTGCACAAATCAAAGGAGGATTTATTGAGAAGTAAAAGGTTGATTTCATGACTGTTGTAACACAGGGAGATGTCAGGCAGGAGTTGATAATAGTAGAGAAGAATGGGAACTGGTTGGCAGTAATATTCTGGAAGAGACGAGATTGTTATGGGCCAAAAGGGCCGGTCTATACAAGAACTCTTTTTGTTTTGGAATGTACCATTAGCAGGGTTTTAGGTTAGCTAAGCCTCTCATAACCTCAGTAGGAATGCTGTGAATTGAATACCAAATTAGGGCAGATTTTCCTGGAGCTTAGACTGTTGTTCAAATTAAGCTTGATTTTTTTTTTTTTTTTTTTTTGTCCCTTTAATTTTTTTTTTTTCCTTTATGACAATGTTCTGGTTATTGCATGTTAATTGGAGATGAGTCCCGATACCGTATTATAGTTTTAATGTCTCCTGATATACCATATGTGTTGTGTACTTCTGTTTAATCTGTGCGTGCCATCCCTCCCCGCCTCCCAGCCCTTGTACGATGCAGCGTATCTGACGATGTACAACATCTGCTTCACCTCCATGCCCATCCTGGCCTATAGCCTCCTGGAGCAGCACATTAGCATGGAGATCCTCATGGACAATGCCAGTTTATACAGGTAGGGGGAGCCTCTCTGCAGTGTGGCAGCCGTGGGTACAGTGTCCGTTACATGTGCACAGTGCAGATATTTTGACAGATGAGATAATGTAAAAATAAAATAAAATGGACAAAATGAATAAATAAAAAATGTCTACCACTTGCAGGGCGATGGCTAAGAATGCCTTGCTACGGTGGGGCCCCTTCCTGTACTGGACTGCACTGGGGGTGTTCCATGGTCTGCTCTTCTTCTTTGGTGCACACTTTCTTTTCAGCAACTCAGCCCTGCAGGACACTGGCCAGGTGAGCTGTAAGCTCCTTTCCCAGTAAAACAACGCTCTGTTGCTGACTATCACATTCAAATGCATCAACTTAGTGTTTTTTTTTTTTTTCCCCAGGTGTTTGGAAATTGGACCTTTGGAACAATAGTTTTTACTGTCCTTGTCTTCACCGTCACCCTAAAGGTAAATATACATTCTTTATGTGCACCCGGCACTTTTGCTAAAATGTTTTTTTGGCTGATCTGGACTTTTATAAATAATGCTGTGTGGATCATTAGATACCCATATGTCTGCCTAAATGTCCCACCGTTCGATTGTGTGTCTGTCTGCTTGTGCAGTTGGCTATGGACACGCGTCATTGGACCTGGATCAACCACTTTGTCATCTGGGGCTCACTGATCTTCTATGTGTTCTTCAGCTTCTTTTGGGGTGGAATCATATGGTACGGACCGGCTGGAGTTCGCTGTGGAGAGGTCGCTGTGAAATGCTGAGTACACAGCATGTATACTCACGGAAGTACATATGGGCGTTGAATATATGGTGCTTATTGAATGCCTTGTCTAGAGTGTATATGACCCCAGAAGGCCTTACTGTCAGTTGAATCTATTATGTTCATTGAATAGTCAATATTTATGCACAAGATACACCTTTTCATGTTGAAAATGCCAGGTATGTTCCACGTATAGTCTCAGAGGGCCTCTCTGTCAGTTAAAAATATAGTGCCGATTGAATAATTGACGTTCATTCACAAGCTACACGTTTTTGTTTTGAGCTCAATCTTGGTGTTGCTGTTTTGTCAGGCATTCGGTGGTCGTAGCACACATCTTTGCTGTGAGATCACAGTTTGTCCGACTTACGGGCTGTTTTGTATCAGACTGTGTCTTTGACTCTCTGGTCTCCAGGCCCTTCCTCCAGCAGCAGAGGATGTACTTTGTATTCTCCTGCATGCTGAGCTCTCTGTCAGCCTGGCTGGTAATAATTCTGCTCACTGTGCTGAGCCTGCTGCCTGATGTCCTGCTCGTCATCCTCCGCCCGTCCCAGAGCTCCCACCCTCGACAGGTACTCCGGCTGGGATCTGCCGATCTCTCCTCCACCCGACCATATCTCTCCATCCATACTGTCCACTCTTTCCTCCGTTCACCTGAGTATGTTCCTTTAAACACCTCTCATCCAGTCATCCTGGGGTTTTGTCTGCCCTTGTACAACCGTACACAACCCATTTTTTCACTCTCCTCTTTACTGTCATAGTCCGCTCCCTCATAGCTTTCCATTCAGTTGTGGATACTTGTGTTGGACTACTACACTGTAGTATTTCTCTTCTCGATATTTGCACTGTAGCTGTTGGTACACAGGCTTGTCCTAACAGCCAATCCCATCGCACTGTGCTCCCCTTTTCTCTCATTTCAATCAACTGTGTTCCATTTGCAATTTAGACTGCTTGGTGGTCTGCCAAAGAGGAATTTCCCAGTATCCTATTTGTTGACAGTTCTCCTCAATATGCCTTTGTTTTGTTACAGTTTTTAATTTGTTATATGCTGTATAATTCTCAAACATAATGAAGTCAAACTTCACCATTGTGCTTAAGTGTAAAAAAATTCATGGCTGTGGCATTTGTACTTTCTGCAGCTTCTGAAAGCAATGCCTCAACTGCACAAAGCATCAGTAAAGTACAATAAATATTTGAAATAATGACCAAAAAGTGACTGTTAATTGAGCGAGAGGTTCTCAGCCATATGATGGTTATTTTTATTTTTGGTGGGTGTGGGTTGAGAGAGTAACGATGGTTGAGAGCCTCCCACTCTAAATCCGCTCCAGCTCCCTCTTCTGCTGGCCTATGGATGTTTTTCATTCTGGTGCCACAATGGTGCCCTAAATCCACATAAGTATTGAGTAACTATTGGGGTATTCAACCTTATCCAGAGAGGGCCAGTGCAGGTGCAGGCTTTCATTCTGAACGATACGTTACACATGTGATTCTACTAATCAAGGTATTTAAACAAAGTATTAAGGGTTGATTTGTTGATTTAGGTGTGTAACAGCATAGCTGGAATGAAAGCCTGTATCTGCACTGGCCGTACCTGGATAAGGTTGAATACCTCTGGAGTACAATGTAGCGTGGTTTAGCTCTGTGGGCTAAAAACTAGCTCTAAGTCAATTAATTAGTGGCTCTGGGTTGGGGCAAACTGCTTAAATTTATCAGTTATAGTTTTGACTCAGTGTATGGGGACAGGGCCAGATTTACCTTTGTGGGGGCCCTGGGCCAGCTTTAATGTGGGGGCCCCAACTCGCTGTATAGCAGATCTACCCAGGTGGCTGAAAGTATGGTGGTGATAGTGGCGCCCCCCTTCACACGTGAAGTGTATTCCACCCAGATGGACTTTCAAGCAATACTTTGATAAGTTGAGGTCTATTTTGACATCTACTCAGGGACAGTGAGTCAGAGGTCTCACGCGCAATCAACGATCAATTTTAATTTGAATTGTTAAAAAGGAATACAAAAATATTTGCTCCAAGAAGATTGTCAGCATGACTAAAATAAAAACGATATGGAAAACAGAGTCTGCCAACATACACGTGTATACTGTCAGTACATAAAAATATATTTATATAGATTGTCTTTAAATAAAAAAAACAGAATAAATTAAATATTGAACTGAAACTTAAATAAAGATAAGTAAAACAAAAGAACATAAATAAAATTAAATAAAACAAAGGAACTAGGAACTGCCTTTTCCTTGCCTTTTAAATAAATAAATAAAAATAAATAAATAATTTTGCAAGAGTGTAAGATCTTATTCCCGTCGCAAACTGTTCACGTCTTCCCCAATATGTTGCCGCTAGACTCGCTACTTCTGCTGGTTGCTGCCAGCATGTTATCTACCCATTTGCCACTACAAACTGTTTTAACCCACAACTGCTACATTCATTGACAAACGTCAACTTTCGTAAATAACTACAAGACAATTGGATGAATAATTTGTTAGCTGGCATGTAAACGCTTTTGGCCAGTAAAGTAATAAGTAACACAGGTAACTGTTGTCGTGGACGCTTTAATGTATTATTTTAATGGCTAAAAGCGTTAGCATCCCAGCTAGCGAATTATACATTATACATCCCATTAACTTGTATTGGCTTCCGCCATTAGATGCAGTTAGCAACCACGTAAAGCAGCACTGGCTACGAAACCAAATGTTCTTGACTGGATGTGCACTTGATGATTATACTCACCCGAGTTTTTCTCACGGTACCCAAATGTCAAGTTAAGCCATAAAAGTTCTGAATGCATACAAAGGTAAATCCAGCCCTGGGTAGGATGCAGAAGTCTTTCTCAACTACACATACTGATTACTTGTTCACCCGCTTTCTTTGGCGTTTCTTGATCAAATGTTTTTGTCACTGGGTCTGACTCGTAGGCCATTGCCTGTGCGCTGTATCTACCTGTATCGTTCCAATATCAGCAGGTCTACTTGTTCTATGTACAATTGTGTTGGCTTTGGGCCCCTAATCACCATGTAAAAAGTTCTCCATGTGAAACCCTGCAGTTACTTCAGAAATTGAGACCCTTTTAGGGTCTAATGGAAATGAGGAGGGGTCAAAAAATTGATGTCATCAAAACATGTCAACATGGATATCAAATTGAAGGCCTTTGCAAGTACATTACAGTAGGGTGGTTTTTATTTTGCTTACTGGTCCCTGGGGTACTAAAAAGGGGCCAAAAAGGGACTAAAATGGGACTTTTCACCCTAATTTCTGGGCACAGGTGATCAGATTATGGAAAATAAACTACCATATCTTTATGTGCTCACATAGACCATAGGAACGAAACAATTTTTTAGCGGTCTTTTTGCGCACAAGCAATGGCCTATCGTAGAAAAACACTGATGGTACGCTGATGATTTTCAGTCAGACTTTTCGAACCACTCCACGATGTGACAAAAGTTCCGTGTCAGTTTCAAAGTTGGTTGGAAGAAAGTGCTCAGAGCAAAGAACTGATCGAGCTGAAAGCTGCCAGTTTTACAGTTTCATGCAAGACAACCATGTAATAATAAAAAAAAAAAAAAGTTATTATTTTTTTTTTTTGTGGGGGCCCCCTCAGTGTGGAGGCCCTGGGCCCGGGCCTAACTGGCCCTATGGTAAATCTGGCCCTGTATGGGGATAGCTTTAATGGCTTTTATGGGTTGCATACCTTTTATCCTGCTGATGTAACATCCTTCATCTTGTGTGAAAATTCTACTATTTCACTATATTCTGTGTTCTAATTTTTAATCTTTTATTTCTCCCTTGTTTTTTCCCTCTCCCCTCTGTCCTCCTTTAGATGGGGCCATACCTTCCCCCCTCTGGGACGTCCTCTGTTTTCACACTGTCTCAGAACCCCAGCACTCACAGCTTCTCCTGGAGTGTCTGAGGTCTTCCTGCTTTCTTTGTAGATCTTACCCCACCTCCTCCTCACTGCCGCGTAGTAGTCCGCCTCCCCCCCCCCCCCCACCCACCTGCTACACCTGTGGTTTCAACCCTGTTCTTGGGTGCACCCTCTATATGTGCTAGTTTGTCCTTCTCCTGTAGCATCAATGAGCTGCTGATTATGTTTAGTCTTATCTGTTGAGGAATAATTTACCCTTTAAAAGCCATATTGCACAGGAAATGGCCGTTTATATGTCCTGGAAATAGATGTCCCATGTTAACTAATGGGAAGTGTGTATCAGGCTGATCTCCTCATGCTTTCATTAAGTGCTGTATTATACTATATGACGAATGACTTTAGTTGAAGTTCCATTCTTAATATTTTCAAGTCAAACTAAAATTGCGAAATCAGACAGGTGCCATTTGCCAAGAAAGTGGAATCATGAACAATTGATATATAATTAATTGCATTTAGTGAAGGAAAATGGCAACGGACAAACCTTAGCGTTAAACAGGTCTATTATGGGAGGACTTAAAATATGTTTTAATTGACATTATTTGACCAGGATATTGGCTTTGACAAAAACAAATAATTTGCCTCGCACTGGGGTTAAGAGACAATACCCTACACTGTGATCCCAAGGTGACATCCCCTCTAATCTTGGGACATTATCTTCGTTGACACTTTGTGCCCCCCTATTGCGCTGATTGCTTAACTTGACAAATGCATGGCATTTAGTCTTTTGGCAAGACTGCTGCTATGTAAATTTGAAAGCTGCAGGAGAGAACTGCAGTTCAGGGTAAAACTGCAATTCAGTCCTACTACTCGTCATGAATATGTACGTATGTCATAGCGGCCTGTTGTGTGCCCTGTATTCAATACATTATAGACAAAGAACAATGGTCAATTTTACTTTTGTGCCCTATGAAATGTTAAATTCAGCTGAGGAATATTTTTGAATGAACTTTTGATGTCAATCTGTCAAAATGAGGGAAAAAGCGGGTTTTTCTCTTCACAAACTATCATATTTTGAATCGTTTTCTGATTGTGTATAATGTTACCATGGAAATGATTCAAAGTGATAGGCCTTGTTTAAATGTGTGGCATTAGTGCCGTTGCTTTGTGTGCATTTACGTGTGTGTATGAGCTCGCACACGTGTGCATGTACTTGACTTTGTATTTTTAAATAATTCAAAGAGGAACTGAAACATACAAGACTTTTTCGCAATATTGGCAGTTTTGGGTACTTTATATTACTCTTTCCCCGAATGCATTAGTACTGTAACTGAGCTCAAACGTCCTATTTGTGTTGAAAAAAGAAGATCAAAAACCAGCCCAGCTGCAATGCAATTTCCCAGATTTTTGAAAAGCTGATTATGTATTAATTATATGCATGTGACATCGTTCTGAGACGCGTTGCATCTCTCGATTCTAAGTAGAAAGACAAGTGAGTTTAATCCGTGCAAAATATCTGCGCTAAAGCTTCGCCTTTGGGTTTGTTTTTAATACATTTAATTTGACAAATATAGAATGCCTTGATCTTTTATAGTAGGAGGCTGTAGGAGGAACATTGTCAAAAATCTCACGATCATTGGCGGTGTGAGATCTTGCTCACTGTGAAGACGTTTACTGTGCCAATGACTGAAACAAGTGACATCACCGATGACCTGCAGAAACATTGACAACTTCAGAAAGCCACTAAACTCATATTGCATTTTGTGAGTCAGTGCAGTAGAGGATTTATTGAATATGGGTAGCTGGCTATAAAACCGGAGAGTTGACCATGTGCAGAACTAAGTGCATGTAATAATTAAATCCGTTCAGATGCCGTATTTCAGGAAAGCGCAAAGAGAGGCTATTGGTGAGTCCCCATACTCTAAACTGCATATATTCGTGATAGAATTAATTGGCATGTGCATGAAATAATGCTAAAAACATGCATTTGTTTTGTTTGCCAAATAGGGAGCATGTTGGCTAGCTAGCAAGCTAATTCGAGTTTGATCGTTGTGATTGTCGTTTCTTATCCTCAATGGTTTGTTATTTTATGACTCATGCTATTTTGAACTATTAGCCTACATACAGTCTATGCGCTGAAGAGCTTTAAGTATTTAGTTTTTCAGGGGCTAACATTTCTTATAATTGTATTCTATCTACCTCTCTGTATGTCTTTGTGCTTGTGTAAATAGATGGCACCATCCCGCAAATCGAACACAGCCTCTATTTCTGACTCTAACTAGAGTAGCTACAGCAGCAACACAAACCTTAATTTGCATAAAAATCTGAACAATCTGATAATGGCTCAACTTGAGCCAACAGCTCTGTGACTGTATGTAGCCCGTCGCCAGACGAAGGCTTGCTTGTACACTGTAAAACTAGTGTATACTGTGTGTGCAACCGAGTCTCAGAATGACGTCATGTGTTCACATGTACGATTGCGCTTTTTGGATTTCTGATAATGCAGGCGCAGAAACAAAGATCCTCCAAAACAACTGTTTCTCACCCAAATCTCTCAAGTTGATTTTTTTTTTAAATTATTTATTCCATAATCTACCACTAAAACACAAAAAAATTTAACCTTCAAACCCCCCTTTTTGTTGCTCTTTAAAGTACAATGCTTCTCTCCCCCCTTAAATGATTGCAAACAGTGTTTGAGTCTATCTTTAGAAGTAAGGTCACTGGAATGCCTGTGACATAGGGCTGCACTCACTGCTTGGCCTGTCCTGTCATGCATCTTTTCCCAGTCACCATTTTATGTACAGTGTTGTCACCAGGAGCCAAGTTTAGACGTTTTCTTGTGCTTAGTGGATTGTCCTGCTGTTGATGTAAAGGAGACAGTGTCTCCATCTCAGAGAAGGCAAAAATAGATCAGGGCTTACCTGTTATGTAGACTGATTAAACGTGCATGTTTGTTCTCTCCAGCCTTCTGAAGACCCTCTTCTACATGTAGAAACATAACACAAGGTAACCACGAGCCTCGTCTGTCCTCTCTAGGGGCTGCAAAGATAAATACAGAAACTACTAATAGATTAAATTGAATCAAAACTGCTCAAAAACTCAAATGATTTCCTCAAGTCCTTATGTGCCTCCTATCCCTGTCTGTCTTAGAGATCGCGGTGGTTATATTTTTCTGTTTGTGTCCCGATTCATTGACTAACCGCTAGAGTGCTATACACAACTAAGGTCTCTCAATGATATACGATATCAAAATCAAAGCTGTTGAAAACCTGTCATGTGGCGACTTGTCTAAAAGAGCTCCCATGGAAACTCTTTTAGACAAGTTGCTACATGACAGGTTTTTAACAGCTCAAAATATTTAAATTTACGATTCTTTTGAATTTTTTTCAGTGCTCTAATGGTTAAGTTGTGGGTGATTTTAACTATCAATGTTGAATCATTGAGCTTTGGATGATTTTATTCTTACAAATCCATGTAGTGTTTTTGTTTGTGGTGATCTGTTCATTTCGTGTGTTGAGACTTGGGTTTGCGGGTAATGTCTGGTTTTTTTTTTTTTTTTTTTTTGGAATGCATTGATCTGTTTTGTTCGTGTTTGTGGGGATACATATGCAGTTTAATGAGGTGATTTCATGGCGCTTTTTTGGGGGTGTGCATCCTGTCTCTTCATTTGGTTTTTTGGTGCTTGGGGATCAGCACACGGTTAAAGGTTATTTCATTCATGGTTGTCCATCTGTCCGTCTTGCGCAGGTTGCTGCTGTCACACCGCTGTCCTACAAGCACCTGAAGGACCGGGAATGAAGAGCTGGGGTGATGTCAGGCAGGAACAGCCACCACCCCTGCCTCAACAGAACCCTACCTCTGGAATGATAGCTGTCCATGTCACTGCCTGCTTAGTTTCCCCTTTAAGCCACCACAGTTTGGTATGCTAGCTTTATGGTGACATCACCCATGCACTGAAGCATGCTGCTTGCTGCACCTCCACTGCACTCGCCTGTTTGACTTCGCCCCTTTCACTTCGATGGATGCGCTCAACGGCTTTGCGAATATTGAAAGCTGTCTGTGTTTCTATGAAGATTAAACCATTTGAATCTATTGAGGCTGCGCCGTCATTTGCTGTAAGGTGCAGCATTGGGTCTGCTCCCACTGTCCCAGAATGCTTCACTTTCACGGTGAGAACCAATAGTGTGTACCCCGTGTTGTTGCCTTTGGCAAGGAATAATCAAAGTTTGACTTGTTTTTCTTCAAGTCTGATTCCTTTTTCTTTTTGCGGAATGAGAATTTTTTTTTTTTTTTTTTTTTAACATCGTGGTTCCTCTCTGCGGAGAAACAAGACTAAGGGCAGCTGCAATAACAAGAATGATCGGTAGATCTCGCTCTGTTCATATTCCATCATCTTTCCAGAAGTTTTTTGAATGTGAAAGTAATCACTTTGCATTGTATGGCCACACTGCATGGCAAAAGTGAAGCAAAATAGTTTGCTCAGCAAGATCTAACCATGTGTGCTGTCACACAGCATGGACTTTTTCGGTTGGAAGGTTATGGGTACGTTAGACATACTGACCCATAGTTTTCATATAATTGTGCACTAAGACTGTTTGCGTGACTATGCATGCAGTGAATCTACCAGCCTTTAAAGAAGACCAGATTAAGACTGTATGAACAGATTTATTTATTTATGTGCGTTGGATGCCAAAAAAATTTACCAGTAACAGATCTGAGCCCTCCCGTCACGCTAGGGTTGTGTGTGAACCAGGAATGAGTGACTGCTGGTTTTATAATTACACAGTTTTAGTATGAAATCTGTATGCGGTCAGATGGCATAGCCATTTGTGGGACCTGCACATGCCTGTATTTTTTTTTTTTTTTTTTTTTTTTTTTTTTTGCACAGCATGGATCAGGGTGTTGCCAGTTGCTGGCCATGCCTTAGGAATCCAGAGAAAACATGGAAAAGCTTTAAATGTCTCAGTCACGCACAATCGTGCTGCTTGTGAGAAGCGCTCAGATCTAAATGGGCTGCCGATTGGCTCGGTCTGGTTTACCAAAACGAAGTCTCCCACAGAGTCGGTCTAGATTCAGGTTTTCTGGATCCAGTTAAGTTTGGCATTGTGGGCTGTCAGGTCCTCCTACCCTTTAATTGCATTGTCTCTCACTACATCAGTTCCTCTTGGGGATCAGGGTTCTCATTCGTTATGGGGTGGGTGGAAATTTGAAATCCAGCTGTAATCTTTATCCGTTACGCTCCAAACATTCCATGTGTACATACCATGGGTCAATTCACATTTTAGAAAACATGGAATGCCTATTTTGTCACACATAATTCTACTGGACCTGTTTGTTGTATTGTGTGATTTTACCTGAAATTGCTATATTTTTATTACCAGATTTTTATTAATGTGGAGAATGATTTCTCACTGTGTGCTTATTGAAATGACATGGTTCTAATAAACTGCTTTGTTTTGTTCTTTGAGTGCTGCCCCTTCCCCTGCTCGGTCCTCGCAGAAGTGTGTAAACGGGGCTTCTCATTGGCTGTGCCATGGTGCTGAGCATCTCTACCAGAAGTCCTTGTTGTCTTACAGTTACCTGTCCCCCAACGATGTCAGTCTTTCTATTATGATTGGTTTGTTTTGTACGCACAATATTTGTAGATTTGGACATTAGCAAATGTTTTAATTAGGTCAAGCAGACGTTACTGCTGCAAAATTGATGGTTACAAAGTGGGCAAATTGAGGTTCTCAAACTCACCTGTCCGTGGAGCCCCAGTTTGGCCCCTGGGGCCGGCACAGTTAAAGGGTCCAGACATGGCAGGGTAGGGGGCAGAGGGACTCGCCTGTTTTAATGAAAAAAAATTCTTTGAATTTTTAGCAGGTGCAAGTCCTTAATCCTCATGTTTGCCTGACTAAAACGATTAATGCTGTGTTGAATGTTTACAGCAACATTTTCCTGCAGTTTTTTTTAATAAGTCATGTAAAAAACGAATACTTGCTCTGAATGTTTAGAGACCGTTGCTGTTCAGACTTCCAACGGAGGAGCAGAGTGTGCTTCAGTTGAAGCAGGACGTCCCCAAACCAGTCCCTTATATGGGGCTATGTACCAAGACCTTCTGAACTTACAAGCATCTGAATGTATCTCTGAGGCCAGTCAACACAGTCATTCTTTAATAAAAGGACATGAACTATTGGCATTGCCTGTGTGTGATTTTTCTCTGCTCCTGTAAACAAAATTGTTTTCTTTGAATGATGTTGGGTAGGAGTCGGTGGCTACAGTGCACTGTGGGGGGTTAATGAGGTGCAAAATGAGGCCGAGCTGCACACCGGGACCCCCCTCTGCTCCACACACAGACGCAGAGGTCAGGGGTGGTATGTCTCAGTACACCGTACTGTCTCATTGTGTACAGCACTGCATTTTCTAAGTCTCTGAGGTCATCTGTGTGTCACGTTCAGCGGTACGGGTGCAGCTGGGGGAATAAGAGTGAGACACTGTGTGCAGTCATTGCTGCATGTGTTATATATGTGTGCGTGTGCTTGTGTGTCCATGTGCCTTTGTGTGGTGTATTAAGGCCCCAGCTGGGGTAGAGGATAATACAAAGCTTACTCACAATGGGATATGTGTGTGTGAGAGTGCTTGTATGTGTGTGTGTGTGTGTGTGTGCAAGAACGAGAGAGCAAGAGAGAGGGAGGGAGACGGCACGTGTTTGTATTTACTTAGGAGGAGGAGACATCTGTGCTGGTTTAATACAGTCACAGGGACACACCTGGGTGATCATGCAGTGCTGACAATAGTGTCCAATCAGTCCCTGAGGGAGAGTGAGGAACTCATTTCGACTGTAAGTGTGGAACGACCGCTGCTGTACTGAGCGCTTTTCGCCAGAGGAAAAGTAGGTGGGGCCTGCAAGGCAACAGTCAAACTGGAGAGAGAACAGTGGGAGGGGCTGAAAAGTGACCAGAGGTTGGCCGTTGCACAGCACTAATCTGACACACCGGACTGGAGCGAGGGGCCTTATCGTTAGCTTCCTCTGGGGAGAAGTTCTTGCTGTGAAGTTTGGTGCTCCTTTTGAAAAGATTGGTGGACGTATCTCTTTCCTGAAGTAAACTTCCTTCATCCTCATCCATGAGAAGGAGCTCCATTGTGTGTGTTTGTGTTCCTTGGCTTTCATACTGAGAGGTATAGTACTGATCGTTCTGTGAACCGGAGATACTGTGCTCGTACACGTCCTCTTGTTAGGGTCACTGGGTCAAGAGGTGGTTAGTACAAAGCAACAAGAGCATCGCCAATAAACAAGCTAAACTGAGACTGGTCTTGGCCTCAGTTACGGGGATGGACAGAGGGGAGCCTGATTATGTGAGCTAGTTTTCCTGTGACCGATGGAACCGTCAGTGCAAGGAAAGGAGATGGAGGGCTTCTGCAGACTTCTATGGACTCTGTCCCAGTTGGAGAACACGCTTGAACGTGAGTTTTCTCTCTCTCGCACTGTCTTTCTGTTCGTCTCTCTCTCTCTCATAAACACACACACTCACTCACTCACACATGTACACTGTGCAGCTGAGCCAGCCACAAGCCTCCAGCCCTGCTTATTTCTAACATCCTTCTCCCTAATCGCAGGCACAGGGTTCCCCTCTTCCCACCACTCTATTGTGCCTCAGCTGCTTAACACTGCCTCAGAAAGTAGATTGTGGAGCAGCAGTGCTGGGGATTAGGAATGCTATTTTTAAGCGATGGAGGGCTAATACTTTTCATCCACAAAGCCCCTTTAACCCTTTGTGTCATTACAATTGCCACCACTTCGTGATACTGCAGTGAAAAGGTTTTTTTTTTTTTTTATTATGGTTTCATGGTAACCTTTTGCATTAGCATGGACAAGCATGTGTCCTCTTCAAACGGGCTCAAAGGTCCACCTTCTCACTGCAGCTCTCCAGCGCAGTTTGATTTACAGCCCTCGAGGGCAGATGATGTGAAGCTGATGTTTGATGAGCTGTAAACGTCCCATAATCAAAACCTGCTCCACCTCCAGTAATGCTACCGTTAATTATGCTCCGCCCAACTAGGCTGCAACTGGAGGAGTCACTGGAAAAAAAATACAAAGATGTCCTCCACCATGGCAAGTTGTATCAAGTAGCCTTCAATCTAACTTTTCCATTTTCCACTCTGCGGTAAAAAAGGGAATGGGCCAATGTAGCGTCAAATACTGCCTATTGTCACTGTAGCACCTACTGGTTTGTGCGCTGGGATGCAGCTTGTGAATTAGATGTTTAAGTCAATATTGGTGATGTGAGAGGGTTAATTAATGAACCATAACTGTGCTCGTCTCTTGGTGGAGGAGCTTAAGAATTCTAATTCAGATTATTTCAACAGTATGGCTCTGAAGTGTCTGTATTATGACTTAAAAAAAAAAAAAAAAAAACTTAAGGCCGCCTTTGTGCTTTTTAAGCCACGTCAGACCTCTCTGGACTAATGTATTTTAAGAATGTGCCCTTTTAAAGCTCCTGATCAAAACTTGCACCTTATTCAATAATGGAATTTGATCCACTCAATCTCCAGCTTCAGCCAAACAACCCAGTCCAGTTTTTACTGAAGTCTGAGGTCAGCAACTCCTCTGGACACAAGCAGCAAATGGGGAGGACTCCCAAAGTGAGCATAAGCCACAGAAAGCAAAAGCAGCCAGCATATTTGGCAACACCATCTAAGGGAGACTATTACTCAGGATTTTTTCAAAATTTGCTCACTATTTGGACTGATTGTTGATTAGGAAGACCTGTGCTATATGTGCACCTAAGAGGCAAACATTTTGCTGTGTAAATTTAAAGATATGCCCATTTAAATTGTTTACAATTGTATATATGACCACACTGAAAGGATTATCATGGATTTTTTCATGTATTGTTAAGAGTTTGAAGCAAATGATATAGGGTCTTACCTATATAGATGCGAAGTATCAAAAAATTTATTGTGAACCATATATGATAATACATACATATACATAACCTCGATTCCAGAAAAATTTGTGCATCATGGAGAATGCTAATAAAATCATAAAGGACTGATTTGAAAACTCCTTTCATCTTTTATGAGTTTGAAAACATCACAAAAACATTTGAAGTTCTAATGTGAATTTATTTTTTAATTGAAAATATACTATATAATGACTGCAGCACAGTACAGAAGAGTGGGCATAGTGAAACATCAGTGTGTCTTCTAATCACACTCCTTGGGCGCTGAAGACACCAGTTGGTAAAAGAAAACGCCCCCCTGTTTTGCTTCATAATACACCATAAATTCTCTATAAGACACATTTTGGATCAGGCTGCATTTTGGCCGATTTAACACTCGCGCACACTGCATATGCACCTGAGCACTTGTAGTCTGCAGAGCGTAGTTTGGTATTTTTCTTGCTAGAAAATGCAGGCACATCCCTAGCATAGATAATGTCTAAATGGTAGCAAATAGTTCTCCAAAATTTGTAAATATGTTTCTGCGTTAATGTTGCCCTCGCAAATGCGCAAGTCACCAGTGCGATGTGCATTGACATACTGTAACCCCATACCATGGCACACGCTAGCTCATAAGCCAGACACTGATGACATCTTGTGCCGTTGTTGTCGGTTCGGAAAATATGGTGGCTGTTTTTTTCCCCGCTTGAAATGTTGATCACTGTCCATGTCTGATAATATCAAGCCAAGTGATGTTGGCTGTACTTTTGGATAGTGTTGAAGTATGGTTTTGGCTTTCATTAGAAAAGTTTAGACTTACATCTGTCAATGTGGTGGCAAATGGTGTTGACTGACAAAGTTTTACCAAAGTACTTCCAAGCCTATGTTTTGATAGCCGTGACCGTCGCTTCGCTGATCTTAGGGTGGGGACATCTGAGGTATCAGAGGTCACGTGCATTCAGAAGTGGTTTTCAGCCTTGAACTTAATGTGCAGCACACCAGATTCTTTCCACTTTTTTAATTACATTACGCATCATAGCGAGTGAAATGCCCAAAACCCTACTGACTTGCCTTTGGGGAATGTTGTTCTCAAGGTGATGGATTCTAAGCTCATGCGCATGTCAGAAAATTGGTGAGCCTCATCCATATTTTCTCTTGAGGGACTCTGCCTTTTTCAACCTTTCATCATGTGACAATTATCTAATTTATTTAACATCAGCTGTTTCATATGAGTAATATTGCAACTTGTAAAGTTACTCCAGTGCCAACTTTTTTGGTATCTAATGCTGTCAGATTTGAAATTGGTGTATATTTTCAAATTTGTAATAAACAATTGAATTCACAAGTTATGAAAGCAATTGCAGAATGTGTTTTATTGTTTTAAATGCAATTGAGCATGAATGGATGTGATGTGCATTTTCCATAATGTGCCAAATTCCTGGAATCGTGGTTTGTGCGTAATGCAGCTTCAGGGGGTAAATAAAATCCCTCAAAGCATTAAAGTCATTAAAAAAAAAAGACATGAGGATGTTGTTTGAACGATACAGTGTCATTTGGCTGGAATAACAAGCAGTATATACATTACACTTTGGGTCCCTTGAGCCGAGTTTGAAAACCACTTTTACAAAAGATGCTGATCATGCTTAATAATGTCTCGTAACTTCTGTTCCTAATAGCATACATGTAAAGTTTGCATCAGAGGATGGAAGTGCATGAAAAACCACATGAAATGTTACAAAAATAGGCAGCATTTGCCTGCTTCTGGCCACATCTACCTGCTTTTTTAGCACAATTTCATTATTTGTTATTCATTAAGTGCTCTCCTGGACACGCCCTCTGTGTAATGATATAGTAGAAAATGGATATCTTGATGCAGAATCATGATTCTGCTTACAAGCCACAAACACAGCAAGATCATATATTTCAATATCTAGTAACTTGTATATGTGGAATGTTGATATAGAAATGAGACTTGCTGCGACACTCAGCCAAAAGCAGATCTGCCCCCATTAAAGTCATTCATTGTTCTGCCATCCATTATTAGTTTACAGTGCATTCATGCCTGCATGCGTCTGTTCAGATCCATTTCTCTGAAACTATATGGAGCAGCCTTAACATTTTACACTGATTTTATAAACTTTACCAAACCTTTCTATTAATGACCTTCTTAATGACCTCTGACCATCAACTTTTCAGCAATGACCTCTAGCACAGTTGTTTTAGTTTCTGGAGCAGATCTCCTGACACTGTTGATGGTGGACTTTTGTAATTGCTTGTGTAGTTTGGTCTAATCCTCTAGTTGTGTCTTTTGAATGTTTCTTTGACCTTAGGCCTTTTCCCCATGACCTTGACCTTTTTGTGCAATTTTTAACTAATCATCTGATCTTTTAATGCAACACATCAGAAACTACTGAGTTCAGGTCAAGGAATGCAACGCAAGTATTAAAATTTACCAACCACCTCTACCTTATATTTTATGTGACCTTTGACTCGTGACCTTGACCACAGTTTCATTTCCTTAGAATATCTCCCAAACTACTTGCACTGGCCCTTCAAAACTGCTATTTTTGTCCCACGCCACTCGAGGGGTAGGAATGGGGACTATTGATTTATGCCATGTCTGTGCCTGCGTCCGTCTCGTCTTCGGTGGGGGATTTTGCGGTCTCTGACCAGCTCGATGAGGTCCATTTTGAATGGAGAACTTTATGCTTTTAAAAGTTTTAAGGCACTCCATTTTTTTTAAATTGGCGATAGGAAAATGGCTCACATGACATCGCAGTACACTTCTGTGGTGTGAAATCCATGTAGAGAACATAAATTTCATCCCTGGCATTTTGCTCCAGCTATGAGCATTTTATAATTGGCACAATTTTTCTTCCAGACAATAGAATTAATTGATGAAATCAGCCTGTAGGGTTCATGGGTGGGACAAACAAATGTGCTTTTACTTTTGGACCCCTTGGCTTTACACCTCTGTATAACTAACAGCTTCCTTTTGACAAGCTACTTTAAATCTCTGTAGCTTTAGTTTTGTATCCAGATTGATATATTGCATGTGCATTCCTGCAGAAGAACAGATTTAAAGGAGAGGCTATACATAATCTTTATTAGCTGTTGGGCTTAAGGACTTTCTATTGGTCAATTTGTATCTAGCAGCATAAAATTAATTTCCTTGACATTTCAACTTTGCCCTCACCAAATAAATCATGCAGAGGTGGAGGCCCTACAGAACCTGGCCCCATCCGATTATCACACACTTCCTGATGTTTACCCTCATTTATACTTCCGCCATAATTGTGTTTTGTGGTTTTGTGTGAGAGTCTAACTTTCAGATCCCCATGGTAAAAACTGGCCTCTCTTTAACACTGAGATTTGAACATTCACTTTCAATGCTGGCATTTTGCCAGCGTACTATGCTGAACCTCAAATAAACTTATGCTAGAGAGGCCTGAGATGAAGGTGTTGTGCTAGGAAGGCCAAATGGATCCTGGTTGTGATGGAAAGGTGATGAATGGCTTAATAAAGCTGAACAGATTGTGGGTTATGTTTGCTGTTGCTGAGCAAACAGTGGTTTGCAGTCATCGGAGCTGCTGAGAGAGACCAATGGTTGATGTATTCATGCTTTCATATTTCCTCTGATTCTACACCACATTGTACTTCTTGTCCTGAATTGTTCAAAAATATCTGCGAATAAACTTCTGGAAATTTACAGCATCACTCTTGCCATTTCTATTGATGATGAAGGTGGAACAAGCAATGGCTTGTATTCAGGTTTAATGCATTTTTTCAAAGTTCATGATGTTGACTGAATGATGTGTAGATATTTTTTTATGATGCTGGTATTGTAAACGGGATAGTGTTTATATATGTGATGGAGCATATTATGAAATTGGAATGCTTGACATATGATGCAGAATATAACAAGGTTATGAACAATAATGGTGATGACCATAATTGCATTCATATTCTCTGGAGTTGAATTTGTCTGCAGTAATGTCCCTGTCTCAGTTCTTTATCTACTGGGATTTTACAGTGGTGATTCACTTGGAGATGTTAAGATGGTTGCAGTTAACAAACATCATGGGGCATCTTGCAGCCTATCGACCCAACTGGCTGTGAGGGCCCCTTCAACCTGTAAAAGTGGTCAACAACCCTAATTAAAGTGTCCTCATTATGTCACTGTTATGAATACCGGTCCAAAACACTGCCTCTCCTCAGCACATAGCTACAGGTGGCCAGCGGCTTAACAGCCGTGCACTGCTAAAGGCTAAACTCATAAAATATTCACTGCTGACTGGCAGAGTCATTAACTCCGGGATGCTGTGATGTGCCATCAGAGCTATGAAAGCTTTGCAGTAACCTCACCTTTCAATGCTTGCTTACTCTGGTCTTTGATTACCTGAGTAACAATCAAAAAGTTTATTTTTCAAATAAATGAAACCAATATGAAGCCAATAATGATTAAGAAATGATAATGACAAAGTGACTGTCTATTAGCTACATTTAATGTAGTGGATGTGAAATTGTAAGGATGACAAAAATCTGACTAAATTCAAAAAAATCCAAAACTTTCTCTGACTTTCATATCTCGTTTGGCATGCTTTTTTTTTTTTTTTTTTTTGCCTGTGCAATTATTCATTAGATGGGATTTGATGTCTTCAGACTGTCATAAGCATTCATGAGTACATTTGAAGGGGAAAAAATCCCTGACATATCGAACTATTGGATGAAAGGCTTTGATGACAGTAAACCTTGCAATCAAATTAATGCAAATCTGTGCCATTTCATGAGCTATATGAATTCAGATTCTTCAAAAGATATATCAACATTTTACATCATCATGTTCTGTGCACAGAAAAACTCTTCATAACCTTGTGATGCAATGTAAAACAATGCTATCAAAAATAAATTGGCCAGTCATTCTACCAATTTGTCTTAGTACTTGCTAATCTGCTACTGAAGTTGATGGAGTACCTCTTCTTTTTGACTCATTATGGGAGCAATTTACTAGCCTTAAAATTGCTTACATGTATATACTGGATATCGGATCGGTACGGTGGCCCTGAAGGCCAATAGTAATACATATTTCAAAAGCACAAAATATATTTCACAAAACACAAATAAATTTCACAGGACAGAAATACATTTCACAAAACACAAATAAATTTCACAGAACAGAAATAAATTTCACAAAAACACATACATTCCACAGAACAAAAATTCACAAAACACAAATAAATTTCACAGAACAAAAATATATTTCACAGAACACAAATACATTTCACAGAACAAAAGTAAATTTCACAGAACACAAATAAATTTCAGAGAACACAAATACATTTCACAGGTCACAAAATACATCTCACAAAACCGGAAAGGGTAGGACCATAGTACTTGTTTGTGATGGGCTAAACCCAAGTCTGTCCAGCATCAGTCATTATCATTTCCTGTTAACACTGGATATCGTAATAGCAGAGCCGGCGCAAAATTTCAAGTGTTTACCAGGATGGAAGAGGAGCTTGAGTTGATAGCGCAATACTTCAACAAGGGACATACATATAGTGTGATCTTTGAAATGCTCTCCTCATATCATGAAATACACATATCAATTGGAACCCTTAAATCACGCTTAAAAGACCTCGGACTACAGAGAAGAGGCGGATATTCTTCATTGAATGTCGTTAGGAGGGCAATATCATCAGAGCTGCTGGGACCTGGACAACTGTTTGGATACAGATCAATATGGATAACTCTTAAGTAGAAACATGGTCTGCATGTCAAAATGGAGACCGTCATGAGAATGCTCCGGCAGTTGAATCCACGCGGGACCCTGTTGCAGGCACATCGCAGGTTTATCCATCGCAGACCATGTTTCTACTTAAGAGTTATCCAGATTGATCGGCATCCAAACAGTTGTCCAGGTCCCAGCAGCTCTGATGATATTGCCCTCCTAACGACATTCAATGAAGAATATCCGCCCCTTCTCTGTAGTCCGAGGTCTTTTAAGCGTGATTTAAGGGTTCCAATTGATATGTGTATTTCATGATACAAGGAGAGCATTTCAAGGATCACACTATATGTATGTCCCTTGTTGAAGTATTGCGCTATCAACTCAAGCTCCTCTTCCATCCTGGTAAACACTTGAAATTTTGCGCTGGCTCTGCTATTGCGGTATCCAGTGTAAACAGGAAATGATAAATGACTGATGCCGGACAGACTTGGGTTTAGCCAATCACAAACAAGTACCATGGTCCTACCCTTTCCGGTTACGTGAAAATGTAGTTTGTGACCTGTGAAATGTTTTTGTTTTGTGAAATGTATTTGTGTTCTCTGAAATGTATTTTTGTTCTGTGAAATTTATTTGTGTTCTGTGAAATTTACTTTTGTTCTGTGAAATGTATTTGTGTTTTGTGAAATGTATTTGTGTTCTGTGAAATGTATTTGTGTTTTGTGAAATGTATTTGTGTTTTGTGAAATGTTTTTGTGTTTTGTGAAATGTTTTTGTGTTTTGTGAAATGTTTTTGTGTTCTCTGAAATTTCTTTGTGTTCTGTGAAATTTACTTTTGTTCTGTGAAATGTATTTGTGTTCTGTGAAATTTATTTTTGTTCTGTGAAATGTGTTTGTTTTGTGAAATTTACTTTTGTTCTGTGAAATGTATTTGTGTTTTTTGAAATTTATTTTTGTTCTATGAATTGTATTTGTGTTCTGTGAAATGTATTTGTGTTTTGTGAAATGTTTTTGTGTTTTGTGAAATATATTTTGCGTTTTGAAATATTTATCACTATTGGCCTTCAGGGCCACCGTAGATAGGTCTTGTAACAACTCAGACATAGGAAAAGTATCCACACAAAACAAAAGCGGTCACGTAAAAACATTCCCTTCTGGAAACAGTTACAGTACTACCTTTCCCCATGCAAAACCATCTGGTGCTTCTACAGTAATTTTTAATAGCTTATAAAGTTAAAGAGCTTTAAGCCAAGATTCCTTCTAAATATTATTCATGCAAGCATTTTATCTATAAATTTTAATCTGATATTTCCCCATTATGCTGTTTTAGTCTCTTGAATTAAGAATCCTTGGTTCATTTACTTTTCTGAGTCTACGTTTTCTTCTTTATTTTTGGAGAGATGATCTGATAAGGTCTTGCCTCTGAGCTCTAACATTTCCTCCTCATCAGTGGTTGATGCACTCAGTCTGTCGTGTCTTCTTGGTAAGTTTCACATTCACAAATCAAAAGTTACTGGCTCTGAGCGAAACTCTGGACTGCTCATAATCGATTTTAAAGATGTGATTCTATCCTTAAAAACTAACCCCAGACAAATTACAAATCATGATAGTTGAAACATTTCTCATTTTGGATAAATGTGTTGGCAAGACATGAAAACATTTTAACATTTTTTTTTATTAATTTAATTTGATTGTAATTGGTACTTGTGGCTGTCTGCTCTATTCTCCAAATGATTACGAAGTTTGTTCATCATTATTTAATTTGTATGTCAGTTTGCTTCTGCTATATATATATATATATACACAGTGTATAATTGCATTCAATTCTGTTATACTTGTAATTGCCAGTAAAATTAAGAGTAAATAGATAGATAAATGAATAAATGAATAAATAAATAAGTTAATAAATAAAAAGTAGCTTTCAGAATATTTCCACTGGGTGGCAGTTTTGATACAGCAGCTAAGGGTACCACTCATGGAACATTTTTTTTGAAGGGATAACTACAGTGCCCTCCAATAATATGGCCACCCTTGGTAAATATGAACAAAAGAGCATAAAGGTCTTTACTGATTATAACCACTTTATGTCCTGAAAATATTAATAGAAATGAAATACAAACATTGAAAGAAAAAAATTATCAAAACTATCATGTTTCTCAGGAACATGGCATTATTATTGGATCATTTTCAATGAATTATTTGTGCAGCCTCTTTCTCCCAGTTAAAAGCTCTTCATCAATAATATATAACGAGGTTGGCGAAGATATGGCAAGAGATCTGAGACCATTTCTTCATGAACAACCTCTGCAGATCCTTCAAGTTCCTCAGTCCATGATCATGGGTCTTTAGCTTGTCCCTCTGGTTTACTACTGGATTTGGGTCAGATGACCTATGGCAAACCTTCATTCTGTGGTCAGGGAACCGTTTTTTAAGTTCTTTTTGATGCATGCCTTGGATCGTTGTCCTGTTGGTAGATCCCACCACTTCCTTGTTTAAGCTTTATGGCTGAGGGGGTCAGATTTTCATTCAATTTCTGCCCTACTTTATGGAATCCATTGTACCATAAATCCTAACAAGTTGTCCATGTCCTTTGGAAGAAATAGAGCCCCACAAAATAAAAGATCCACCTACTTACTGCACAGTTGGGAGGAGGGTCTCCATGGAGTGGCTTTATTTTTATATCAAACCCACCTCTGGTTTTAATTTTATTATCAAAGGCTTAATTTTTGTCTCATCTGTCTGAAAAAGCTGGTCCCAAGGGCAGTTCTAGTGCTGTTTGGGTGGCTATAATTTCTTGAGTTTGTTTTTGCGTGACAAAAGAGGCATTTTTGGCAACCCGCTCAAACAGCTCATAGTTGCATAGATGGTGTCTGATTCAAGCTTTTGAGACTTTCTGACCACAAAAGTTCATGAGTATCTCTAATTCTCTAACTGTAATCCTCAACTGTAATCCTTTCCTTTTCTACTTGGATAAGCATCTTCACAATATGTGTATTCAAAATGGGCACACGGCCACTTTCTTTTTTCGGGCAGATTTTTAATTTTTCATGCGCCGAAAAATTCCTCTATCTGTCTGTCTGTCTGTTGATTGATTGTCTACATCGAGAATTGTAAATAATCCAGAGGCGTTGGGGTATGGTGTCTTGAAAATGTGGATTTGCACGAGGTGAGTTGATTGACTGAGTTTTGTTCTGGAGTTCTCCACCTGGGTCATGGGTAGCCTGGTTGTATGCCTACTTGGCGTCTAGTTGAAATTATAACAGTGTAACCTCACAGACACATTCTCCTTTCTCTGACAGGGGCAATGGCACCTATGAGCATTAAAGAGGTGTATGATTACATGGAAAAACAGATTGCGTACCTGTCAGGTAAGAAATATTCCCCTGCTTACAAGACTTTGGCAGCAATAGTGACTGCATAACATGCATTTTTTTTGGTGTCCTATAACAGGACCCACATTCATAAAGCATTTGAGAAGAAAAGCGCTTATCTGGAATAAGTTCTGCCTTTTTGCACTTAATGAGCAATGTTTGGTCTAGGAACTGGGAAAGCTGATCCTAGATCAACATTTCATCACTGAAAGCTTTCGTGAATCTGGCTCCAGATTTGCCACTGAGAGGTTTTGGATATATCAATGCTCTCTGCGATTTGATAGTGTCTGTTCTCACCATCCAAAGCACTTATTTTCTGAAGGGTTGCAACAGAGGCAGGACATTGTATTTTTCTTTTTTGTCATTGGCTTTGTTTTTCCAGTGTTACATTCAATTTTAGTTGAGCATAATTGAGAGGTCCAGCACTTGGACACCACAGCCACTTTATCTACCTCCTACACAATGAACTTGCGATTAGAAAAATATCAGTATTGTTTTATATATCCATCATTGCCCCTCAAGAAGTATTTTGCTAAAGTGCATTGGACAACAAATCTCTGCCATAAACAGGGCTCCCTTAATCACAATAGCAATACAGTAATACAGGATGGTTTTATGTGTTATGGGACCAGTACTAAGACCTTAAGCTGATCTCTGAAAAATGTGTCCTGGTATTCATTCCTTAAGTAAGCTTAATGTACCAATGCTGCAGTGCATTGATGATGCTCTCAGTAATCATTTTAAAGTAAACCTTTGTCCAACAAATCATTACCCATTAGTTAATTTTGCTATTAGTTTAGTGTCACATCCTCTGTGAACGTTCTCTGGTGTGTTTTGACCATTCCTCCAAGTGAGTTGGATCTTCTTGCAGTATTTCAAACTGGCTGCTCATTATTCTGTTAATGGAAGAAGACCCGTTTTACATCACTGGGGTAAAAATTGAGCAGGATGGGCGAAGCTTCGTATCTTAGTAAACCGTTCCGTCTGGGTTATGTTGGACTTTGAGATGTTTGAAGTTGTTGATGTCAGATGGTTTGTCTTTGCTTCTGCCAGGAGGGCATGGAAAAGAGTCTGGTGTGATTGTAACCTTCCCAGAATGCACTTCCTTCCATGACATTCCAGACGAGGGCCTGGACAAAGTCTTGAAATACCTGACTTTTGCACAGCGGTGGGTCCAAGCTTTTTCTGCGTGGCGCTTTACCTTAATCATGCTGTCTTCATTTTTCTCCATCCCTCTTCTGCTTTACCGCTTGCTCAGTAAGTAGAATAAAGCAATGAGCCCCAAGAACCCAAGGTTGACAATGACTTTAGAACGGCTGCAGGGCGTTCCGCGTCATGCCTAAAACTTCCTTAGATATTCCAAAATTACTGTATATCACGGCCTTGTGGGGCTTATTGTCTTTATAAAACAGAACATACTAAAAATATTGAGGACACATTAAGAGATTATTTTATTGAGCAAATTAACTGAATGCTATCAAACGGGTGGATCATATAGTTCCTGATTTGAAAACAATAACACAATGTTGCTAAGAAATGAAAATAGCTATCAGCTGGCGAACATACCTTGCTGTTGTTGGCCTATATTGGTGCGCTGTGGTATAAAGTAGCTCACAAAAGTGAGTACACTCTCTGGACTTTTGAAATTATTTCACTGCAACTTTCCAAGGAGATACATTAGAGGCACTGGCATGAATTTTATTAAAGAGTAGACATTCTGTGATATGCGTATCTGCACATAAAAAAAAATTGATATTCCACAAAAACAGGGTAATGGGCAATAAGAATTCAGAAATCAGTGGCAACAAAACTGAGTGCACCCAGGATATTCTTTGGTTTGAAGCGAGCCAATGATGGAAAGATAGCTGTCATGTTTACATTCTGTCCACATAACTAGACCACTGAGTTGTTATACCATTTGCTGGTATTCAACCTGAAGAATTACATGCCCCAGAAATACTACAAAAGTAGTCACAGAATAGTCAGCATGGCACCTCAAGCCCAAGAATGCTGTAAAGATCTCAAGGACAAAATTCCTGCCCCTCATAAAGATGATCAAAGATACAAGAAGATCAGTAGATCCTTAAAACTAAGCTGTGAGACTACGGCCAAGGTCATTCAGAGATTTTCCAAGAATCATACGACAATGAATCTGAGTCGCCATGGTAGACCTAGGAAGATGACTGCACATACTATTCACTAAGTTTGTGAGCTGGCTCTTTAGGACTGATGTAAAAGTGCCACCAGTATTGTTGAAGAGATTTCCACAGCATCTGGTCAGACTGTAAGTGCACAAAGTCTACGTTGCACCCTCCACCAGGTCAATTTGCATGGGCATTGTCCCAGGTGTAAATCTTTAATGAAGCAAGACCTCAAGAAGACCCGCAAACAGTTAAAGCATATCAATCCAAACCGATGACTTTCTGGAAACATGTCTTGTGGTCTGATGAAAAAAAAGATAAACTTGTTCAGATCTGAGGGGGCACAGTATGTGCGGCAACAATCTGATGAACTGTATGAAGAAAAGTGTGTTCTGCCTGCAGTTAAACATGGTGGTGATAGCATTGTGCTTTGAGGCTGCATGAGCGCCTCTGCCACTGGAGAGCTCAAATTCATTGACTGAATTATGGATTCCACTAGGTACTGCAGTATTTTTCAGGAGATGGTGGTACCCTCCCTGCAAAGAGCTGTATTTCAGCATGTCAATGACTCAAAGCATCATTCCAAGCAGACCACTGCCTTTCTGAACAAGCTCAAAGTGAAAGAGTTGGCGTGGCCTAGCATGTTGCTTGCTCTGAACCCAATTTAGCACTTGTGGGGAACCCTGAAATGCAAGTTGGAAGAACGTCCAGTGTCCAACATATAGCAGCTCCAAGATGTCATTACAGAGGAGTGGAAAAACATCCCCGCGACTCGAGGGATCTGAAAGCCCATTACAATCAATGCTGTTCTAAAAAGCAGTGGTGCCCACACAAAATATTGACATTGGTGCAGTGACTGCATTTATTTATCCTTTATTTAAGCAGGGAAGTCCCGTTGAGATTCAAATTTCTTTTTCAAGGGAGCCCTGGGGCTTGGGGTGGGAAGGGAGAGGACGAGTTGCATCGCCAGTGAGATCAGGGGATGATTAGGTGGCAGGTTGAAAGAGTCTGGTTGGGAATTTAACCACGACACTGGGGAACCTCCTACTCTTGTTGAAGAGTGTCATAGGAATTTTAATGACCACAGTGAGTCAAGACCTCTGTTTAACATCTCATCTGAAAGACAGCATCTCCTTCAGTACAGTGTCCCCATCACTGCATTGGGGATTATACCACCAGAGGGAAGATTGCAACCTCCTGGCCCACCAACACCTCTTCCAGCAGCAACTCGGTTTTTCCAGGTGGTCTCCCATCCAAGTACTAACCAAGCCCACACCTGCTTAGCTTCAGCCACTCTGCTGGAGTAGATTGAGTAGTGGTATGGCTGCTGGCAGGACTAGTACATGCAATAACAGTTTTGTATGTACAAATAAATCACAGGACGTCTACTGTTTCATGAACTTCATGACAGTGCCTCCAATGCAGCTGTCTGGGAAGTTGCGGTGAAATAATTTCAAAAGTGTAAAAGGTGTACTCACTTTGGTGAGCTACTGTAAATGTGAACAGGCATGTTGCATCATGGTTGTTACTATGCTATATATTTTACCACAGCTTAAACTCTGTATTGACCTCTCAGTATCCAGAACTGGAAATACCCGTTATATAATACACTACCCCTGATTTCGTGCACACTCAGCTTCAAGCTTTTTTCCACTCTTTGCTCAAGCACAGCTGTGAGCTGCTCAACATGTAAGTAACTCTGCTATTCCCTATGTTCTCTCCCATTGCTGACAGCTGGCTCACAAAGGGGACAACATGCAGTGTTGGTTTTTCCTGAATGCTCCATTGTTTCTTGCTCAATACCTGTGAATGGTAAATAATTCATTTAGTTTTGGCCTTTATTCAGTGATTCTGCTTTATAATTGCATTCATATCTGCAAACATGAATGCTGGTCTAAAACCTTATGTGGTTGTTTATGGTAGTTTAGCACCTGTGAACCACCATTACATGCTTCCATCTAAAACCACCCAGTTGTGCAATGGATTTAATTTCTTCTTTAAAGTGCATGCATTCATGCTGGTATAATAATAATAAATAATTGCCAGCAACAATACTTGGTGCACTAGCACATGTACAGCCATCATTAAACCTCTCTTTATTTACAAAAAATGTGCCGGTATGCAGTGACTTGCATACAAACAGGTGACAAATTGAGGGAAAAGCCTGACTAAATACATGGAAATGCATAACAAATGCAGAAACTTTTACTCATTTTCGTAGTATGGTTTGGGTCCACTTATCCCCTTAAGGTAGAAGGGTCTCAGCTAATCAGTGTAGAGTTATTCCGGGCAATTACCTTTCAGTCCTGTGATGAAGCATTCCTACCATAATGGGAATGGACCCTTTAGGAGGACAATGGCCCAAACCCTACAAGGCACAAGGGGTCAGTGAGTGGTTTTATGAGTATGGCAATGATCCTAAGCATATGCCACCACCTTCTTTGTTGCCAAATCTCAAACTTACTGAACTCATATTGGAGATTTTGTAATAACGTGTTAGACAGCGCTTTCCATTACCATCCTCAAAACACCAAGCTACTGAATCTTTCCAGTAAAGTTTTACACATGCAGACTCTATGCTAAGGTTTGTTGAAGGTGATCTGGCAGCTTACGGAGTCCCCAACACCTTACTACGTCTGTTCAAGTTGATTTTTCCATTAATTTGTCACCCAGCTGTAGACTGTCCACGTGTTTCACGCAATCTGAAATCAAAATATCCTGCATGGCAGTCTTTATTGGCCCTTGTGGCAAATATTCTCTTCCAAATTGAGAGGGTTTTTGTCCAAAAGAGGTTAAATATCCCTTTGTCCTAAATAACAAAATTTTTGGCATGTTTTACGTAGCTTGCCTGCCAAAAAAAAAAAAAAAATCTGTCAGATTTTGTTCTTACTTGCTAAATTTGTTTACTCTATCAGGCAATTTTTTTTCTCTGTGCTAAACATTTAGGGTAAAATACATTGTACATCAAAGCTTGTGCAGTACACTTCAATTTGTAGTTGTAGGTTAGTGAGGGCACAATTCCCTGGCATGTCAAGTGTCAGTCAGTGTAATAAGGGACATGTGCAATCATACAAAATGAAAATGGCTTTTCTTTTTCAGGCATGTCTTTGACAACCAAGTACAGTTTAAAGTAAATGCCAAGGTGGCAGTAATTGAGCAGCAAGCCAGGGAGTAATTCTGATATTTTGGGCTTGATATTCACCTATCTTGCCAGTCAATCACACACTCTTGGTTTGCTTAAGTTGAACGTGTTCTCCTCAGACTAATATACGCTCTAATTCACAAAGTGGCCTGCTTTCACCTCAGAGTCGACCTTGTATGGGGATTATGTTTTGCCACATTGATCTCATAATTTGCTGTAATTAATATATTGTTGATTTTAAGTTGGGTGAAAAAGTAGAGAGCTTGGTGTTCATGAAATTTACGCAGAGTCAGACATATGGTTCATGGGATGAGTAATTTATTAATTTAGAAAAGAATAAAAGTCTGCACACTGTTTAAGTCGCTCCCAGAAAACTTTATTCCATACAACGTTTCGGTCGACGTGGCCTTCATCGGGTGAGTTCCACATGTGTGGATCAGGTTTTGAAAGTGGAGTGGAAATTTAGCAGGTTTTCACAGTGTTTAAACCAGCCCCGTTGCTCAATAGGTGAAGGTATTTGACTCAGGACCCACTCTACATGCAACTCAATGCTACAGACAGCACAGTGGTTGAATAGCTGCTATGACAACAACAACATAAACATAAGTCCATGGGTTCAAATCCTCCTTTTATGGTATCACTATCATCACACTTTTCTGAACTGCCCAAACCAGTTAGAGTTAGAGAAAGCAAAAGCTGAACAGTCTATAAAAGCTCGACTGTGATTGGTTCCTTCTAGCGAACAAAAACAAAATCACGTTTCCACATTGGCTGATGACTTAGCAGAATTTGACAGTTTTCCTCCTTGACTTGGCGGGTTTTGACAGAGTTCTGCTTTTTCTGTTACAATTTATACATGATTCAGTAGGTTTTGAAAGTGGAGCTATCAGTGGGACATGCGCAGGTGCCTGAAAGAGAGGCTAAGGGAGATAACTCATTTATTTTCAAAACTTGACTTAGCAGGTTTTGTAAGTCGACTCCTCATATATCTTCCATTCATTTTGTTCAAGAAGCTTTTTGACATCCATGAGTATAGTATACTGGTATGACTATATTTGCAGTTCATTAGAAAGTGGTGTGTTTTGTTATCAAAAAAAGATGCTCTGTTTTAGTACTCTAATATAATTAAATTCAATGCTGTTAATTTTTTAAATCAAGTTAAATTTTCGTTATTTTGAGGCATTTGCTTCTAAAAGTACTCAAGTCCACAGACTAGTGTTTGAAATATCTGGGCCAAGAATCAAGAGGCTAGAAGGTCTCCTAATATGCTTTAAGACATCTTTTCTGATATTTAATTATGTTTACATCAGCTTAACACATGTAACATGATCCCCACAAGTTGTCAAATTCTTAAAATCTTGTTCAACTAAAAAGGCGAAAACGGACTTGCGCACCTCTGGAAATCAACCCTTCAATTGCTCCCTTGTTTTTTGGTTCAACAAGTACATTGGCTTTGGTGTACCGTCTTCCTGGTTTTTGATTTTTGGTCCGTTTCTGGATAGTTATTTGGATTGCCCATTTTGCAACGCATTATTCTTGTGTGTTATAAACCTGGGCTTCCCAAGAGTATTAATAAAATTTTGAACTGAGCTAAAACTAGTGTGAGCTCTGACCCTGCTCCCTGTCAGAGACTTTATTTTCATGTGCTCAGTTTAAGCAAGCCAAGATAAAATATAGCTCTTCTAAACGCATTGCTATGACATCCTGCTTGCGGCGAGTACTGTTTTAATACAACTTGCTGTTTCTATAATCTTTATCAAGCTTTCACCATACACTCCATAAGGTACAGCAATTTAACAGGGGAAAACAAATAAATGAAAAACAATACATCAAAAACAGTAGGGTTCCAGTACATGCTGGGTTTAGCCCCATAATAAGTTGCTTAATGTATGCAATGCTTTGCATGTAGGTCTTCAAAGTGTTTTTCTGATAAAAGATGACAGTGAAACATAGGATTTTATAGAATAATAAAACAAAAAATCCAAGAAAATATAAATTGCCATGCTGAACAAAATAAGTAAAAAAAAAAAAAAAATAATAAAGCATGTGCGACAATAAACATATGAGGAATGAGGATTTTTGAAAAAGGATCATTCAAAGTGATTTATGAGTAGAGGCTTTTTGTGGATCTCTAATCCCTTGATTCCTATGGGTTCCATTATTTTAAGAAAGCAGTTATAGTCATATAAATGTCGTATTGTGTGTGCCTAGGTTTTAATAATGCAGTGGACAGTTCTTGACCATAATCCACTGATTTCAGCTATCTCCTTTGCTGTTTTTGTGCTTGATGCAAGCCAATTGTTTGCCCCTTTTGAAACGAGAACATCTTTCCCACGACCATAGGATACATCTTCTGACATGGCTGTTTAAGAAATGAGAAGCTGCACACTGCATGCTTCAGGGTTAAATTAATTATTTTCAGTTGAAACATATTAATAACAATTATGAGTCAATTATGCAATTATGAGTCAATCATAGGTTCATGGAGTATTTGCTTATTTGAATACAAACGTTTTTTTTTTTTTTTTGACCAGGCAGTGTAACTTTTTAAAAAAAATCGTGAATCATCACCAGGTCCTTCAGCGTGCAGTTTGGAATGTGCAAAAAAAAAAAAATATTAAGCTGATCTGTCCACAGTAGTATGCTAGATTAGCTATGGATTGATGCACTGACATGCACACGCTCGCAAGTGCACACACACACACACACACACACACACACACACACACACCAACCCCACAAATGATCCCTCCAGACTTACACCAGGTGGAGATGATGAAAAATGTGTCACTGTCCAATGAATTATGGTGCTCATTGTAATGGCACTTCAGAATATTGACATACTTGAAAAGGTAAATAATCAGTTACGGATAAATTAATTTTGTTTATAATGCAGCGTAAGTCATATTTAATTATACTGATCAGATTACATCATACATGAAGCCAAATTATAATTTTTCTCTGTTTGATTAGAGTAAAGCAGCCTGGTGTGAAGTTTGTCATCATTCTTGACCGAAGACTGGACACATGGACCTCCATCAAAATTGCATTAGCAAAGATAGCGGTGAGTATGTCACTGGTTTTAAAAAAAATTTTTGATGCAAAGGAACAGTGAAATTTAGCGAACTCTGCACACTATCACACTATCTTTGTGTTTTTGCATTTTATGTTATCCTCACTGTGTAATTTGGGCCAGCATAGTGTGTAGCGTTGTTGGCTAACAAGAAAAATGTTGTTCTTGGTGCTTTGATGTCCTCCCACAGTCCAAAAACATGCAAGTTAAGTTAACTGCTAACTCTAAATTAGCCTGAAAACAGTGTGTGGCCCCCTGCAAAGGTTTGGCAAACTGTCCATCCTGTCCTGTCCCTGGCCCATGCTGCCATAATCTCCAGCCTCCCTACCTCCCACATGCAACCCTAAGCAGGTTAGATAATGAATTAGCAGATGACTGTTTGCAGGGTCCCAGTAATTGCTTATTTTATGAAAATATTGCATTTGTGAGTACTAATTTTTTATTAAAAATCAACAATATAACATCACAAAACAGTTTTTCAGTCCTTTTCGTACCCCAACTGCCCCCTTTATTACCCATACCATCTTTTTGTCCCTCTACTGCTAGCTTAGCCCCCCTTACCTGTCCCCACCTCGGTTCAGAATCACACTATCAATACAAATGTATGGTTTATCTGTTAAACAGGTCTGTTATAACAGCGGCAGCTCCCTTCCACTTTCCAAGTGTAGTAGCCATGGCTTTGTTTACCAGTGCCGTTGACAGTTTTAGCATGACTATATCTTGGAAGTATTCCACTATTTTCTAGTGTACAACTTGTGGGGTGGCAGCCAGTGCTGTACTATATGTTTTTTTTTTGGCTGCTGTTAGGCCAGCGAGCTGTAACTTGCACTGTTTCTCACTCAACCCCATTCGTGGGTCATTATTGAGTAGAAGAGGGATTGGTTCCAGGAGCATTGGCTTACCAGTTATATCAGACAGAATTAATGTCACTTCCTTCCAGAATGTATAGACCTCAGGGCAGTCCCCTATCATGTGCTTAAATGTTCCAGGTGTATTGGTGGAGCACAAGTCACAGTTAGGGCTGGTTGTCTGTTTCATGTGGTCTCTCAGGAGTGGTGTACGGTTGGCCTTTTGGCACAGCTTGAAGTGAATAAGCTGCAGGTTGAGGTTCTACTATGCGCTCCTATACAGTTTCCCAGTTTATGTCCTCAACCTTAACAGCCAGGTTCTTAGTCCAGGCCTTAACCAGAGGTAGGTCTTTCTGTGTTTTGTGTTGAAGCTGTGAATATGGTTGATGCAAGTCCTCTGGTGGGTGGTGTAGCCACCCAGCTCATGACTGGATGTAACGGCAGGTCTGTGTCCCATGGAACTCCATATGCAGGAATTGCAGTCTATAATTACCGGTACAAAAAGGAAGATGTCTTTGGTGGATCAAAAAGGAAGTACATGTTTCAAAACTGACAAGAGGCCCTGAGTAAAATATAACCCCAAGATTTATTACCCCTCTTGCAGACCATGCTACTGATTCAAATGGCTTATTCTCTGACCGAATATTGCTGTTCTGCCGCAGGGGAGTGTTCAAGTGCCATTTCCAGTTACCACCCATACATTTTTCAACCTTCCTAAAGTTTCTGATTGTGTTTGAAATAATGGGTGTCAAGCGTAGCATGCGCTGATTACTGGTCATTTCAGAGAAAAACACTTGTTTGTATGGTGATACCAGATTCTCCTCAATGGCCTTCCGAGCAACTGTAGAATGGTTAAACTCTGTCCTGAGTGGGCGTGGCAGGGAAGACTGGTTATAAACTAAGAAAATCAAATATACCAGTCCCCCTTGATGTTTTGATCGCTGTAGAGTATATAGCTTAATTTTTGTATGTTTGTCATTCCAAATGAATTTACAAAGCAATGTTGTCAATCCTTGTTCAATATCCTGCTGGAGGAGGGAGCGAAATCATCAATCTCACTAAATTGATACATGGCAGAAAATTCATTTTAATGGCTACAAGTCCTGTTTGCAAAGATGCAGGTAATTTTGTTCATAAGGCTATGTCAAGTTCAACCTCTTTGACAATGTTTTTGGCGTGCTCAAGAGGCAGTACTTATGGGCAGTTCTAGAGAGGTTTGGACTGGGAAGGAATTTATCAATATGATACAGGTTTTATATGCAAACCTCACATTTATGGTATCTACAAACCCCTATTCCAGTGAAGTTGGGACGTTGTGCAAAACGTGAATAAAAACAGAATTCAATGATGTGCAAATCTCATAAACCCATATTTTATTCACAATGGAACGTAGACAACGTATCAGATGTTGAAAGTGAGACATTTTACCATTTCATGAAAAATATTAGCTCATTTTGAATTTGATGGCAGCAACACATCTCAAAAAAGTTGGGACAGGGCTGTGTTTACCATTGTGTAACATCCCCTCTTCTTTTAACAACAGTCTGTAAACGCCAGAAATGAGGAGACCAGTTGCTGGAGTTTTGGGAAATGTTGTCCCACTCTCGTCAGATGTAGGATTCTAGCTGCTCAACGGTCCTGGGTCTTTTTTGCTGGATTTTCCATTTTATGATGCGTCAAATGTTTGCTATTGGTGAAAAGTCTAAACTGCAGGCAGGCCATTTCAGCACCCGGGCTCTTCTACTGTGAAGCCATGCTTTTGTGATGGATGCCGGATGTGGTTTAGCATTGTCTTGCTGAAATATGCAAGACCTTCCCTAGAAGAGACAGTGTCTGGATGGGACAATATGTTATTGTAAAACCTCTCTATAATTTTCAGCATTAATAGTGCCTTTCCAGATCTGTAAGCTGCTCACGCCATAGGCACAAATGCAACCCCAGACCTTCAGAGATGCAGGCTTTTGAACTGTTCGCTGATAACAAGCTGGATGGTCCCTCTCCTCTATAGTCTGCACAACACGGCATCTGTGGTTTCCAAAAAGAATTTCAAATTTTGATTCATCTGACCCCAGAACAGTTTTTCATTCTGCCTCAGTTCATCTTGAATGATTTTTGGCCCAGAGAAGACGGTGGCGTTTCTGGATCGTGTTCACATATGGCTTCTTCTTTGCATGACACAGCTTTAGCTTGCATTTGTGGATTGCACGGCATACTGTATTCACAGACAATGATTTCTGGAGGTGTTCCTGAGCCCATGCAGTGTATTCCAGTGCAGATTCATGCCTGTTTTCAATGCAGTACTGCTTGAGGACCCAAATATCACAAGCATCCAATATTGACCTTCTGTTTCGTCCCTAGTGCAGAGAGATTTCTCCAGATTTTCTGAATCTTTTGATGATATTCTGCTCTGTAGATGGTGGGACATTCAAATTCTTCGCAATTTTACATTGAGGAACATTTTTCTGAAATTGTTTCCACAATTTTTAGATGCAGTTTTCACAGATTGGTGAACATCTGCCCCTCTTTACTCCTGAGAGACTCTGCCTCTCTAAAATGCTCTTTTTATACCCAGTCATGTTACAGACCTCTTGCCAATTAACCCAATAAGCAACAAAATGCTTCTCCAGCTGTTGTTTATTAGTACCACTTACTATTCCAGCCTTTTGTTGCCCTTGTCCCAACTTTTTTGAGATGTGTTGCTGCCATCAAATTCAAAATGAGCTATTATTTTTCATGAAATGGTAAAATGTCTCACTTTTAACATATGATTTGTTGTCTATGCTCTATTATGAATAAAATGTGGGTTTATGAGATTTGCAAATCATTGTATTCTGTTTTTATTCAAGTTTTACACAACATCCCAACTTCATTGGAATTGGAGTTTGTACTAATGGCCTACATTCTTGCCCCTTTCCTATTTTCTGTGGGACTAGACTGGGGTGCGGCCTCTCACCAAGCCTATCCTGTCACTAGAACTGTTAGCTCAACATCTTAGGCTGAATTACATCATTGCCCCTATTCAGATTACATCTTCGTCACACACCATATTGGCCTTTGCTGATGACTTCACGGATATCTAAAATTTGATTACTTCCCTACTGACTACTTTTGAGGAGTTCAAGTTGCTGTCTAGCAACAAGATCAACTAAACAAAGTCAGCACTCATGTTACTCAACGACGGAGCAAAAAAGGTGGCATTGCCTTTCAAAATCCCCATTAAAACTGAGATCACATATCTGGGTATTCAGATTCACACTTCCCTTCACAACATAAAGTCTAAAGTCAACTATGCATTTGTGAATCTAATTTTCAATTTTCTTTTTGTTCCCACTCATTTAAATAGACATATAAACTAAAATCTGCTGCTTGTACTGGCTTGTTTCCCTACATTCTGTAGACTTGGTCAGCGTCCCTGTCCAAGGTTCTGATTTGGGTTTCCATTGTATCACGTAAGAACTGTGTGTATGATATCGAGAACTTTCAGTTTATAATTTTGGAAATCGTGATTTGTCCATTTAAGGTACACCATTTTTCTGCAAGATATACTTTTAGTCGGCCGAATGTTTTCATTGCCATCACTGAATCGGCAACCAACCGCGGGTTATTTCAGCCCTTCTAACAAGCAAAGTGCGTAGGCCACGTACCTGGCGCCTGAGAAGTTGCATACCTGAATTTGTGGGAGCTATTGCGCAAATGCGATGTCTGCATCTTAGGCACGAATCAAATTATAACATAAAGAGTAGCATAAATTATATTCCTTAAATGAGTGTGAGAGAACCTGACTGCGAGAGAGGCGTCGCATATATCTACTGCGGCCGGTTTGCTCTTGGCAGTCGCATTACTACAGATGCTGCAGTTCCTGCTGAGTCTTGAGGGCTGACCGAACACCGCGGCTCCGGCGGTTGGCGGAGGGGGAAAGCGAGAAAGGGAAAATTCCTAAATAACAAAATCAAAAATAATGGCGGAGGCTAATCCGCAAAGAGGAATCCCTAAGATGCGGCGGACCGCGGTAAGGCATTCCCCAGTTTGTTTTGGAGCGCTGGAGTTATATCTCAAGTTGGGATAGGCTCGGAAAATGCTGCATAGCACAGTGAACGGTTTGAAGCAGAGGCTCGTGCATGATTGCGATGCGGAGTTTGAATACGGCTTAGTCATGCCATAAAAGCGGTAACACAGGAGCCAGTGCTAATTTCCTGGCTAAAGTACGTACGCTCGTTTGAATGTGTCACAGCTTTGGATGATACTGAAATTATTGCGATGTCAACGAAAGCGCGGGGATGATCACAGGACAAATCAATGTCAAAGGTGTGGAATCTGAAATGTAAACGCCACTACCAGTGAACAGACTGCCAATTCACTGCGTAGAAAATGTTATGAATCCGTGTCAAAAGAAAATAATAATCATGCACTCCATCGGATAATCCCCGCTTTTCACGCTTAGCTATTACTTGAACGTGATATCTTGACGAATGTTGAACTCCCTCACGGGACAAAAAGTATAATAATTACTCTGTTTATTGGGGGAAATCCAAGTATTGCACACAGTGCACATTTCTCCACCCTATTAACTGTTAACAGAGCACTGTAAGACAGAGGTGGTGCTGATTGCTAGTCCACTGACAGAATGGCGAAGCTGATCACGAGCTGGCCATATCTGGGCTGCTATAGCCTACTGTTACTTCCTCCGAGTCTTGTGGAGCTGCTCTGATCAGTTGAGAATGTGTAATTTAGTGTGATGTCACAAAAATGCATGCCCAGCGAAAACGGCATGATCTCTCCGCTTCTGAGGTTTGTCATTGGTATGAGGGGGCATGTAGGGAGGGACATGTAGGCACGGGCATAGTTTGGAATTATAGCCTCCTAAAATATTAGTGCTATTGTCATTTTGGCTGGGTTTTATGAGGACTAACTGAATTAAATTGAGACTTCAGATAGGGACCTCGCTGACATTCCCCTGCAGACTTGCTTGGTGTCTGAATTGCAATCACAGAAAAACAAGCAAACTCGACAGATCTTCCTTAAACCGACTAGCGATGAATGGCAGGAATGACATTGTGTGTTCATTTTGCTGCCGTCTGCTTTCTGAAATACACATCAGTTTGATGTATGAACTGGAGCTGTATTATTTATGAGAGATGAATTTAGTGCAGGGCAGCAGTGGGTTGCACTGTTACCTCACAGCAAGAAAGTAGAGGGTTTGAAGCCTAGGGCCTTTCTTAGCAGAATTTGCATGTTCTCCCCGTGCGTATGTGGGTCTCCTCTGGGTACTCCAGTTTCCCCCACAATCCAAAGACATGCATGTCAGGCAAAATGGAGACTCAAAATTGCCTGTATGTACAGTATGAGGTTGTGAGTGAATGGTGTGTGTGCCCTTGCATGGACTGGCGAGCTGTCCAGAGTCTGTGTGGCCACAAGAAAGCCAGGGTCGCCCATAGTCAGCTGGGATAGGCTCCATCAGACCCTGAAGAGGAAAAAGTGGATTATGTAATTAATGGATGGAATTTAGTGTTGGTCCTGTAAATGTATACTGCTTTCAGGTTTGGGGAGGTGGTGTTCAGGTGTATACTTGTGGCTGTGTGTGTGTGCATGCGTGCGCGTGCATGTGTGTGTGTGTGTGTGTGGGTGTGCATGTGCGTGCGTGCGTGCGCGTGCGTGCGTGCGTGCGTGTGTGTGTGTGTGTGTGTTTGCAGGTTTATACTAATCCAAGCCCATCTATCTGTTCTTTAGGCCTCCTTTCCAGGAAACCTCCACCTAGTGCTGGTGCTGCGGCCCACCAGCTTCTTCCAGCGCACCGCCACTGACATCGGCTTCCGTTTCAGCCAGGAGGACTTCATTATCAAGATGCCGGTAAAGCGGAGGAGTCATTGTTGCAGAGTGTCTAGAGCTGATCTGATCTTTCAGGCAGAGCAGGATGGAATGCTGTACCTGCGAACGCTGGCAATGGCTAACTTTGTCCCTGGGTCACAGAATAGCCCTGGGAAGCAGTTAGTGCTCTGTTACTCTAACATATGATTTCCATCTTATCTGAAAAGGGTCTGTGGGGGAGTATGCATTGCCCTGTAGTACTTAAACACTGATGGAACACAATGATTACTGATTTGAATCAGGTCTTTTATCGCGGGATTAAATAGAAAATAATAAATAAATAAGTAAATAAAAATGGTGCAAACATTTGCCATTTTCAGGAAGGATTAGACAACTCTGCTCTCAAGCATTACTCTGATGATACTGTAAACTATTTCATAGTTCATACTTCAGTAATGAGATACAATATTACTCCAGCACACATTCTTGGTTTTGTGGATATGATCTGCATTAAAATAATAGGAGTATGCTGATTTGAGACTTGCAGGACAAGCATGAGGTCAGGTTGAAAATTTGGGGGAAGTTTGCTGTCAGAGCTCAAGTTTGGCCAGATTTTTAGGATAAATGTTACGCTAATAGGATGTGGACTCTGAGGTACTGCTCTGCTGTAAGGTTTAGATTACATCTCAGCTCATTGTGTTTCTTCTCTATCTTTCTCTCCTCTCCCTCACGAAGGTGGTCATGCTGAGCTCTGTCACTGACCTACTGCGTTACATTGATGAGAACCAACTAACCTCAGAGTTTGGTGGCACCCTGGAGTATTGCCACAGTGATTGGATTGTCTTGCGCACGGTAAATTGTTGAGAGAAACACCAACATTAAATCAAAATCAGCAATTGTGCACTTGAACAATACTTATGATGATAACAATATCACTGACACTGCCCAATTTAAGACTACCACAGTCACCAATGATGAACAAGTGCTGAGGCCAAATTAAGATGCTAAATAAGATGCTAATCAGTCAGCAACACTAACAGGAACTACTCTCCATGTTGTAGAAATAGAATTCTGTATTCCTAGCATGTTCTTAGTCTTTCATCAATTGTTTTTCCCCGCAATCCAGCAGTCTGTGTCAGTTTCGGTTTTAGTTTGGTAAATGATTCTCATTTGTGAATCATTCTCTCCTTCCAACTCCCTCCCTCCTTGTTTCATTCCTCTTCCTCTCACACCTGCTCTCCCTCATTCTTGATTGTTGCCTTTTGTATTTAAGTTCCTTGTCTCCATCTTCCCTTTGCTGGGTTGTTGTTTTGCGTCTAGTTTCCTTCATCATTAGTGTATCTCTACTAAAAAAACTAGAATCTATATATTTGGAATATTCCCTCCTGAGTCTTTGGTCCAAATGAGTGGCTTCAACCAAGCACCTTCTTCGCTCAGGTTCTAAGGCATGCGCCTTCCCAGTGTGCATGGCTGAACTAGGCTTGCCAACTCGGTTACTGACCTCAGGCTAGTCCCTTAGACTCTGCTTTGCCAACTTCTTTATGTTCCAGACTGCCTGCAGACCAGTCGGCAGAAAACACTCTCTAGCACTACTTGCTCATTTATGTTCTTCTGTTTTGATATTAACCCTTTTACGCCGAACGTGTCGTCGCCGACACAGATATGCTCGTAATTTTGAAAGTACCGTAATTACTTTAAGTTATGCGCAATCAAAAAAAATCCAACTGTTCCTGAAAGCTGAGAAGCTGTGCTTTAGCCCACATACAGGTTACTATGGTAAACACGGCAGCATGATTCTCTGCTGGGATTTTTGCATTAGGCCTTAAAGTGTTAAACACCAACTTGGGCGAATAATTGATTCTGCATTTTGCTTCATTCTGTAACACATGATGGAACAATCTAGCCAAACAACAGTACCAGTTGATCAAAGTTTTCGAACTGAGGCAATCTGCTTCCAGGAAATCCACCGGCTGCAGCTAGAAGCTGAGTGACATTCTCTCTACCAGTCTTTTTGGGCCATCTCCACTCAGCTAGCCACCATCTTGGAAATCTCCTTGGACTCAGCTGCTGCTGCATAGGCTGCCAGCTTGTTCCTTTTGAAAACCTAAACCCAGTCCTCGAGACCACAGAGGCTCGGTCTTCCTCAGCTGGAGCTTTATGACAGCAACCCCTCTGCCTGCCACAGCTCCTGTCGAAGTGTTCCATGGTGTTTGACCTGCAACAATATTCCTTCTCCAGTGTGCACTCCAGGGTCACCTTTACCATCAGGCACTTGACTGGGTATGCTCATGACTGGACTACTGCTTACAGGGAGGCAGGGGATCCAGCCGCACACACCTTTGTGGCATTTATTGGTAAGATGAGGAAGCTTTTTGACTGCTCCCGTTCCGGACATGCTGCAGCACCATGCATCCTGCAGTTTCAGTAAGGCAATTCATCTGTTTCAGGCTACTCCATCAAATTCCACACTCTGGCTGCCTCTTCCCATTTGGATTCCCAAGCACTGATTGACACCTTCCTGCATGGCCTGGCTTACTAGATATAAGATGAGCTGATTGCATGCATCCTTTCTCCTGAAATGGATGGGTTAGTTGACCTAGCCCTCAAGATTGACATTCATCTCGAGGAAAGATGGGTGGCTTGTTGAGCTCGGGGCCTCTTCTCCATTGGAACTTGCCAATTCATCCTCCTGATCTTCATACCATCCTCCTCTGGCTGAACCAATATGCTTGTGAACCAAGCAAGATTCAGCCACCTCAACCCAGCAAAGCGATAGCGTTGCATCAACTCCAGTCTCTGCTGGTGCTGGGGAGCAGCAAACCACCTGATCGTCAACCGTCCAGTCTGACAACCCAGCGCTGTCCAGGGGGGAGAGGTGCTCTGTGGGGCCTCTGTTTCTTCCTACCAGCTGCACTTTTTGTTCAACTCATCTGGCAAGCCTGCCAGTTCTCTGCCAAAGCTTTAATGAAGTGGGTGAGAACCAGAGTCTACTCACCCACAAGTTGAAAGTTCTGAGAAAAACAGGTTCATAGTTTCTGGAAATTCAGATGTTTGCCAGATTGTTGATATTTCTGGTTAAAAGAAATTATAACTAATATTAAATATGTACGATGTAAGCATATAAAAAATTACTGGAAAGTGGACTTTTAACAACTTTGTGAAACAGTAGGTTCTGGCACTAACAAATCTGGAAAAGTCCTGAACAGTGGCTGATAGTTAGCAACATAATCGCAGGTTTAGAACAATCCATTCAAGCAGCTGGCAATGCCTTCCTATAGATCCGCCAAGCCCTGCTAACGAAGTGAATCGAGAACAGTTTTGATGAGAAAGGTTTATTCAAAACCCTGGTACTGGGATGAACATGAAAAAATTTGGTACTGGCAGGACACAGAAAATACATTCAAAAAGAACACATCCCTCGGGGACTTAGAGTGTAAAAATTAAACACAGGTATATCAGCAATTTCTAACTAATGAGCTGCATGATCATCCACTGGGGGCTGCCATCATGTAATGTGGGGTATGATACTTCTAAATCCTAGTTTCACATCAAAATAAAAGTCAGGTGCTGCCATCTATGAGTTTCTGATGTAATTACATCATAGTTGCCACTTGCAGAAAAGCAGAACGCAAAGTCAGAGGGGGCTACGCACACTTAACTCATTTTTCACCAAATGCCAGATAGTAGCCTTGATTCTCGCCCACTCAATTGATCCTGGAGCAGATGGAATTTTTGTCCCTACTCAAGCTGCTCGGGGTTCCCAAGGCCCTCCTATCTGTGCCCATCTTGCCCCAGGACCTTACAGGAATTGTGCTTTCTGACAACATTGAAGCCACCAGTTTGGTTCAGATGAGGATCCCCAATATCGATCTCAAGACCTGTCTTTTTTGATAAGACCATAGCTAGAAAGGTATAATCCCTGCATTAAGTAGGTTGTTGGAGGTACAACTGAGTGGAATTCTTCCTGCTCAAGTTCTTTTCTACGGTCTGCATCTAGCCTATTCACACCTCTGCCTCCTGGCCACAAAGAGTTGCCAGACTTTAAAGGAGTCCCTTGCATCTACTAAAACCTCCACCAGACCTTTTCCAAATCATGTGCCACCTCACTTCCTCCACACTGCCTGTATGACTGTGCCATTGACCTCCTCCCATGAAATGTTGCCACCTAAGGGCAGGCTGTGTGACCTATCAGTGCCATGATCCTGAGCTGTGGATGAACATATCTCTGACATGCTGGCCTCTGGGATCATCTGACCTCCTTCTTTGCCCGCTGGTGCCAACTTCTCTGTGTGGGAAAATAAGACTGTTCCCTTTACCCATGCATCAACCACCAAGGTCTGAATACCATTACAGTTAAGAAATTTTATCCACTTCCACTTATGGAATCAACCTTTTTAACCTCCAAGGGTGCTAATCAGTGGCAGCCGGTGAACTGGTGATAGGGGAGGCTCAAACCCATCCCTTGAAAATATTGATTGGTCATAACCTGTTTTCAATCATTCATTTAAATTACCATTACAAAAGCTCCGAAAACTCTCAACATTGCCAGGTGTGGTCAGTTTTCATTAATAACGCACACCAGTCAACTCTCATGCATTCCGCGTGAGTTTTAGTGGTATGTTTACGTTCCCCTGCTGTAGTCAGCAATTATTCAATCAATGCATATGTAAGAGATTCTCGCGCGGAATTGAAGTCTTTGTGCATGGAGGTTTATCAGTTTCACCTGCGTTATGACTCCGGACTTCTCACGCTTTTCTTTACTTAGGGGTTGGAAGAAATGTGTGTGTTTCATGATCGTTTAAACTGTTTAAATGAAATAAGATCATTGGAAGCAATGGAATTGCGTAAAGACATTTCAAATGATCTTATTCCATTTAAACTACAAGACCCTTTGGTTTCTCTCTGATTGTACCCCCACAAACTGTTCATGCCTTCTTCCATGGGTGGAACCTCCCCATAATTCCCTCCCTGTGGCAGGTCACAGGATGTCCCCCTTTGATTGCTGTCTGGGCGATCAACCCTCCCTATTCCAGGCCAATGAAAGGAAAGTGGAGGTCCTTTCAGCTCAGCTCCTAGTCTGCCACGCTCGCCGGGAATAGAGAGCGGCTACTGTTAAAAGCAAATCTCAGCTTTCCAGGACCAGACCAAAGGAGCTTTCAGCTCCCATCTACTGGGATAGTCAGAAAGTGTGGCGGGCAAACAAAGATGTTCCCCTGAAGGCGCAGCCTCAGAAGCTTTCCTTCCTTTACCATTTCCCTGGTCTTTTTGTCCTTGGTGGTCAGGCTGATCCTCTTCTCTCCACTTCGCCACGTCCACGCTGTCTCCTTGTCTCATGTTTCAAACCTGTTTATTCCACTCATTACAGCCCTCCTCCCTGCTGCCTGCTTCCCCCCAAGCTCATCAATGGTGGGTCCACATATACAATCAACCGCATCGTGGATGTTTGACGCCGAGGGCGTCATCCACCGGTCCGCCAGATCATGGTGGACTAGGAGGGGAACGGCCCTAAGGCGTGCTCCTAGATACCTCAGTCACACATCCTGGACCCCTCTTTGGTCTGTGCTGTTGTGTGTCAGCATCGGGCGTTGGTCACATGGTCACCAACGGGCACCCCTCGGGGAAGGGGGGAGTAATGTTACATCCTGAGTGTTTTCGTTATCATTTTGCCTGCAATCCAGACGTCTGTGTCGATTTTGCTTTCATTTTGTTAATTGATTCTTGTTATTTAATTTTGTCTTGCCCGAAGGTTTCCACCGATCCAAAATATGTCCTGCTGAATGACAGCATCTCAGTATAAAATCATGTGCAAGATCTAGATCATTTCCATTTGATGCAATTCTGTGGCCATGAAACGTGCTGTGGAATTTTAAAATTTTATTTTATTTTTTTTTGTTTACGTTGAATCCATTTACAGGAAAACTTAACCAAAAAATTTGAGTTTAAGGGGTTAATTTGTTTTGCAATTTCCATTCTTTTCCTGTTTTCCTTTGCTTCATGGGGAATTAGATACTTTAACATATTCATAACATAAATGTATGTGAATACATTTTATTTTACATTTGCCTCCCTGATGATTCAGATGTTTGTTCCCAGAAAACCATGAAAAAAATCTCTTTGAACAAAGGCAATGCTCACATCCAAGCTGGTGATCTGGTGATCAATTATTCTACATATGAGCTAAATTGGTATATTCTTAAAATCCACTTTTAAGGCAGAATTCTGCAATGTATGTGACTTTTCTGAGGTTCGCCTCACTTAGATGGGTTTTTTTTCCTCATTTGCTGTGTTGATAAGCACAAATACATTATGAGAATTTTCCATTGCAGCCTACATTCAAACTGCAGTCTATGTCAACAATTACATAGTATGAATAATTCAAGGTGAAGCTACTTGAACTTAAGAGCATGATTACTATTAATTTTACTCGTACTTAAGGCTAAATTACTGTACTTCTGCCGTAGCCAATTGAAATGATCTGTTCTCAGATATTATATTTTGTGCAGAGTAGCAACTGACCGCAAAATGACCACTGTTTTTAACGTTACTTGTCATAGAAGTGCATAATTTGCAAGAGTGACTTTACTGTATGTTTTCAATCTCAAGATTCTGAAAAACTGAGGATACTCGGGTGTATTATTCAGGTGGATGTGTGCCTGCCACTGTTTGCTTCTGAAATGTTATTTCCTCCCTCTACAGGCCATTGAGAGCTTTGCAGTCACTGTGAAGGAGATAGCTCAGATGCTGCAGACCTTTGGCACAGACTTGGCTGAGACAGAGCTGCCGGATGAGGGAAATGCCATTGATTATCTTCTTTTGTCTCACACTGAAAAATATAGGCACCTAAAGGTACAGCATACTGTCACCGTGGGGCATACATTTTGTCAGGTTATGTTACTATAATAGGTTAAAAATTAGGATGAGTGTCTATAGGTATGCAAAAAGCATTGGATGTTTTTAACTGCAGTACTTGCAACATATGGATTAATTGCTCCTTTAACTGCCCTCATAACCTGAACTATGCATTTGTTTACCTTCAAATAAGGAGCACTGCATTGCATTGTTTATGTACGTGCTGATACAGACCATATTTCAAAATGAAGGGAGGTTACAAGAGTTATGTACAGCCATTGACTTTGTCTTTCCTGCCTACAAAATTGAATCAAAGAACCTTCGAGCTCATATTAAAACACTATGAAATTTTAACAGTGTCATTTTATGCATTTTATGGTTAGGTGCTGTGTTTTGGATAATTGATTTGTCTAGTTTCAAACACAACATATGAAGTATGTCCAGTGGCATGTCATCAGAGATATAAAAGCATTTCAGAAACCTTGCCTTTTAGTGCATAATTGACTATAAATAATCCTATAATGATTTTGTAATTAGTAATAAATGATGAACAGATCACCTACAGCTGACATTTACTATATATACACATACACACGCACAAATATATATATATATATATATATATATATATATATATATATATATGGCAATAATCCAAATGATTAATTCATCCTTCTGAATTCAATCTCTTGCTTTAGGATTTTCTTTCAGCACGGAAATTTATCATAGGATGGCATGTAACTTAAATCTTTTCAGTGTTAAAAAGAAAGCATTGAAAATGGTGAATATCTTCTGAAGCATATTGAACCCTATCAGGCATGGAGACAAAAGGTGTCACTTACCAATCTAGCAAACAAATATATGCCATTTTATGAGCTGCAGGAATTCAGAATCTTCAAAGCACAGTTTGACTTTTTATATCATCATTAATGTGGATTGGAAAATCCCTGATAGCTTTGTGATGCAATGAGCAATATTGGCTTGTCATTCTACTGAATAGTCTTTGCATTGGTTGTTCTTTAGGAAAAGTAATAAATGGGACCCAATTTGGAGTAATCATGTGCGAGGTTACTGAAGGGCTATTGCACCTTCATTGGCACGTCACTGAGCGTGTAATGCAATTGTGTTGATGAAAGTCATGGTATTTCTTTAAAATGAGCTAGTTATGATATGTATCACAGAAAAATCATACACTGTCAGGGAAATGTAAAGGTTTATCAACCACGATGAGGGTTGCAGTGCAGTTTTTTGTGACGTGACAACAGGATAACATCAGGTCAGTGATGAGACAGGGGCGTCACCTGCTCTCCAGTCTAGAGGCCTCCAGGACCGCCGAGGACCCAGCGGAGTTCAGGGATATCAATCAAGACTGGGACACAGTGCAGAGGTACTGAGGTTTAGCTAATTTCCTGGGGTAACTCAAACAAAGTTGGAATGAGCCTTGTCAGTCATGTAACTAATGGATCGGTGGCCAAATTTCACTTTTGTAAGCTTGGCATTCCTGATCAACCCAGTCCCTGAATGTATCTCTGTGTACATAATAAACATGTTTTTCAGTCTTAGGACTCTCAGGTAAAATTTGAGGCTTTGTATTAAATTAGCTTGATGACTGACACCACTGACTTATAGTATATACAGTTCCCAGAAATTTCTGAAGATGAATAGATTAAAAAAAAGTAACATTTTGAGTTTCCAAAGTGCCTCATTTATCTACAGGCTGATCACCTCTGCCTGCCTCACACTTAAGTGTCTTCTTTCGTCATCACTCACTCAGGCTTATGGCCCAGCTGCGAGATATGGAAATGGCATTTGATGAGTTCTTTGAGAAGCATCACCTGAAATTGAAGCAGTACCTTCAGCTTCTGAGATATGAGCAGAGCTTTCATGAGGTATGGCCCACTTACAGACAACATTAGCTTCTCATCAGGTTATCTGTTCATTGAATGGAGTAGCAGTAAGCCTGTTCCGAGCCTAGTGGCCCATTAGGCCGTGCTTAACCCCGGTTTCTGTGGCATGAAGCGACTAGGAGTATTTTACTCCCCCTGGATGGGATGCCAGTCCATCGCAGGTACTCCCCCAGCTCTTAGTTAAGTTTCCCTGACTATTTGCTGGTACCCATTTATACACCTGGGTGGAGTGAGGCGTTGAAGTGGAGTGTGGGAGTGAAGTGTTTTGCCCAAGAACACACCGTGAAGGCCATGGCCAGGGCTTGAACTCAAGAGCTTTCAGTCCCAAGTCAAGTCTACTTAACCACTGCGATATTGCATCTCCTGAATGGAGTAGCAGGTACACTGGGATATGCCTCTAGATGTCTCTGTGCTGCTACTCAAAAGAATCCGAAGCACAAGGTTTTATAGGACACCGCATGACCAAAGGGATGTGGATACCAGCTTATTGAACATCTCACTCCAAAATCATAGGAATTGAAATGGAGTTTGACTCCCCTGTACTACTATAGCAGTCTCCAGTCTTCTAGGAGCGTTTTCCATTAGATGTTAGAATGCACATAATTACTTCCATTCCAGCAGACTGACTCTAGAGAAGACAGGCAATGATATTGAACAATTAGGCCTCACTTGAAGTTTCTTTTCCAGTTTGTCCCAATGGTTGTTGTGGTTGAGACAAGGCCTCTAAATAGGCCGGTCAGGTTCTTATACACCAAATACAACATAGCATTTTTTGACAAAGCTCTTAGAATTAAATCATAAACGCACTGGAATGGGAAAGGGCCTTCCCCAAACTGCTGGATGGACAGAGTGACTCAGAATTTCATTTTGCACAATAATGTCAAAATGTTCCTTTGAGTGAAACAAACAGGCTTAGCCCACACCTTGACAAACCATTGTAGACTAATGAGAAAACACATACGTTTCACCATTTAGTGTATTTATATATTGGCAGAGTACTGTACATGTGCTTAAATAAGCATATCTAGTGACACATGAATCCACATTTGTGAACTAGACAAGTTCCATCTGCTGCATGGACATTGTGTGACATTGAAAAAAAAATTAGTCTCATGACATTTTCAGGTAACAGTTATCTCATGTAAATATCCTGCATCAGATTAAGATATCACTGTGTGTGAGAAGTCCTTGCTTCCATACAAATGATAATGTTCCTGTACCAACAGATGGAGGACACTCTGGAAAAGCTGTCATCCCAAGCAAGGGATATCGCTCATTTAGGAGCCACTGTGGCTGAGACAGATCAACTGATCAAAGACCTGGAAAGCCTCAACACAAAAGCAGAGGTCAGTGGAAGTTAAGCATAGAGTTGTCAAGGAGTCCAGTTCCATGCTTAACTTGAAAACAGGATTGAAAATCAAAGTGTGATGCTCCTGTAAAGCCTCCTGGGGGCTAAATCTACTTTAACCTCTGTAGGACGAGATGGGTCGGGCACAGATTATCATTCTGCATGGACACCAGCTGGCTGCCAGCCATCACTATGCCTCAGCACTCATTGTCCAGCGGTGCAATGAGCTTCGTCACCTCTGTGATGTGCTGACCAACAGCATAAAGACCAAGCGGGCAGCCCTTGATCGAACTCGGGACCTGCTCCTGCGGCTGGAGGAGGTTCAGTACGCGCACGCACACGTGCAAATGCGAGCTCATGCACAGATACACTCACACACCGGAGCACTCATATGGATATATGGACACACACAGACAGGAAAGGAGAGGCCCCATGTTTCCAGTTCAGACCTACTACAACTGAGGTCAATTCTCTTGGTCAAATATGAATAGTGTTGTTAACACTCTTTCAGTCCCAGGAAAATTACATTTCACCATTTCAAGTTTAGCTTGTTTCTTTTGCTTAAAATACTGTGACATTGAATTTAACACATTTGCAGTCATATTGTTGCCTCACAACCTCCGTCAGGAATGAAATCTCCAGTTTATACTAAGACTGTTTACCATGAATGATTAAACACACTGAACTGATCAAAGTTCTTCACTTGCGTTGTAATCATGGGTTGTTTTAGAGTGATTCCTCATTCTTATTTAAATATTTGTTGTGGAGAACATATCTGTTGCTGCCAGTGCGCTGCCGGTAAAGGCTTGAAAATGATCACATACTGCACAGGACCTAAGTCCACTCTCACTGAGAATTTCTTTGAACACCAGCACAGTACAATAACCATAAATATTATGTGGGACAATTTAGAAACAATTCGATGGAATACATATTGAACATTTCTGTGCTTATATGTTTACCTCTTAAAAACAAGAGTTTCATTAAAATGAAATTCTATTGCACAAAAACTTTTGTAAGATTCTATTTTACAAAATATATATATACAGTTTATGTAATTTAATTGTATATACTGTATATATAATTACATAAAATAACCTTGTCAAAAATGCAAGATATATACTTTGCCATTATTAGATTTACGAAGAGTATTCAGATGGTAATGGTAATATTTAAGAACAAATCAAAATGAAAATTAAAATTACTAATCACAACAAAATATAACCTGAAGAAATTCATCAATACCAAGTTTGTGCTAATTCAGTCAAAACCCCACACTTGACCTTGAGGACATACTGTTGATGTTGTCTTTGCCAGATTGCCTAAACTACCAAACCACCTGACCATCAAACACATTCAATAGTTAATTCATAATAAAACAGCATTTTTTTTTTTCATTTGAAAAGACATTACCTTTGAAACAAATGGTAAGAGAATATCTTGTTCTGTTACAACCCCAATTCTGAAATAGTTGGGACAAAGTGTAAATTGTGAATAAAATCAAAACGCAATGACTTTCAAATCACACCGGCCAGTATTTTATTCACAATAGAACAGAGATAACATAGCAAATGTTGAAACTGAGAATTTTACAATTTTATCCACAAAATGAGTTCATTTCAAATTTAATGGCTGCTACAGATCTCAAAAAAGTTGGGACAGGGGCCTGTTTACCATGGTGTAGCATCCCCTCTTCTTTTTAACACAGAGTGGAGGCGTCTGGGCATTGAGGAGACAAGTTTGAGTTTATCCATTGGAATTTGATCCCACTCTTGCTTAATACAGGCTTCCAGCTGCTGGAGAGTTTTGGGTCTCCTTTGGCGGACTTTTTGTTTAATCATGTGCCAAATGTTCTCAATCGGTGAAAGATCAGGACTGCAGGCAGGCCAGTTAAGCACACGGACTCTTCGACTATAAAGCCATGCTCTTGTAATAGCAGTAGTATGTGGTTTTGCATTGTCCTGCTGAAATACACAAGGCTTTCCCTGGAATAGATGTCATCTGGAGGGGAGCGTTTGTTGCTCTAAAACCTTTATATACCTTTCAGCATTCACAGTGCTTTTTAAAACATGCAAGTGTCTCACACCATGTGCACTAATGCATCCCCATACCATCAGAGATGCTGGCTTTTGAACTGAACGCTGATAACAGGAGGGGTGGTCTTTCTCCTCTTTAGCCCAGAGGACACGACGCCCATGATTTCCAACAAGAATGTCAAATTTGGACTCGTCTGACCACAGGACACTTTGCCACTTTGCTACAGTCCATTTTATATAAGCCTTGGCCCACAGAACTCGGCGGCACTTCTGAATCATGCTCAACAATGGCTTCCTCTTTGCATGATAGTTTTAGGTGGCATCTGTGGATGGCACGGCGGACTGTGTTTACAGACAGTGGTTTTTTGAAGTATTCCTGGGTCCATTTAGTAAAGTCAATGACAGAATCATGCCGGTGAGTGATGCAGTGGTGTCTGAGGGCCCAGAGATCATGGGCATCCAGTAAAAGTCTTCGGCCTTTTCCCTTACACACAGAGATTTTTCCAGTTTCTCTGAATCTTTTGATGATGTTGTGCACTGTCGATGATGAGACCTTCAAAGCCTTTGCAATTTGACGTTGAGGAACATTGTTTTTAAAGTATTCCACAATTTTTTTACGCAAGCCTTCACAGGTTGGAGGGCCTCTGGCCATCTTTACTTCTGAGAGACTCAGCCTCTCTAAGACATCCCTTTTATGGCCAATCATGTTACACACCTGATGCCAGTTAATGTAATTACTACCTAAATGTTCTTTCAGCTGATTAATTTATATATTAATTGCTTTTTCAGCCCTTTTTTGCCTGTGTCCCAAATCTTTTGAGACCTGTTGCAGCCATAAAACTTGAAATAAGCTCATTTTGTGGATAAAAATGTAAAATGTTTCAGTTTCAACATTTAAAATGTTATCTGTGTTCTATTGTAAATAACATATTGGCTCATGTGATCTGAAAGTCATTGCATTTTGATTTTATTCACAATTTACACTTCGTCCAACTATTTCGGAATTGGGGTTGTACATGGCAGATACCAATGGTGATGAGCTATTTCCTTTCTTGTCTTGTACCTGTCCATCATATTTAAATCTATATGTGGCTCCTGCCCCTGTGAACTCCTCCCTGTTACTCCATCCTTCGCAACAAACCCACATAGGGCAGATTCAATTCAGTTATCAGTCAACAAGTGTAGTATCTTTAGAGAAAGCAAAAGTGCTTTGAATCAGGTAGTTGCAGCAGAAGCCTTGTTCTCCTGTTTGCATTTGCTTTTAAGACACTGTCATTGCGCCCATTGACACAGCAAGAGGCTTTGCTCTCTCTCCGGTTTGGATGCATTCTCTCTGTTCACTTATTCTGCTTCTACCAAACTCTCGTGTCCACATAATTTTTTGAGCTGAAGCCAAGCCTGGGGCAGTCCAGCTGTACATGGTTGTGATTCCCATTGGTGTGCGTGTGCTTGTCTGTGTGCACTGTGGCGTGTTTATGTGCATGCGTTGGTCTGCACGGACGTGCGTGTACATCTGCGCGCACGTTTCCGCTTGTGCGCACGCCCGTCTCTGTGTGTGCGCGTGTTTGCGTATGTGTATGCGTGTCTCTGCCCCAGGTTCTGCGCTGGTGCGATGAGGGAGCCTACCTCTTGGCCAGTCAACTGGTGGATAAGTTCCAGTCCAAGGAAGGGGCGCAGGCTGCCTTGTGGGACATTGAGAAGTTACAGGAGAGGGCCCCCCCTCCCCTGTGCGCAAGCCCTGATGTTCTCAATCTGGAGTTTGAGTCTGTCCTCACCCCGCAGCTGCAGGTAAAACCACGGCCCCCCCTCACCCTCCCACCTCGCAAAACTCCTCATAAGCCCCACCCATTCCGTAGAGCAGAGCCTAATCTGGCCCTGGAACTCTGCTTAGATGGGCATATGCTAACAAGTTGCTATAATTAGCGCTCGCATATTTTTTGCTTCTGCAAAAAAAATGCAGGCTCTAGAATCCTCAAGCATGTTCATCCATCAATTTTTTTACCAGGCAAAACTGTTCCCACTCTGCCTTTGTAGCAATGCTGCTAGCCGTTCGTTGTGTTGAATGGCAGAAGGGTAGCTGTTGGGTGAGGAGGGGCTGTTTGTGTGCTACTGCTGTCTGTTTAGCCTCAGTGCTGTGTCAGGGGCGCGTAGTTGCAGAGCAATGCACAGGTGCGGTGTCACGATAAATATGTTCCTCCTGCAGAAATGAGTGCCTCCCTGTCATTATGACATCACATCTGGAAGGGAAATGTCAATTTCAGCAAGAGTTAGAAGTGATAGCTGCTGTCTCTTCAAATGGCAGTCTATTGAAATTGGATTTTTAAAATTTATAAGCATTGAGCTGCAAAAACTGAAGATGCATTCAGTCGTTTAGCTGTACAAAACTTGTGCCATTTTGCACTCATGCTGGCTGGCAATGAAGCATGTCTGCCGATTGAAAATGCATGCAACGAATGGTGTCATCCCACGCAACAAACAACAATGCCACTCAGAGGAGGAAACTGTTCTGTAGTTCTGAGGGGGAACTTATTTTCCGTGACATCGGTTTCACTGGCTCGCCCCTCACACCTCTCTCTCTTTAGGCCCAAATCGGTGCGGCCCGGGGTAAGCTCTCTGATGTGCAGGGAATGGTGCAGAACCGGCAGGCCTCCCTGAAGAAGCTGGCTGACGTGCAAGTGCGGCCGGTCCAGCTGGTGGCGCCCCGGCCCGAAAACCCACCCCGATCGAAATCGCCCCTCTTCTCCCCAAAACATGGTGAGAGTTCCCATGCTCTGTTGAAGCACACAAACCCGACAAGCTTGCAGTCAATTAGAATATGAGCGGCGAAGCAACGCTAATGACTCCTTGATTAATGCACATGCATCCACTGTTGAATTTAATTAATTGTTACTTAATGAAATTCTTGCAGTCAGTATCATTAAATATGCTTGACTTCAAACGATTAAATTCTTGTACAAGTACTCAGCTGTCCATAAGAGTAGTAATTAAATGTGAATATTCATTTTTGAGTGCACGGTTGCACACCCACGTTCATAACGAGAACACATATGCTTACCTCTTTTCACGGCTATATGAATGGCTTCTGCAGTTATGCATTCCATTTATAAATAAAAAAAGATTCTTTAATGGAAATTGTTTGCACAGTAAGGATGAATAAAGACAGTACTACATGCAAAATTTACTTACTTAATTCACATATGAGTTTCCTCACTCACGCTTACTGCCAAAGCGGGGCATAATCTCACTAAAGGTCACATCCGTAGGGTCTTTGAACATTTGCCAATTTATGGTCAGGAAAGTTGGTTTTAATGTAAATGAACGTAAAGTTTTTTGGACAGACATTTATCCTACCATAAAATATAGCCAAAATCACTGCTTGAAGATAACGTTCTCATTTGGCAATGTACAGAAAACGTTCAGAAGGCTTCAATAATTTATCGCAGAAATTATGTTGAAGGTCTTATTGGAGCCATGTCGGTCATTAACACAAAATCATTGAATTGCAATTAAACTGAGTCATTGACCTTGAACAATCATCTTGCTATCTACAGTATATGGCCATGGTTTATTGTGTGGCGCCCAAGTGCTCTAGGAGTTTTGCAGGACTCAAATCATTGGATGGTGTACATTCTTTCCATTTTCCATCTGAGCGAGCAAGCACTTTTCGCTCATTAATACACTAATCGGTGGCATCCCTGGGGCTGACCTCGAGGACATACGGGTCATGGTGTGAGATAGGTTGATTTTTTTTTGTTGACAACTTCTAGCCCAGAATGGGGGACTGGATTGCTGGTACACTTTTGTAGCAGGAACTCAGGGCAAAGACCCAAGGGATTTAAGAAATTACCCCCACAAAAATCTTCTATTTGTGATTATAGAGCATGGATTGTCCGCAAATAAGCTCAAAATGTCGACAGCTGGGTTTACGTGCAACAGCCTATGCAATGGAAGATGTTTATGACATCAAAATAAAGTCAACTGGTATTCAGTGGAAATGTCTGCAAAAAAAGTGAAAAGACCAATCTCCTGTCAGTGTATATAAAAGATGACAAGATTGTCGGACAGAACTGCTCCAGTACTACTGTGTAATTTCAATATTATCATAGCTAGCTTGCGCATAGCCTGATCCAAAATTAAAGCTATGGGTTTTGGCTAAAAATAAGGGTAAAGTTGTTGACGTTTGCTGACTTGTGTGTTGTTGACTCAGTTGAGTTGCAATGCTGGAGTCGAAGGCACCAGCATGGGTGTAAATAAGTTGATCTTTAAACTATTGGACTGGTATTGCCTACATCCAACTTTTGATTTGAATTTACATCAAGTGTACTAAGGCTGACTGAACATGTTAGTAGCTACGCCTGATCTCATGATGCGCATACATGTAAATGTGAGGCATAGATTGTTGCCAAGCAATATTCAGTATTATTCAGAGCACATTCTAACTTCTGCGTTTGTACGAGCTAGCCTACAAATTAGCTTGCGATGGATAACGTTAACCCAAAGAAGAGGAGAATTAATTTTAATGATACCAAAATTAAAAAACTTATTAGAGATGTTTGCAGAGAACAGTAAATGCATTCTCAAAGCTAAAATAAACAATTTCAACACAAAGAAATTAAAATTGATCACCAATGGTTTCTGTCCAATATAGGCTGCAGCTGAGCGGACAGCACATCGATTAATTCAAACTGGGCTTGTTTACCGAAGTGAATCCTCTTGATCAGCTCACTGTCTGAACAGAAGAAAAGTGGATTTGTACGATCACAGACAACTCTTTCTGGTCCCAATGCCCTTTCATTATTTGTAATAAACTTCCATTGCTGCTTTTCTTTTCTGGTTTTGTCAATAAAGTTGTTAATTTGCTGTTATTTTTAACATGTACACCAAACAACTTGCATGGAATCCATTAATATTGCCATTGTTATTCATACACTCAATGACGTTCTCAATAGGTGACAACTATCGTAAGTCCTAACCCAGTTTGAGAAGAGGACATCCGCTAAATTTCATTTTATAAAGACCTGTATTTCAAAAGTTTTATTAGCGTTAGTGTATACATATGAACCACTTTCCCTGGGAAAATTAATGACAATATCTGAAACCTTTGCATGTGACCTTTAATGTAGACAATGTGCAATGGGTTGGAAGTTCATTGTTTGAATTTTGAATTAGTCTTTCTGTAATTAAAGTGGGGATTGATCATGGAAGCAGAATTGAAATACTTATCTAGGAAAGGCGGTGCGGCTGGACATCAAGGGTAAATGGCCCAAGCCCCCTTACTGCCTCCCCTGTACCCTCCCCCCTTCTGTATGTGCCTGATAAGCAATGTGGAACAGCGTGTTTAATTTCTGATTATTTCACTTTTTTACAGGTGCCCGACTTTGCCATTATCTTTCATTTTCAGTCTGCCTATGCTTGCTGTAGAGCTTTAGTATAGAGAGAAAAAAGATTTCAGTTCATTCGTGACCCTTTGAAGATGAAACGCTGTGAAATCATATGCTAGTGATAAAGGCGCAAGGCATTCCCCTTGACTTGACTGCATTTATTTTTTATGACCTATTAAAACGTGAATTTCTGTTCTGTTTCTTTGAGAAATAAATCCTTCGCAAACTAGTAACTCATCCTGTCTTGTTTTCATGCTGCTGTAATTGGTAATAATGGACCACAGTCTCAAGAGGACATCAGACCAAATGTGTCTATCTGAGATGGCCACTTTAAAAAATTAAAAGGCCTTGAGTAAATAAGGGAGATGAAAAGGGCTGCTGTCAGTGGGGTTGTGAGGACTTAAATGAAGGAGGCCCCGCTCTGTAGTATGGCTGTAATCTTCTTTGCTGTGGCTGCATGCATATGAAGTCTTGAAGAAATCAAAAGAGAAGCCCTACAGTCACTCGGCACAAAGCTTTTTGTGTTTCAAGGTTTCATTGAAGCAACATCTAACCCGTGCCGATGGCAACTCGTTTTCTGCCTGCCACAGAGTCTGAATGCAGTAATGTCCTTTTTTATTCCATTAGGCGTTGACTTCAATTCCAAATTCTCCTTTGACCTCTCTCTACCAGGAAAGAGGGGCTCTCGGAAAGGTTCCAACTCTAAGAAGGTAAGATAGAATGCAAGGGCCCTGCCCATTATTAACAATAAATACCTTGAAGGGTGTATATCAAGTGCTGAAGGAAGGTGGTTTGTTGAACCAGCCTGTTGGGACCCCTGAGCCTTTCAGACTGTACTCCCGTTACCCAGAATTCTTGGCAATAAACATGTCTTTTCCAGAAAGAACCATGTCTCTCAGAGCCTTCCTGGATGTAACTCTACAGTTCCACGACACTTGTCATCGTCCCTATCTGTTACCTTTGGATTCACCATGTTTGCATGAGATGCTCTGTTTTATATATTGTTTTATTTGCCATTCATCTTTGAAAAATTGATATATGTGCTCAAAAAAGATAGACACAGGGAGTGAATGTCTTCCTTCTGGTGCTAACCTGTCAGATAGAGGTGATGCACGACTACCAGGAGAACCGCAGCTCCCTGTCATATGCTTTGGGGGGAGAGGAGAGCAATGACCTGCTGAAGCGGTGAGCCACATCCTCCTGGCCTTTTGTGTCCGTGTGTATTTTTTGCATGACTGTGATGGTGGTTTATGGGTGATGAGGTCATCCTCACGCACTCTCTCTGCCTCTTCCCAAACTCCTCAGCCACGTAATGAAAGAGCTGATTGAGACTGAGAGGGCCTATGTGGAGGAGCTGCTCTCTGTGCTACTGGTGAGCGTACAGTCCAACGTTACTGTGCTACTGCTCTGAGAAAGGGATAGATCTCCTCAATGGCGACTCCTGAGCAGAAAATTGGGAGGCTCAAAACATCCCTTTAAACTGGTCAAAAGTAGACCTGTTTTCAAATATTTTCTTTACTAACTAACAATACTAACATATCAATCACAAAAAAGACATTCTACACTATCAGGTGTTGCCAGTTCTCTTTATTGAGGTAAGACGAGAAAGAAAACACATTTGGAATCAAAACTGGACACATTTGAGTGAGCATTATTCAAAATTATGGATGCTTGTTGCTCATCTTTGTTTGTTATAATCCCAACAATCATGAAGCACAGTTTGGATTGCCTGAATTGCATGACAGGCCAAAAGCAAAGGTGAGAGTTGCATTGAAAACTCAATATCATTGAATAACAGATCATGAATAACTTTCAGTTTAAAGGGATCAATTGTGTTTCCTCAATTTTCAGCTTAGCAGCTGCTATTCTGTTTAACTGTTCAAAGTGAATTTGAATCTGCTTAGATCGGTTCAAATTTGCCTTGTGAAAATGGCATTTCTGAATCTGATTTAATTCCACATAAGGTTTCAGTAACACAACAAGGTGTATTTTATATGAATAAAGTGGTACTGATTTCGTAATGCCATACTGATGTATCGTGATTCTGTTGTGCTGATTTGTTGCAGCTTGTTGAAAGTTACATATTACATGCATTTATACAAGTCGTCACACCTGCCATATTCAAACAGGGCTATCGAGCTGAAATGGACAACCCCCACCTTGCTGGGCTTCTGCCCCCTATTCTACGTAATAAAAAGGAGATCCTGTTTGGAAACATGCCTGAGATCTACAACTTCCACAGCAGGTAAGTGACTGAAGCGCAGACATGCAGATACACACGCGTGATTTTACGCACTAAATGCCTTTACGGGGCTACATCGTTCTCAGTTTTACAAATGACGTGTGCTGTAAAGTTTAGTCTTCTTTGTCCTGCTTCTCTACAGGATCTTCCTGCAGGATTTGGAGGGATGCTTGGACACTCCAGAGAGAGTGGGTGCCTGCTTCTTAGCGAGGGTAAGACTACACTGCGGACGCAGAGGTTGGGTGGCTCTGGAAGTGTGGTAATTTCCTCTGGTAAGAGAGGAATTTTTTCCCATGGGATGTTTACTTGCAATTCCAGAAGGAGAATTTCCAAGTGTATGAACGTTACTGCCAGAACAAGCCTCGCTCTGAGTCTCTGTGGAGGCAGTGCTCTGACTGCGCCTTCTTCCAGGTACTCTCCAGTCTCAAACAAATTGGTTTGTGTTATTGGTCTTATTCTCTGGACAAACTGTTGTCATTGCTCCAAAAATTAATCACTGCTCCTGTGGTCAGGCGTGTTCAGTCAATTGAGGCATTTATGTATTTTACGAAACACATTTATTTGTGTTGTGTATATTAATTTTCACTAATGAGCTCATTTTAGAAAGAATCAGAGCTCGAGGTTGTGGTTCATTCATGATCCTTCACATGATAATGTTCCTGCTCATTGCTCTTTTTTTCCTGTAGGAGTGCCAGAGGAAGGTGGAGCATAAGCTGGGCTTGGATTCATATCTGCTGAAGCCAGTACAGCGCCTGACCAAGTACCAGCTCCTGCTCAAGGTCAGCCCCTGGCATAAACAAGCACTGTCACTAGCAGATGAGAATGGCATAAATTACAGGCCTGAATGGAGACCAGCCTTGGGAGTAGCACAGCTTTGAGCGTGTAACATAGTGCTGGCTGAATTTCTCTTTCCCATGAGTTGTGATTAAACCATTGTGCCTTGAAGAGAAAAGACAAAACTGTGATTTTGACCCAGCCTATGGCCAGATAAGCTTATGGCACTTCTGTTGGGTTTAAATATGCCTGATCATTCACCTCTAATGTATCAGTTGGTACCTGGCAAATGATTTTGGTCCTAGTGCATCTTTCTAGACCGTGCAATACTTTATTTTGCTACCTTAAACAAATTAATTTCTGTACGAATGATCAGCAACACTATGTATCTGCAATAGGCAATAGCGTTTTCAACAACTCCAATATATTAGAGAAAAAAAAAAACTCATGTTCCACCCACTATGTTTTAAATGTGTCAAAAATACCATTGGGTCTATTCTCATAGAAATATGAGGCTACTCTTTTGTTCACCGGAGAGACTGAGCGAGTGCATCATCCTGAAATAAACTGTAGGAGGAATCCAACTAATTTGGATGCAAAAATGATGAATGCATGAAGTATCTGTGGCAGTGGCGGGCAATGGACAGAGAACAAGGAGGGCGATAAACATGTCTTTAAACTGCTTATTATTCTTGATCTGTTTTCAGTCAATTTCCCTGGTAAAAGACACTTGAACTCTCCCCTCTCAGGTGTAGCTAATTGTCTTCGTTAAGACAAGAAATCAAACGCACCAGCTGAACGCAAAGAAGAGCGCATTTCAGTCTTTTTCAATTAAACAATCATTACGCACAGGTTTGACGACTTGCTTAGGATGTGACAAAATTGAACACGGAAAATCCACATTGGTTTTTTCGTGAAGAGTTGACAATCAAGGCATGTGAATTAAACATTTTTTAGAATTTATTATTCACTCGCCTAAACATTTCATTATGAGGGAAACTAACATGTTGACCAAGAACAATGATTGAAATCGGGTCACTAATCTCATCTGTTTCAAGGAATGTTTTCCGCCCCCCACCCACCCCCCCAGATTTCCGTCCACCGCCCGCCACTGATCTGTGGATCAACATCCCTGAACTAATCTATTACTGAGTTGGCGATTTGCATAATTTCACACATCTCCTCCGAAACCACCGCGAATAATGAGCCTGTTTTCCGCATACACCTGTGACAAAAATGATGCGCCAGGTTTCAAACTTAGTTATAAAGTGAAAACTGCAGTTTGAAGCCGTTTTGCAAGTAAAACCGGTTAATTCAATCAGCTGTTATCCTGCTCGCGCATATAGCCCGTGCATAGCACGGGCATCGGCTAGTAATCTATTTAATGTGAACTAATCACATAAAATCATAGTGATTTGAACATTTCTTTATGATAAGCAACAGGAATTTATGATGCATCTTGCATAAATTAGTGCATTAAATCATCATGAGTTATGCATTAGTTCAACATTACTTAAGCATACAATTTATTCCTGACTGTTAATACTTCAAATAGACACTGGCAGTGTTATTTAGATGAATACACCAAGAACATGGACAAAGCTTGTTCATCCTCCGTAGCCTAGGCCTGTTTTTCATGGTGCAGGCTCTGCATATCCATCCATTAACGGAAAATGATGATGCTGTAGCATGTTGTGAAGTTCAAGATGATTCTATGCCTCTGAGACCCTTTCCTGTTTCAGACAACAACAGCTCCATGCACAGAGTGAAAGCCACACATGGCTTTTCCATACCGGTGTAGAACAGCTTGACTGACCAGCACAAAATAGTGACCTCAAACTCATCAAGTGCCATCGCGATTGACCTCACCTAGGCTTTTCTGGCTGGGATAGAGGCATAATGTTCTAATAACTCAAGGATACTCACTCTTATCCAGAATGAGCAGACGTGAGAGCAGGCTTTCATTAAAACCATGAGGTTACATACCTGACTCTTATAATCAAGGTCTTTAGCAAAAACTCTGGGGTTTGATTTGTAGAATCAGATGTGTAACTGGTTGGAATAAAAGCCTGCACCCACACTGACTCATTTTGAATAAGAGTGAGAATCCCTGTAATATCTAATGGAGAGCCTTGCTAGTGGACTGGGGGCTGTTTTAGATGCAGGAAAGGACTGAATATTCATGCCCATGATTTAGGATTGAGATATTGGCCAAGTGGATTGCCACAAACATTTGGCTATGTTGTGCACGTTGCTTGACTTGAGGCAGTTTACATACTTCACATCAAAGTCAAATTGCTAGCTAAGTTCAATAATATGAGCCATCAGACACTGCAGCATAGTGCCAATAGTTGGCCCTCGGTTACCTGTGAAACATAACTCGTCCTATATTAATGCATGTTTGTGTTCTCTTTTAGGAACTACTGAAGTACAGTGTGGGCTGTGAGAGGTTTTCTGAGCTGCAGGTGGCATTAACTGCTATGCTGGACCTACTGAAGTCTGTCAATGACTCAATGCACCAGATTGCCATCACAGGCTATGAGGTAAGGCATTACCATGGTGAAATAGTGTTTTCTGGTTATACCAGTGTCATGGGTCAGATCAAAAATCTGTCAACCACCAGGCTTAAACTTAGGTGGTCATATTTATCAATTTTGATGTTTTTGTCCTAAAGATTAACAGTCTAGGCTTTGTTGGGAAACTATATATATATATATATATATATATATATATATATATATTTTTTTTTTATTACGGCATACTGCTTAATTATTGCAATAAATCACCTCAGAGGTCAGTGGGAATTGATAATTTTTCTGATTCCAACCATAATGCATACCTAATTTGCGTATTCAGACTGATTATACGCAACCTCATTGATTATTTTTGGTTATACTGCAGAGGTATCCCAACTTGTATCAATCATGCATACGTACCCAACTGATTTTAACTCTTGCACCATGTTTGATGGGATTCTATTTTTCTGAATTCCATCCATAACGCTTGAGGGGGGTTTGGATCTGACTCTTATACAAACCTGTAGCTCTGGGCCTTTAGGCAATAATATATTCTGAAAGATTGCAGTCATTGAATTCCCTCTTCCAACAATTTGCAGAGTACAGGAAGTTTTGCATAACACATGGTGCCCTATCTGCAGTGTGTTATGACTTAGAACACTAATTATGTGTGTGTGTGTGTATGTGTGTGTGTGTGCGCGCGTGTGTGTGTGTGTGTGTGTGTGTGTGTGTGTGTGTGTGTATTTCTGTTTACACAGGGGGACCTGAATGATCTGGGCCGGGTGCTGATGCAGGGCTCCTTCAGTGTGTGGATCAGTCATAAGAAGGGCTCCACCAGGATGAAGGATCTTGCGCGATTCAAGCCCATGCAGCGGCACCTCTTCCTGCACGAGCGAGCTCTCCTCTTCTGCAAGCGGAGGGAGGAGCACGGAGAGGGATATGAAAAAACGGCCTCCTACAGCTTCAAACACTGCCTCAGGGTACAGGCACCAGGGGGCGCCACGCGCCTGCGCACAGCAGGGACCCTCATAATAAAGATATAAAAAGCACTTCAAATGGCTTGACTCGGAGCATCCGTACATATGTGTTCACAATGTGTTGAGGCTCTCATTAACCTTGCTTGAACATTCCAGGGCTTATTGCACAGCATGCCAAGCCCTGCATGCTTTTAGCGTTGTGTTGAAGGGAAAATCGGACAGATGAATGCATCTCTTGCTCTGCAGATGAGTGCGGTGGGGATTACAGAGAACGTCAAAGGCGATGTGAAGAAGTTTGAAATCTGGTACAGCGGCAGGGAGGAGGTGTATGTGGTGCAGGTGAGATGGAGGACCGCTAATGTGGACTGAAGCTACAACACTGAGCAGCTGTGCTGCACTGTGTTAGTCCATTATATGATGATGATGATGATGATGATGATGATGATGATGATGATGATATAAATGTAAATAAAAAAATACATACATATAATTGTAAATTGCTAAATTACTTTTAGAATACATTTTAGCTCACTGCAGTACTGAAAGCTCATGGGTGGGAAATTGAACCCCCACAGGGGAGTTGTATGTAGAGCTCACTACCATGCAGACTGCAGATACCATCCCATCTCCCAGCATTATTGTTTTCACTGATTTGCCACAAGGGATATATTCAGACCTTTGCCAATGAATCAAGGCCAAAATATCTGCCAAGTCATCTTTAGATGGCCACTTTGGCCAGAACTGGCCATTGCCGTCACTGCTAAGTATATACAGTCATTTGGGGCTACAAGCATTAGTTAGTCACTCAGTTCCACATTTAGACATTGATAAGACATTTTGATTGTGCATAACACATATTACAATCATAAAACATAATAATATCTTTAATATCTTTTTTTGTGCCAATTCTGTGGTTTGTGCAAACCCTGCCCACGTCATCCTAGTTAATCTCACTTGGGCCACAGTCATTGAGGGCTAACATAATCCAAGTACTTACTCTGACTATGGCTTATTTTCACTCCCACCTTCCCTTTATACCCCCATCCCCACCCCGCTCGATTTCATATTGCTGTTTGCCACATTATTAGGCACCATCAGTGGAAGTAAAAGTAGCCTGGCTGAATGAGATCCGCAAGATCCTCACCAACCAGAAGAAAGGGCTCCAAGGTGTTTGCATGCTTTTTTATCTTTTATTGCCTTCATTTATCTTAGTCGTGCCATGTTTCCCAGTCACAAGGTCTGTGAATATGGAATCCTGTTTTCTAATGTGATGCTGTCCTGTTTTAAAGTGCTCATTGCTCCTTGTTCTTCAGAAGAACCTACGGCTCCTTGTGCAGTGCAAGAACGCTCCCAGCTTTCCCCGCCTCTGTCTGACAGGTTGGTCTGAATACTGCTTTCTCAAAAGCGTGTAAAGCTGGGGACTTCTCAAGCTGCTCTCCCCTGCTGTACTGAGAACTTTTTACTAGCATTACAATGTATGACAAATGCTTGCAAAAGTTCATTTGATAAAGTGTTTGTCAAAATGCACAGGAGTACGTTTTCACATATGGAAATGAGCAAACTTCTTAATTGCTCATCTATGAGCTCATTGTTTGTTCTTTAGGACCACCTTATGAGGATGTATATTAGTCTGAATAATTTAATAAATTTCTCATTCAGTTCCACTTAAGGTCTTCATGCTGGGCTTTATTAACTTTTACCATGCCTTACGGGCTGTAATGGTCAAATGTCATAATTACTGTGCTTAGCTTGGTGGACATGGATAAGCATGGTCCTTGGGTTTCCCTGCTCTGATTGGTTTTCTGCTCTGTTTTTCTGCTGGCCAGTGTCTTGGTGTGCACTCCGTGGAGCCCCTCTCGTCTCTCCAGCTGCTCCGCTTGTTTCGATGTCCCTCCTTCTCACAGCAAGCTCCAGAGCGCCTCCTACAGCTCGGAGGAGACCGAGTCAGGCCGCACCAGCCCAGTCCTGACCGACCCGGTGGTCTTCTCCCCTCAACCTCAGCTCAACCGGCGTAGTGAGTCCACTATGTACCACTGAGCGTAATCAGTTTGCGCGCTGCCGCAGCAGGTTTCCTTCAGGAAGAACAGGGGATAGTTCCAAAGAATGGGGGTTGAATGGCTGGGAAGGCCAGCTGTGATGTTACCATCTCGCTCTCATTCCCAGGCTGGCCAGGCACCTCGCACTCAGTCGATATCTGCGACGGGCTGGAGGACTGGAGCGGCACTACGGATCTCTCCAACCTGTCCGACAGTGAGGACGAAGATGTGGCTCAGCTGGTGAGCATTTCTGAAGTCCCTTCAGAGATCTAGTGAGGGACTAGGTTTGCGGGGGATCCTCGGCCACTGAAAGCTGCTGTGTTCTGCATATCTTTACTGAGAGAAGAACAAAGATAGCTTGCTGTGACTATGGTATTTATTATGTTCTGCGGTCCGAGCCGATGCCTCATACCTCCCGCTGCATATACTTTAAATATTTTGAAATGCATAGCATGCACTGAATAAATTATGTAAATGATTCCTCATGAGTTTTGAAAGAAGGAATCCAGATGGATTCTCGCATACTCAGCTGGAGACTATAGAATGAATGCTCATTTTGGAAAATACATAAAATTTTTCTCTTGTCAAGGTAAACAGTTGCTGCAAGGGCCATGACCCCCTCGCTGTGTGTTTTTAAGCAGATCCCAGGCAGGTACAGGGCAATGGCAGAATGTCAACAGTGTGGGCCTGATGACCTTGTTATCAAGTCCGGTGATGTCATCCACATTTTACGGGAAGAAACTGAAGGGCAATGGTGAGGATTCTTGTAATGGAGAAAACCATTATATTAGGGGGGGACATTGCAAAAAAAAAGCCTGTATTGCAGGTGTTTCAGTCTGGTTATGTGACTTTAAATCTTGTTTCACTTCACGTAGAAATGTTAGCATGTTACTTTTTGCATGTCAAGTTCAAGATTTTCTGACCCCTCTTGCAAATGTTGAAATGAAAAAAAATTGTCACCTCATCGGCAAAATTTATATTCTTTGGCACAGAAGTGGTAGAAATAAGATTTGATGTAAGTCTTCATGTAACATAGGTCTTGTTGAGATTTTTTTGTGGTTAAACTTAGAAGCTCAGGCTGTATCTCTCTCTCTTTCCCTTTCTCTCTCCAGGCTGGTGAAGAACGTGACACGTTGGCAGGACGGTCGTGTGTCAGTGGAGGATCTGCAGCTGATTCTGGGTGACAGGAGTCGAGCACACTCGAGTAGGCTGGGAGGTATTTGTCAGTTGTCGTCCTCTTCATTCCTGCTGTGGCAGAAGACCACAGACCCTATCCTGACGGTACTCTTATCTGAATGAGTTCTTTGTTTCTTGTCTGTGCTCTAGACCCAGGAAATTTGAAAGCGAGGAAGCTGAGCTCTCCCTGAGGGACTGAAGTTCCAAGGCCTTGCACCTTGCACTCATATTACATTCACAGGCACAGAACTCAAGGTCATCCTGCCATTGTTCTAATCAAATGCACACCAGCATCTCTGGTTAAGTCCCTCCTCTTAAGTTATGCTGACTGTCTTGTCAAAGACCAAGAAAGCTTGCTACTCAAAGCAGATCTTATTAAGGAGTAAACAGCAGGTGATGAAACTCTTTATAGTCTCTTTAAATTCTCTTTGAAAATGTAAAACTTTTTGGTCTTAAGAATTTGGGCTTTGTGATACAGCTGAAATTACTTTGACATATTCATCTGTCACTATCAATTGACCGATAAGGCAAAATGGTAAGTTAACCACTCTCGTTCCGGTAATGAAAAGAAATGAAAATTAAGAAATACTGTATATTATGAGCCTCAATGCCACAGCCCTCCAAACATCATTCCAATTGTTCATCCTCACCCAGAAAGCATTAAACCAGCTGGTTAAATTAACTGAGAAAAGGGACATTTCCTATAAATTTAATTTCCCAGTACATCCTCTGGCTGGAGCAAGGACGCACACAGAAAATATAGCACAAACTCCAACTCAGTGCCAACAGAACACCCAGTCCAATGCCTGGAACTGCAAAAGAAAAGGCCGGTGTGAAGTCAGAGGGTCCTGTGAGCTGAGTCTTACCAAACCAAGCACATTTTTCACCCTGATCATTTAAAACAATGGAAAAAAGAGACTTGTTTCCAGGCATCTGGTCCCCCAGTGTAAGACAATGCCTGCTTAGCAGTGCATAAGACCTCTTGCTGTTCAGCTGCGAGCAACAAGAAAGAGATGCAGTTCCCCAGAAATGGTTTATGGATGACCTTCATAATTATAATTAAGGTAACTTTTGAAAAGAAATTTTATTTATTTTTATAGCGAGGACATAATTGGTTCAACTTTTTTTTTTTCATAGTATGGGCCTTACACACAGTATTTCACTTGAATATTTGTCTGTTGTCAAACTTTTAAGTGTCATTTTATTATCTAAATGTGTGCCCACCACTCTGTAGCTCCATATGGAGTCTGCTTATCAAGGTGTAAAACCAAGAGTTAATGTGCCAAAATATTCAGTGCCATGATATCTTTCTAATGGTTTTTTTTTTGTTTCATTCGTTTTCAGTCCCTTGCCATCTATAGTCATTTCTCTAGAAAGTCTGCATAAAATTAAAATCATTTTGATTTGTGACCTCAGAACCAATGTATATTTAAATGCACTTTAATGGAAAAAACTAAATAAAAGTTGAGAATCTGAGAATTTTGCTTCGTAAAAATATGACAATGTATCTGTGACTGGAGTGGTTCCTGCAAGGGTCGTCCTCTCAACAGCACTTCTCAATTATTTTGCATTGCAATTCTCCACACATTTTGAACAACAACTGACAGGGTATATTTTTTCAAATGCTTTAGCACAGATAGTTTGTACTTTACATGACTGTGTTAAATTTATTGTACAGTTCGTTTGTCAATACTGAATAAGTTGAAAAGTGTCCACAGTTAGGAAGTGTATCTTCACCATCACTATGGGGATTTTCCTTGCTCTAGTTTTACAGCCTCACACTTTGCCTGATCTTGTGCAATACCAGAGAAATATACAGCCTATCCTTCGCATATATACCATGGTGACACGTGCCCTTTCTGGATTACCGCGTCATTGATGTCCAAGTTCTCACTGAACAGAATCATGCAGTGAATACGACATGCCTCTATAACACTGAACACTTAATTGAATATTGATTGCAGTCTTGTGGATGTACCGCATCAAATCAAATCCCCTGTTGGGCTGCCTTTGATATTGACTCCTTTGAAGTGGTAATGAGGCTTTAAATCTGTTGGAGCTGCTCCAGACTACAGATTTTTTTAAAGTGTTTATTTTTATTTTTTTATGAAGATAAATCCCCCATGTAATATTTTCCATATTTAACTCACACACACGCACACACACACACTCTTGCTCTCTCTCTTTCTCTCTCTCACACACACACACACACGCCAGAGATATGTTAAATTTGTTCTCAATTCTACATTATGCCCTATATTCCTATGTTGATTAAAAAGTTAGAAAATACTGTCCACAGTGGCAATTACATGTATGCTCTGTACAAATGTGATTTTTAGTAACTGGTTTTGACCAGACATTTTCAAGCAGATGCATTTCGTAATAGTCACTATCAATGATTTTCTCCCTCTCAAACAGCTTCACAACACATACAAAAGAAAATACTTTTTGAGAATGTAGTAGAGTTGCATCTGTTATAAATTCTAGAAGTACAATTCTCCTGTTTCCCCTTTGCTCCATTACATTTCCTTTGTTCCATTATGCTTTAAAATGTTCAATGTGAGTAAAAACAAAAAATTGCAATATGAAAAGTAATGTCCCCAATATTGTCACTCTTCTTGGAATATAAAAATCTCTGATTTGTAAAACATATTTACTCATAATTTCATACATTCTTGGATGATGAAGCGGTCAACCAACTTTTTTTTTATTATGATCAAACATGGCTGCATTCATTGCCGCCAACTTGGGTTTCAGAGCCAGAGAGAGAGAGAGAGAGAGAGTTGCGAAAATGAGGGGTCAAAACACGGAAGGGTCATGTGATTCATCTAGCTGGGGCAAAGTTCCAAACAAAGCCTGGCAGGAAATTTGAACACAGAGCTTCAACATGTTGGCATGGATTTCGGTAACTATTAAATCAATTTTTGCATTTTTTTCACCACTTACACGTGTTTCATGGTGACATATTTTATGTTGTTGCCAAGGTACATTTTCATTGCGATATTGTTTTTAAAATTCCTGGATTTTGAGGATGCATGAATGTGGACAACAAGCTAGCCTGCTTTACTGATATAAACTTTGACAAGCAAAACACTACTTTACATTGTACTTAATTTTCCCATTCGCACACAATATGCATTGTACTGTCAGCATAACATGTTAGCATCTAATGCTAACCTTATATTACGTAATTAGCTGTATTTAAATCGGCTGAATAGGATTTCCACACTTTTAGTGGACTATATAATTCACACAGCATACAAATATGCTACTTAATTGTTAATTATCACTCCATGATACCTTATTAAATGTGGTTCACACTAGCTAGCATTAATGTTTTGTTACCGTTAGCCATGTCAATCTTTGCTAACAGCACTAAATCTAAAAATCACAAATGACGAGCTATCATGCTTCAAATCATGCCGTTAATTTGATTCAAACATGCTTATAAAATAGTTATCACAAAGACGTCAACCGCAATTTCTTACCTTTTAATAATCGCTCCCTAGATGTGAGTATACCCACATTACATTGTTTGGAACTATTGGAGGCTTCCGTGATCCGCCATTGCTGTAAAATAATTGGCCCACTGGAGTCTATAGAGTTGTTGTAACTCACTCTCTCTATGGCACTGTTGGGTTTAACATTGGGGAGTTGCGGGTGGGGTAATATTTGATGACATCATTGTGCTGTTAATACCCTGCATTTGTTTCAGTCTCATAGCGCCCCATAAAGTCGTTTTTATGAAGTGAACCTGAGAAATTATTCATCTGTGTGTAAACAATTTTGGATTGAAGCACATGCTAATTACATGAAGCCAGATGTATGAAAAATCAACCCTTTTTGAGTTAATTTACATTTGCCATGAAATAGCAAATTTTTCAGAATTGGGTTTGTATATCAGCCTACTACAATGCGAAGACCAAACTAACTGTTGTAAGCCTACACTCAAAATAATGACTCCCGAACATAAAAAGTTTGTATGGCGCATTCTTGCTTGATATTGGTCCAACTACTACTCATGTTTTAACTCGATGCACTCTATTCCTATGACAGAGTAACACAGTTCAAATTTTTTGTGTGCTTGAAGCTCCACAAATCAAAGTTTGGACCACATCAATTTGTATCTTCATGAAATGGATTTTATATGGGGCATGTTGATCGAAGGAACATATAAATTGACATTGCTGTCTGTCTCAGGAAATAGAAGACGCATAGGCTGCATAGTCTATGCATTCAATGAAATTAAATGTTGTGGGCCTACTTAATAAAAAAGTTAACTGTGTTAATGTCAAAGCAACATCATCTTAGAAGGTACTTAAAGGGACATTATCATCCAGTGCAATTTGCCACTTAAATCATTTCCAGATAACAATAAATTCAACTTCTAACCTTTTCCGGTGATTCAACCCCCATGAAACTCAAATATCAAACAAAGGGTATGAGCAAACAGGCTACTCTTCCTTGAATGGGGTGCACCATTTTATTCGAGCAGTCTCTTTTTAAGCCCTTAGCTATGACGTTACGCCGGCTGCTTTCCATATATGCTACATACAGCATACGCGCAGTACAATCGCCATCTTTCCACCACAATTTTTATGAAATGAGCTAGCTAGCCAGTGTGCACGGAATACCTTTCCATAACCATAATGTAACATTAGTTTGTTAGCTAGCTGGCCTGTCAGTGTTGACTGTGAATTTAAAGGATAATTATGATAAAAATAAAATTCTCTAGATATGACATTCTTGAATTTTTAGTGTCTAGGGATAAATATTAAGAGAATATGATCATACAGTGTTTTTATATAAATTAACACATATTTTATGTATGATCCTGTTTCAAAAATACATATATTTCTACCCATTGTATTTGTAAGTTTCATAGTTGCTCTGTCTTTCATTAGTAGTGATATTTTATTTGCTTATGGGAATATTCCTGACAAAATTTAAAAATTTTGTTCCAATTAACTCCTGGAGATGAATATGCTTTGTTTTAATAATTGTATCTTGATTTTTCACAAATTATGCAAGAAATTTTAAAATGGACGACACAAAAATACACTACAACTGTGTTCTCTGGTATTTTGCAATGAAAAGGAATGGAAAAAATAAGAGAGCTCTAAATTAATTTGGAAATAATGGATACTTGCAAACTTTTAAGATGAAGCACTTCCTAAAAACGAATAAATTTTCCTATTTCTTTTTTTTGCAGTGTAGATAACAAGGTCGTATTCCTGAAAGACGCCTTCACAGTGATTCATAGATCACTGAATGGATCCAGGCAAATCAGTCTAATCATGTACTAAAATAATGAATAATATGTTATTTTCCCAAAGAATGCATGATGAAAAATAGCGCATTAACCCTTGCTATTCAGCACATCTCTGGTTTATGACTCCAAGCAATCTCTGTTCTCAGTTGACTGGCTCAGGAGTAATTTCGGTGGTGCTGCTAGTTAAGGTGGCAATATTCAGATCAGCCTCTGCCAGAAGCATTATTATGTACTGACTGTAGTGGATTACATGTAATGGTATCAGGTCATTAAGCACAGAGCTTGTGTTTGGAATGGATTATTGCAAGAAAGATTGGTCCTCATCAAAAAAGACTAAGCTGATTTTTATTTCACAAGGCTAACTACATTAATTTGGTCTGGGCATTCATTTCAGTTTCCTAATGAAAATGATCAGTCTTCAGGGATCTTCATAAATTGAGATTACGCATTGAAGAAAAATGTTTGAAATTCTATTCAGTCCTATATTTACTATGCCTGTTTTCACCAGCAGATCATAAATGGACATAGGATCTCCTGCAGCTTGCATAACCAGCTGTCCATTGTATGGGTAAACTAATAAATCTGGGGGTGTCGTACATCACTTATTTCACCACTCACATTCCTACAGCTGAATAATTGACATTGAAACACCTATTAACAACTTAGTTCATATCTCACACATGGAGGGCACTGTCTAAATAGCAGAAGCAATAATTAAGAGTAATTATTCTGGCATAAACACACTTGAATATAAGCAAATGCAAGCTTTGTCATCTTGCTCTCCATGGCTGACAGCCAGTAGTTAGCAGCTTCAAAAAATGGCCAAATGTATGGAGCCAGCTTGCAGAATTTTCTGGAATATGTCAATCCCTGTCATAAGCACCGTGGCAGTGAAATATACTGCCATGAGTGCTAATTTACAAAAAACCCTCACTGGCCCAATGTAAAATGGATTTTACTGTACAACCAATTGTTGAAAAAGCAGTGGAATTTGGTCTTTGTTTGAGGGCATAAATGTGATGTAATTAGCTTCAAAGATGCAATTTGATAAATCGGCTCTCAATTACACGCTTATCATTGGTCCAAAATCATCCTTAGTTACGAAAAAGTGCCCTTACTTTCTCTTTCCCTCCTGGCACAGGTTTGAACAGCTGTTTTGTCTGATTCCAAATGGGTGAATGCAGTGTGGGTATGAAAAGTTTTCCATAAAATAGTTCTTGTTTTTCATCTAAAATATAACAAGAGTAAAGAAATTTTTTATACTTAATGCTGTGTATTTGACAGTAATTATTCAAAATCCTACGTGGACTGCTGGTCGTATGTATAGAGATTTAATGCTCACTGTCTGCATAAGAATCACCGTTTTGGAGCCCAGTGACAAAGGAGATCCAGGGATAATACCGGGACACCCGGGTGTAGATGCCGTACTTGCCCTCCTGGGCACACTTCTCGCCCCAGCTCACAATGCCGGTGAGGAACCAGGTGTTCCCCTGCTTGGTGACATGCGGGCCTCCGCTGTCGCCTTGGCAGGAGTCCCTTTTCTCGCTGTCATATCCAGCGCAGAACATGAAACGCGTGATGCGGTCATTGCTGCTTCCTTTGCACTGCAGGCGGTCAACGTAAGGCACCTCCACCTTCTGCAGGACGGGCGACTCCACCCCCTCGAAGCGCACTTTCCCCCAACCGCTGACCACAGACATGGAGCCTGCCCGCAGGAGGGACTCTGTGAAGTCCTTGGGGCCCAGGCAGATGGGCAGTGCGAAGTCGGAGAAGACTATGGGCTTCTCCAGGAGCAGCAGAGCGATGTCGTGGTTGTACTGGTTCTGGGCCACGTTGTAGCGCGGGTGTACGTGCCTCTCTGCAATCTCATGGTCGCGCTCTGTCCCCTCCTTCTTGTGTACATTGTGTTCACCTGTAGGCAAAGTGAGATGACCAATAAGTAGGGTTCTATGGGCTATTGTAATCCTGAGTGTATCCTACAACAGCACCGTGCACTGATAACAATATTTGTGAATGGCGATGTAAACAATTCTCGCGCTAGAGTTATGAGGACTTAAAAGTGTGCAACTGGCAACGTTAGAGGTATACTTGTTCACGGGAAATTTATGGGGAAAAAAACCATCAATCCTAAGCTATCCGCGACATGGATTTGTATAAAGTCTTTTATCCGGACTAGTTGCACCAAATATTAACAAAACTCATCATATTTCAGCAAAACTGTCCGGATGGGCAAATACGACGCCCAGTAAGTGGTAACATACTGACGTTTTATTTATTGTTGAATTGTACCTTGGTTTTGAAGTTTATTAATAAAAATATACTAAAAATGTGGTACCAAGCAAACTATGTTCTTAAATCTACTTTCAAAATATAACACAAAAATAAATGTAGGCTGCTGTTTTTCTTGATTATTTAATTGAGGGTTCTAATGTGAGACTAAAACCTGGGAGATTATTCTAGAGTGTTACAATATGAGCTCATCATTTACCAACTCTCACAAAGATGGAGTCAGGTGTGACTTCCGGCAGGCAGTGGGCGGCTGTTATGACCCATTTTTCAGTCAGAATGGAGCCTCCACAGAAGCCTACTAAGGTTTGTTTGTCAATCAGCGCCACCTGGCAATGTCAATGTTAGAGATCAGTGTTACACATGCACTGTATAACCATACTGTAAAATGTCCAGTGTGAACTGAACTCCAACTGTGTACATAACTACATGCAGAAGGGAATCAAATTAATCAAAAATCAACATAAACAGTCTTAACAAAGTGTTGGGCCTCCAAAGGTTTCCAGATCATCTTCAATATGCCTTGGCAGTCTACAAATGCAAATCTGAACCGGAGGGATGAAACACCTTTCTTTCAAGAGATATTCCCTGATTTGTCGTTTTTTTGGTGAGCACTGTCTAACACATTGTTTCAAAATCTCCCATATGAGTAGGTCTGAGATCTGATGTCTGTGATGGCAGTGCTTTAGATAATTTTCATACTCATAAAACCATACCGTGACCCTTGTGCCCTGTGGGGCTTTGACCATTATTATCCTGGGAGGGACAACTCCCATCATAGTAGCAATGCTTCATCATGAGTGAAAAAGGTGATCACATGGAATAACTTCATTGATTTGCAGTGACCCTTTTGCCGTTAAGGGGACGAGTGGACCCAAATCATGCCAGGAAAATGAACAGAAGCATCTGCATTTGTTATGTTTGTCCACACATTTATTCAGGGTTTTCCTTTAATTTGTCACGTCTTTATGCATTGATTTGGCACCATGGGTTCCCTATAAAAGTGGAAGAGTTTGTTTCCAAGTGGCAATATATCCATTTTACTCATTTTGAGAAAATCAGCTTTTCGTATGTTGGCACATATTTCATTTCATAGAAAACACAAACTTTGACATAAAAAAATACACCTTATAGTATGTATTTCTAATAACGGATTTTTTTGCACCATGTGTAAGAAGCACAGGGCTGGTGTTACCTCAATTTTTGTGATTCAGGCACTTATTGTGTTTTGGAAACAAACTCTCCAGTTCATTTAACACAAATAAGTCCCTGTATTATTAGGGATCCTCTGTGTTTACCTGCCAGGGGATCTCTCCAGGTGTGACCTCATTTCCCCCTACAATACGATTACCCTGATTCTCCTTAGTGACAATGGTGGGCAGGGCTGGGAAGAAGTCAGCAATAGCTAGGTCATCGAGAGACTGGTGCGCGGTGGTGGTGCTGGTCGGGGAGGGAGTGGTTATGTTGGCTGTGGATGTGCTGGGCACATCAGTGGCATTGAGAAGAGAGAGAAGCTGTATCGTATCATTGAAACTTGGGTCTGGTGGTAAAGCGTAGATGGCCCGAGTGCCAGAACGAGCTGCCAATACGCTCTTCCCAAGTCTGCCGCAAGGATAATCTCCTGGGATGGTCAAGAGACACACAAACACACACAAATAGGCTTTAATTGAGTTGATTCCTTTATCAAATCTATCGTGACAAAAAAGTTGAAAGAATCAAAGATATTAGAGGGTTCTAACAATAGGGAATTTGATGTCGTAAAACCATAGTAGCCAGTTACACATGGCAGAATGCATGAGCAAATTCATAATTAACTGCAAAGATGGTAGTAAGATAATCTAGTAGTATGTAAAATCAGAATCTTGGCATCTATTCCTTAGTAATGCTGTATATGATGAGAAGTCACTCAGGGCCAGAAAGTCGTATGAGAGTAAAACCTTCGGGAGTGCATGTTCTTCCGTCTGAGTCAAGGCTATAGCCAGCAGCACAGTCACATGTCACTCCACGCACTGCGTCAGTGTGGCAGAAGTGCATGCAGCCCCCATTTCTGACATCACACTGCCTCAATGTCTCTATGGGGCAAAGATGACAGATGTAAACCTGGTGAAGAGTCAGATCTTTTGACATTTTCTTCTAAATTCCAAGCCAGGGTACCAAATTTGATATTATTTGAAAAACAAACAAACAAAAATGCTAAATATTTCAGGAAAAGATGTGCACTACTTTGCTCAGCGAAGAGCACAAACTGGGTCTGAGCAGGAGAGAAATTGAAGTGAAGGACCCAATACAAAAGGGCAAGTACATCAACATATCTAGTCAGAGAAACAAAGAGAATTCTGTATCCAACCTCCACTTTTTTTGGCCTTTTATTGACTAGATGTATTCTTGACGTATCCATTGAAACCCAAATGTTTTTTTGGGTATCCAAACATCAAGGTAAGCCAAAAAAGTACTGATTTCATTCGATATTGATGGAGATTGAATACGGAGTTCTTTCCTGAGAAACAAACACTTTGGAGCTTCACAGCTGGCAGCTTCATGGAATACTTTCTGCTACACATAAGCATATGCAGAACTGAAGCGACCACTCTGGGATGCTGGTCTCACTACCGGCTGAGTATTAAAGTAAAAAATTGGATAAGTATGCAGAGGCCCATGAAACCAGCGTCCCAGAGTTGTCTCTTCATTGCGCCAGATACTGATATTTGGTAGTTGCATTTGCTACCTTGTGCCTCAAATGGATACAGGAAAAACCCTGAACATCAATGTTGCTTTGAAAACTGCTAACCCCTGCATCATCACACTCTCACCTATTTCACAGTTCTTTCCCGTGAATCCAACCAGACACCAGCACATATATGAGCTCATGCTGTCCTCACATGTGCCCCCATTTTGACATGGTGATGACTCACACTGGTCTCCATCTGGATGGCATGGACATGGATGGCTCTGTCAGTGACACACTGAACCACACAGCAACTATACTGCCAGCTTGAGGTTTACAGGCTCAATTCCCTAAATATTAACAAAAGTGACGCAAACAGCGCACAAAATCCAGATTCAGAGAGCAAAAGTCCTCCCGAGTACTTTGTGCCAATTACCAGCATTTGCTAATTAGCACAATACTTCAGCCAGGAGGTAGCACACATTAGTGAAATCAAGTGACTGAGTTCATGGAGAAACACATGGCAGGACTCCTGGAGTTTTCACTGTTGGATGCAAATGTGACACAAACTCACATTACATGCTGTCAGAAATAATCACACTGCATCCACTTGACAGTGACTCCATCTAATTTAAAAGGTGAAAGTTCATACTCTACTTACCAATATAACTGACCCAGAATTCCATCTGAAACGTGAATGAGTGAGAATCAAACAGTGTTCTTGCTGCTGGCAAATAATTAGTAAGGGCTGGCATCAAATGTATGGTCTCGTACAAGATGCTCCTGAGCCTAGCATGTTTGTTTTCCCATAAGTCCGGTGCAGTATCTCTGTAGATATTATTTTTGAATTAACAAATTCTGTGGACATGAGGAAGCTGATTTGGCAATGGCAGGCTCCTCTGACTCTTAGTACACAAACTGCTTATTGCAGCCACTCACCGTTTTCTCCCGATTTTCAAATACTTCCCTGGCTTCCTCAAAGCTGCATCTTTCCTCAATGCATTCACGCTCCAAGTTGTCCTTCATCAGTTCTTCTAACCTGCCTGTGTTGTAACGCTTGTGTCTCTTCAGAACTGACTTTGCAGCATGTTGGGGCAGGAACACAGAGGCTAGGCAGAGGTGAAGATCACATTCAGAGATTCAAAGACTGCTGCCCACCATTTGGTAATGAGCTTTATTGAAAATATGTTGAAATAGCAGATATTATTAGCATGTAGCAAAACTTGTTTATTCAGTATATAGACAAATTTACTGGTACTACATCATCTACAATCATTGTATGATCTATTTCAGTTGATTTTTTTTTTTTTTTTCATAGTGGACAAGAATTATTGTTTATTGAGTGTTTATCAATTAATTCATCTTTGTTTATTTGTTCATTCACAATGTTCATAATGAGCCTCACTTTGCAAATCATTCCCAGCTTTGCAAGAATAACTATATGGTCGAATGAGGTTAAGGGCCTTCACATTCCAGTTCTTTTGGAATTTGATGCCAGCTTTTAATACCAGCATTTATGGTGCAGAACTGGAATTCTAACTTGGTTTTGTTAAATTACTGGATGAGTTTTTGCCAGCGACCATCCAGGTTATTCAAATTCGCCTTTGAGTATATGCCATCAATTTTCAAGAAAATAAATTTTCCATTTTCAAAAAAGAAAGTTCAAAATCAAAAAACCCTTCCCTCTTGATATAGCATCCCAGCACCAAGTGTTTTAATAAGCTAAATGAATATTTTTCAGCAAAAAGTCTCATTCATTAAAATGGGACCTCCTTAAGCAGTAATTGAGCTAGCGCTCTTGGCCAATTGTTCATTTTTATTGCTTCAATTTTGGCACTTATTACGAAAACTTATTATAACATTTCATATAGATGCAGGTTTTATTATTTTAAAGTTCAGGGAATTTTAGTCGATAGTTATGTTGTTAATGCAAAGATATTGTTAACTTGATGGCAATTTGCAGACACTGTCTCAATAAATTTTGATTATGTGCTGTATTTCAAATTCAGCTCAAAAGCATACCTTCTGTATAACCTGTAACTTCCAGTTCATGTCAACCATACGTCCAGAAAATAAAAACAGATAATCAACCTACAATGTACAGTCAGATATTATGTACAAACAAAACAATATTATATGATTGCTACATAACATTATTATGCATTTATTATAAATATTATTAAGGCTATAGTGTCTTGTTCACATGTAAAATGCTGCCTATACTAGTAACAACATTGTTAAATGTTTATTCCATTTTTTTTTTTGTAAAGCATTGGACAGGCGCACAATCTATGCTTTATTTTGAATGATGTCTGGCCTCGTCCTCACCAAAGGCAGCCAGTGAGCTGAAAATAGAGAAGACCCAGAGCATCCTTTTTATCTAATGATCAGTCTGGACATGTTTTCAATTCTTATCATTTTTTAAATCAACGTTACCTGAACTCCAAAAACACTCAATCCTGTCAGGTGAGGCCAGTTCTCTTTGAAAATCAGAAATTTAACGTGTCGTTTTCTCTCAAAATTGTATTTCATTAATTTTTTTCAGCTGTGGATACTTATTTCTCATCTTTATTTTCTTTGTTGTAATTTTATAATCATGGAGTGCGGGTTAAATAGCTTGCAATACAAGATGTGCAAAAAGGAAATGTCAAAGTTAACAGTAGTTAAACTTTTTAAATATTTTTGTAAGGCCAATAAAAGATTTTTAATGTATTGAATTTACTAGCCGTTTTAATCGGTGCAACAATGCATTGAGAAGGAAGCTGTGTTCACCTGCCAATGGATTTTTCAATCATTGGAAAACATTTCAATGATTGAAAACAAATGAAGACCACAATAGAAAAATGATCAGTCACATTTTCATGTTGTGGAGAAATGATGAATTAAAAATTCAAACGATCTTAGAAACAAAGCACTGAAAAAATATGCAAAAATATAAAATATATAAAATATTGTAGTAATAATATATAATATTATAATGATATATAATATATAAAATATACAAAAATGCAAAATTTGGACTCTGATCATTTTTCCTTTGTGGTCTTCAAGTACAAACTACTTATTAGTTAAAAGTTGTTTCTGCTCCCTCTTATTTCAGCCAACCGTCTGTCACTGGTCCACAAAAGCATGGATATTTTCAAAAGTGGGATTTTTCCTTTGTGCACACAAATAAGCAATTAAAACGCAGTCAAGAGCATGCTAAACCAACAGGAAGCAATGATATAATTTAATGTAAGACCATGTAGGTTAATCACAAGCTTGAAAAAATTGCTATTATGGTAGCCTGGGCTTACTGAACTGAACTTACGAGGTAAGTCAAAAATTGTGCAATGGCATATAGAGGAAGGTTGGGGTCTGTTTTGTGGGAGAGTTGGATTATTTCGCAGTGACCATCATGGCACATTCTGATGCCTCTGTTCCTCAGCGTAGTGATAGCTTTAGTGTACATTGATGTGTAAACTTGCGTGTATTGATGTGTAGTCCTTTTAGGATAGTTAAAATCAGTAATATTTTGTCCATGCCTACAACAGTGTGAGATTGCGCCGCATGTAAATGAAGGAGATAAGAGGCACACACTCAGTTGCCACAAGCCAAAAACTCAGTTTTCCCCATCTACGTACACATAAACAGTAAAAAAGCAGTTTGTAGGAATCTTCTCCCGGTCATATCCTAATTGTTTCCCAATAGTTTTTTCCCTCAATCCAGCTGTCCGTGTCCGTTTCAGTGTATCCTCCCTAATTAGTTAATTAGTGACTCATCTCCTCTCCCACCTTCCATGTTTCTTGACATGCTTGCAGGAATTTCCACCCAATAATGTTGATTGAGTTAATGTGCATTTCATTTCTGTTGCTATCCATTCCCTTTGCACGATTGTCTCATTCCCTTCATTGTTCTAAAGCCAGTCTAGTCAGTTAGAGCACTGCTCTCCTCTGTCATCAGTTACTAAGAAAAGTTTAATGAAACAAGTAACTATTTATTACGGATTGCTCTCCCTTTCTTCAACTGCTCATAGAGTGGCAGATCACCTCCAGTGCCCTCAGCTATGTGGTTAGAGTTGGCGCAACACCAACTCTGTACTGCCTTCCCAGTATCGACCTTGGACTGCTCATCTGACTCAGCCTGTCCAGTCGATGTGAACTTTTACCGCTAATCTCCAGACCTGGACCGTCTACAACCACTTTTCAACCCAGGCCTGCTTATTGTCATTTTCTTTCTGTTAGTGCCAATTGCAGCAGTCATTAAAATGCCTTTCAGGCTGTTTTCTGTGATCTACGTCTGGTTTCTTCTCTGAAGTTCATGACACTCCCTGGAAGGCCCATTTTAAGTGACCAAAAATGCAGTTTAGTGTGTGAATGAAAGGCCTGAAGCCATGGAAAATGCTATTTTTTAAAAAATGCCCATGTACATGAGATGGAGAGGACCTCATCTATAGCCTGTTTCCATGAAGATAGCACCATTTACAGCAGTCCAGCCTGTCCCTATAGGTTACTTGGTATCATTTAAATAGTTTTGCTGTCTGGCCTAAAGCCATCTTGGTCATATGATTTATATGGATTTGAGTTTGAGCTCTGGGAACAGGAAGATTGGCAGCAAAATTTATGTCCAATGCCTGTAGAGCCTCCGCTCAATTACATCTCCCAGATAGCCACCTGCTTAGGCCTGTATAAAATAATCATGACAGAGCATATGCCAAAAGAGAACAAAGCTCTATTCCAGATACTTAAAGACACTTCAAACCTGTAAGTACAGCCCCACATTGTAAAATAATAGAGGCTCTTAATACTGTGCCTCCTCATAATCTTGACTCTCTCATCCTTTGCTTTATTTAATGGTGAAAGAGTGCAGCTTAAAAAATACATAGATCTCCTTCTGCCATCAGAAGGAAAATTTAGTAGGAAGGATTGTGATTGATGAGTAATGAGTAAGTGCTACATACCTCCACAATAAAGCCAGTTCTCAAACAGTAGTCCACAGATGAATGCCAGAAGTAAAATTTTCGCCATTCTGAAACAAAGAGACATTCCAGACACTATCAGAGAGAAATATTCAAAACGAGCTGGTTGCTCCAAAGTTCAGCTGTCTGTTTACACTTGACAGATACAAAAGGTTATGTGGCCTCTTGTGTTTGTGTTAAAAGTGATCCAGCCAACTGCAGTAAGAGTTGGCTGGTATGCAGTTTTTAGTGATCATTTCGTGGGAAGCTGTGTGTTTATGGATGAAAAATAATTCTATTCTTGATGTATTGGGCACCAAAACATTTTCGCAAGCAATTTGGGTAGCATGAATGCAAATTTATTTGCTAATTATATTGCATACTCCTCTGTTTCTCTTTGGCGGTCCGTATGAAAATGTGTATGCGCACACGTGTGTGTGTGTGTGTGTGTGTGTGTGTGTGTGTGTGCATTGGTGTCTATTATGCATGTGAATCTCCGTTGGGATCCTCTTGCCATCCTAGTGTTAGCTGTGAGCGATTGCAGATCTTAACCCTTTAACCTCTGCATTTTGAGTCCATCCAAGGACAGAAAATGTGGGCAAATTTTTTGCTTTTTTCTGTTGCAATGAGTAAAGATAGTGTGAGTGGCTGGGGAAAAAAAATTGCCACCAAACACGAGCCCGTTGATATTCCTCTTGCCCCATGAGAAAATATAACATTTCTGAACAGATTTTTATATATGGACTACATTAGCATGACAGTTTAATTTTTCTTGAGTTGAATACGCATTAACACATAAATATATACTTCAGACACCCAACATAAAACAGTTAAAATATCTCTTTTTTTTGGGGGGTGCAAAAGATGTGACAGGGGTGACTCAAACAATGCAATAAAATAAATTGCGGAAAATCAGAGACTCCTGTGTCCTCCAGGGGTATAAATAAATTGCAGGAGCCTGATGCATTATGGCCATATGCTATACTGAACTTTCAGGCTGCCCAACCCACCATTCTCACTACTTTCCATCTTTGAAAGATTGGCAACTGAAAGCAATTCCTAATAGTTCTTAATATCAATAATAATATTTGTCTACTTATGTAAGATGGCAATGATCAATCTCAAAATTTCATGCAGCTTTTGAACCACTGTTGTAAAAGCAGGCAGTTGGGTCAATTAATAAGCACCACAGTTCTACCAATAAACTGTGTGTTATTGGGGTGGGCTATAGTGTATTGACTGAGGTGTTAGACTAGGACACAGAAGGTTGGCAGTTTAAGGCCCAGTCTATCAATAAGATCAATTCAGTTGTTGAGCCCTTGGGTAAGGCCCTGAACTCCTTGTGGCTTCCATTGGAATTGGACCCTGCCCTGTAAAATCAACCGTAATTCACTGCATAAACAAGTCAGCTAGAATGCATCTGTGCCTGTCAACAATGATTGTGATTGGCCACAAGATGGTGCACACGTTTCATCTTAAGCTTTGACTCTAAGTGGAACGGCTTTTAGAGAGAGAGAGAGAGAGAGAGAGAGAGAGAGAGAGAGAGAGAGAGAGAGAGAGGACTCATTGCAATTTCACTTCTTTCTTTCTTTTCTTGCACCTGACCTTATGTACAGTCTCTGTCCACCATCATTAAAGGCTGTCCAATCCATTAAATGAGTCTCAGAAAAAGGAATAAGAGATTTCCCTGGGGTCACTCAAGGAAGCAATGTGAAGACCATCCTTCCTGGACATATATTTTTTTCAGAAGCCATAACAATTGCCCTGTTAATCTGGCTCCTCTCATCTCCCACACATTTGTTATGCCTCTAACAGTCTGTAACCGCTGCTGCTTGGAAATGACGTTTGAAGGAGCAAGGATGTTCCATCCAGCTAATTCACGTTTTTTTTTTTTTTTTTTTGTCTCCCCATCTTCATTCCCTTCTCCCCCCATTTTTCTTGTCTCCCTGTAGGGTGGAGCCAGAAATGGTAGGAAATGGTAAAAGGCAGTGAAAAATAAGCAATTGGAATGAGCCCAGGGAGAAGAGCCTGCACGGGGGAGGGGATTACTTCCTTAATGGCAGGAAATAGTGAAGGTAATTACGAGGAACATATTAGATCTCACTCACCCAATATGGATATTGAGTCGAGTAATATTTGATTATAAGGATAATGGACAGACTCTGCTGTTAAGAGGGCTGATATTACTGTGGTAAGCTAACAGCATAGTCATTTCACAGCCATCCTAATTAAATGCCCACAAAGTACACTCACCACTCAAAATGCTAGTTCAAGTCAGGTAAAGAGAGTCAGTTGAAAGAGGGAGAGCAAAAGTCAAGAAAGAGTGGATGAGAGGACACAGGGTAACAAGGGTTTTTTTCCCTGTATTATCCCCAATATTTTACATTCTGAAACTGGTTCTAGTTTGAGCTTATTTCCATCTATACTTCCATCCATTAATTTCTTACATAATTAAACATAATGGTTCGTCCCAGGAAAAAATTATTCAATTAAAATGTTGTTCTGATCACACTTCCGTGACTTTTCCCTTCGTGTTGTTGTTTCAGTTTGGTGTGTATACAGTGAATTGAGCATTCTCGTTAATTCCTGATACTGCCAGCGGCGTTTCAATGTCATAAATCACAAAGAACCTGCTTTAAGGCGGAGCAGGTTGGTTTTGTGTTACTACAGCAGTTTATGACTGGAAAAATAAGCAATGACAAGTAGGGAGCAGCTAGCGTTCTGCCTCATTTTTCCAAACACCACCTGTCCTTGCCTGTAACTGTCTTGTTCTACAGTACTCTCAGCAATTCAGTGGCTGATGCATTTCAAAACCCCCAAGGCTATCACTGCCCAATACTACCGAGCAATGTTAATAAACATTGCATCTAATTTGACAGATTTCCAAAATAAAACCAGGACACAAAGACCGAAATAAGGAAACTGGAAGTGCTGAATCTATGGGTCTCTGACCTCATTTATTTCCACTCACTGACCATGATTCCATTGAGCATTGGTCCTCCATCACTCATACGCAACCTTAGTTATTAGTGGCTTGGTCACTTGAGGAGGTGTGGGGTGCTAGACAGTTGGTTCTGTGGTGAACTCTGGGCGCAAAGTAATGGATGGGCCCATGCATGGCAAAATAAATAAATAAGTAAAATTATAACAACAACTTCTAAACTCCTTCAATCTGATTTTGAGTCGAAATGCAAGTTAAAGGCCTAGTTACTCACAAGTTAATCCAAGTCCAATTATTAACCTTTAAAACTAATCATTACATTTGATTCATTTATCAAGTAACCTTTCTTTCGCGGTGCTGAATTTCCTGGCACAAAATGGCAGCCATGCATTTCCTAGGTCAGAGATACTTCTTGGCTGTGGTGGCTTTCTGCACTTCAGATTAAAGGACTTTGAGATCATTAAACAAGAGTAACAATTCATTATCAATTCATAAGCCTGAATCTTTGCTCCAACCAACAACGTCAGCAGAAGTATGAAGTAAATGAATTTCTGATTAATGCCAGTGATTGTGAGACCACTTGGGAGCTCTTCAAAGTGTAGTAGATCTTATTGGTTGTGACTGTGAAGTTCCTCTACATTCTGTGCGCTAATGTTCAAATTTTAAAAAGAACCATCTGTATTAAACAAGGCTTTCAATTCAAACAAATGGTGCACGTATGAATCTAGCCTATTTCCTCTGTCTCCATATTAGACCAAACAGCCAGAGGCATTACAGAAAACTGGTAGCAGTTCATACAGACTGGGGCCTTGAAAAGCCAAAAGCGGATAAGCGGAAGAATTATCGATTTCCTCTGTGCTCAGTCCCTCCACCTGCCACACAATGAACATAGTCAGGAGTATGTGCCAGATCCAATTAGATTACATATTGCATTAGGAGATCAGGCAAGGCCTGGAGGATGATGCAAATATAGTGTCGGTCAATGCTATTGATTGTAGGTCTTTTCACCGGTCTCCGACCCCGGATTAAACAATGTATTTCTGGCACATTGACTGTTGCTCTCTATTTTTTGTCCAAGGTTACCTCCCCTTTTAGCAGTGATGTTCTGAGGACTTGTTCTTATTCTCAAATAAACAGCTTAGGGTGGATCATTCTGACTGACAGAGTATTGTTTGGACACGCTGCATGTCCTAAGCATGACCAGGACTAAGTTATTACCACTAAATAATGCAATAAATAATGAAAAGATAATGGCAGTAATGGGTAATTTAATGGATAATAATCGAGGTAGGGAGCTTATGGCTGAAGGTAGTAAACTAGCTTGAAAAATCGACAGGGCAAGCAAAGATGTTCATGTTAGTATCCATTTCAGAGGAAGACAACAATAAATCACAGCATCCGCTTAAATGAGTTGAGGGATGTGGCTGGGTCAGTCAGTGACCTCAGACTCTGAAACCAAGGCCAGGAATCACTGTTCAAGAGATTATGGAAAGAGACTTGTCTCATGATTATCAATACTAATGGAGTCAGTTTGTTTCTTGCAGAATTCAATTAATGTCTGATAAAAGTTGTCACGTGTCTTGAAAATTGACATCTAAATGAATGTGCAATGATTTATATCGAGTAATTAAATACAACCTCAATTCCAAAAAAAATTTGGGATGCTGTGTAAATTGTAAATAATTACAGAATGCAACGATTTGCAAATCTCATAAACCCACAAATTGTTCACAATAGAACATAGACAACATATCAGATATTGAAAGTGAGAGATTTTACCATTTCATGAAAAAAATTAGCTCATTTTGAAATTGATGGCAGCAACAGGTCTCAAAAAAGTTGGGAGGGGGCAACAAAAGGCTGGAAAAGTAAGTGGTATGAATAAAAAACCACTGGAGGAGCATGTTGCAACTAATTAGGTTAATTGGCAACAGGTCAGTAACATGACAGGACATAAAAAGAGCATTTTAGAGAGGCAGAGTCTCTCAGAGGCAAAGATCATTCACCAATCTGCAAAAAAACTGCGTCCAAAAATTGTGGAATAATTCCAGAAAAATGTTTCTCAATGTAAAATTGCAAACAGTATATAATATCATCAAAAGATTCAGAGAATCGGGAGAAATCTCTGTGCGCAACGGACAAGTCCAAAGGTCAACATTAGATGCCCGTGATCTTCGGCCGCTCAGGTGGCACTGCATTAAAAAGAGGCATGATTCTGCACTGGAATACACTGCATGGGCTCAGGAACACCTCCAGAAGTCATTGTCTGTGAACACAGTTTGCCGTACTATCTACAAATGCAAGCTAAAGCTGTATCATGCGAAGAAGAAGCCATATATGAGCACGATCCAGAAACGCTGCCGTCTTCTCTGGGCCAAAGTTCATTTAAAATGGACTGAGGCAGCATGGTAACCTGTTCTGTGGTCAGATGAATCAAAACTTGAAATTCTTTTTGGAAACCACGGACGCCTTGTCCTGCGGTCTAAAGAGGAGAAGGACCATCCAGCTTGTTATCAGCGCTCAGTTCAGAAGCCTACATCTCTGATGGTATCGGGCTACATTAGTGCCTGTGGCTTTGGGGGGCTTATGCATCTGGAAAGGCATTATCAATGCTGAAAAGTATATAGAGGTTTTACAACAATATATGCTCCCATCCAGACAATGTCACTTTCAGGGAAGGCCTTGAATATTTCAGCAAAACAATGCCAAAGCACAAACTGCATCCATCACAACAGCATGGCTTTGCAGTAGAAGAGTCTGAGTGCTGAACTGGCCTACCTGCAATCCAGACCATTCACTAATAGAAAACATTTTATTTTGTTTTATAAAGTTTATTTATTTATTTAATTAATTTAGGTAAATTACTTATTTTTATTGATTCTTGGGTCTTGGCCGCATTTATCTTTATCATTCATTTACCAAAACACACAAAGCCTCAATACTAGAAGGTAAAAACTGACAGGTAGGCTTTGTAAGGAATGAAGCATGACAATCCAGCAACCATGCTGAATACAAAGTGAACTGATATAGACCAGACTTTCACAAAAGGAGTGGGGCATACAATTGACAACTCCTGGGAGCAAGGGGGGAAAGGAGACAATAAATCAATTTATGGAAACAAAACCACACAGCACATGCAGGCTGCTGAGAAAGGGGAGGAACAATTAAATACATACAAGGGTTGTTACATATGGATCACTGTAAGAGGACTTCAAACTGTTGTTGTCCAGTAAAGCATACTTCAGGGATCTGAGTGAGGTGAGAAACAACCTCCATGGGCTGAAAAGCAGAGTAGATGAAGCTCCCTATTTCATTTTGGGAGCAAGACATCAAAAACAGGTTTTAAGAAAAACTGCTTAAAGCACACGATCTATAACTTTAGGAATTGATGGAGGCGTTTCTGTTCAAGTTCAAAGATCAAAATGAAGGTAATTTGTTTGTGTCTGAAGTCAGAGAAAAAAAATCTAACAAAAGAACTTTATGTTTCACTAAATACAGTCGATACAAATAATATGCCTTGACAGAGCCCTGATTTCAACATCATCAAGGCTGTCTGGGAATACCGAAAGACAGAGAGTTGGCTGAGGAATTGTAGCATAGTCTCCAAAATGCTTGGAACTACCAAACAGCCAATAATCTTATAAAACTGCAAAAATGTACAACAGTATCTCAAATTTTCAAATTCAAAATGGGCAGATATTTTTCAAAAAAGCAATAAAATTTCTCAGTTTCAACATCTGATATGTTGTCTTTGTACTTTTAAAAATTTATAATAGATTTTTAAGTAATTTGCCTATCATTGCAGTCTGTTTTTATTTACATTTTACACAACGTCCCAACTTTTCTGAAAACAAGGTTGTAGATCCACTCTCCAACGTACTGTGTTGTGAATATTTTCTCTTTTTGAAGGTGTGATTGGAGCCGAAGAAAGACCACTTTGAGCCAGAATAGAATTTGCATACATTGTTTTCATAAATTTATTATAGCATTTCTAATGTGTAGTTTTCTTATAATTGTATTTTGTGGACCATAACATGGCTATAGGTTCTGAAAGATAACGCAATGCATCCTCTGACCAGTGGAGGGTAATAATACTTGCATCAGAGGGCCAGAGGAGAAAGGTCAGAGGAGGGATATGAGGTGCTGCTGCTGGGCATCTCTTGCCAACTGCAGCACCTCTAACCAGCCTCCTCAGGCAAGTTGACTCCTATTAGTATTAATAATAATAAGACAAATCTCTCTCCATGAGAGATGGCCTCAATACTGACAGCATGATTCAGAAATCAATTCGCTCAGTCTGTTGGAAGGACCGCTGTGTATGTTTTATTAATGATTTCTGTTTCTTGTTGTAACATGCATTGATGTTCATTTTCCAGTGAAGAATATTTATTTTAGAGTACGAGAGAGGAACCATTCTGTTTCTTATGAACAATAGCAGATACTGAGAAATCCCACTGTATTCATAATGGGGGAAAAAAAAACGTGTGTGTGTGTGTGTGTGTGTGTGTGTGTGTGCATGCGCGTGTGTGTGTGACTGTGTGACCAGCAGGTGGAGATAAAGTATAGAGTTTGATCTCTAAAGCTCTGCACTTCAGCGAGGGCCTGCAAGCCCATGATATGGGAACCAGCTTGGAAAGCTCCCAGGCCCAAGGTAATATCAGCATATACTATATCTATGTCAGTGCATGGGGTCTATCGATTAAATGAGACACCAATGTGGTTCAGCTCAAGAGTTTCGAAAAGAATTAAATTCAGGTCAGTCAAGATAAGCATCACCTGATCTCTCTGTTTCTATCTTTTTCTATCTCTCTCTCCTCTCTTTCTATCTCTATTTCTCTCTGTAAATCCACATCTCTGCAAGTCTATGGCTGTTCTCCCTTGATCTGCAGTGGCCCATTTATTTGCTTTAATCAAAGTCTTGAAAGCCTCTGCGTATGCAAAACAAACAAAAATTTGATGTGTACTTTTATTTGTTTGTTTATTTGTTTATAAAAAATATATGTACCAGTATGTGTGTGCACTCATGAGTGAATGCTTGCATGTATTTCTGCACAGAGTTTTGTTCTGCTACCCCCTATTCCCAGCTTGTGAAACAGGCTCTAGTCTCCAACTGTTCACTGTCAGTTAGATTTGATAAATGTCATTGCATATTTAACACCACAGCTTTCACAAGTTTGTTGGTAAAGTTGCAGCGTATGTCTCAGCTCAATCTGCACATATTTTGTGTGACCATTTCCCTTGAGATGAACAGCTCCTTTTGTAAGACTGGTGAGTGATATTCTCTTTAACACATTCACTCCTGAGTTTTTGAATGCCTATTGCACAACACCATTTACAAAAAAGCTGGGCTGTTGTATAAAATATAAATATAAACAGAAAACAATGATTTGCAAATCATTAAAACTATATATCAGTGAAAATAGTACAAAATGACATATCAGATGTTGAAACTGCAATATTTTACTGTTTTATGAAAAATATCTGCTCATTTTCAACATTATGCTAGCAATCTGTTTCAAAAATGTTGGGATGGGGCAACAAAACGCTGGATAAATTGTATGATGCCAAAAGATACATCTAGTGGAACATCTCACAGGTACTGTAATTAGGTTAATTTGCAACAAGTCAGTCACGTATTTGGTTATGAAAAGAGCATCTCAGAGGGGCTGAGTCTTTCAGAGGTAAAGACGGTGAGGGCTTCACCGCGCTGTAAAAAACTGCATGGGGCAATAGTTCAACAATTTAAGAATAATTTTTATCAATGCAAAATTGGAAAGAATTTGAGGATTTAATAATCTATAGTACTTAATGTCATTAAATGATTCAAAGAATCCAGAGAAATTTCTCTATGCAAGGGACAGGGCCAAAAACCAATATTGAATGACCATCATCTTTAGGCCCTAAGGCAGCATTACATTAAAACAGAATGGATTTGGTAGTGAAAATCACAGCATGAACTCAAGGACACTGTAATGACGGTGGAAATTATGAGACCAAATTCAGCGACTGCCGGAGTACAGGGCTGAGCGAGGAGATAAACTGCTGCACGAGAGAAAGAACACGAGAGCAGAACGAAGCCAGAGGCTTCACAAATAAATACATCCAAACGGACAAGAAAACTCCAAAGGCACCAAATACTGGTGTAAATAAAGGAGAGGAAACAAGAAAGAAACTTAAGAAAGAAATTCCTAAGAATACTCTAAAAATAACTGCGAAATAGTTCGCTAAACACTAGAGTAAATCTTTCCTGGCTTGTGTGAACTCAGAAGATCAGACACTCAAGCAAAGTGGCGCGGCAAACTTTCGGCTTAAAAAGAACCAGAAAAAGGTGCCGCCCATCTTTAATCAACCAGCTGGTGTAAGGAATTCGATGTCGCCCCAGATGAAAGACACAAAGAAAGCCCTACACCAAACACAGAGTAAACAAACCATGACAGGAACCACCCCTTAAGGAACGGCCCCAGAAGTTCCCCAAGAACACCAATCGCGGAACTCGGAAATCAATGTAGGGTCCAAGATATCTCGGGAAGGGACCCAGCACCACTCTTCTGGCCCATACCCCTCCCAATCAACCAAAAATTGAGCCCCGCGACCAACACGCCTTTGAGCTAAGATGCGCCGCACGGCCCCCCTTCAACTATGCGCGGCGGCGGCGGTGGTTTGTCGGTCGGCACCAGGATGCTTGTGCTAACAGGTTTAAGCCAGGGAACATGAAAAGCAGGGTGAATGCGTAAGGATCGAGGGAGCTACAACCGGACAGTGACAGGGTTGATCTTCCGCACGATCTTGAAAGGGCCAATGAAGCGGGGGGCCAACTTCCATGACTCCACCCTCAAAGGAAGGTCCTGAGTCGAAAGCCAAACCCTCTGGCCGACCCGATATGACGGCAGCAGACGGCGCCTCCTATCGGCGGTGGTCTTCTGTTTCTGCACCGAGCGTAACAGAGATGACTGGACTCTAGCCCAGACCGACCGACAACACCAATGAAATAATTAACAGAGAGAACCTCTGAATCCCTCTCAGCCTCAGGAGAAAGTGGCGGCTGCTAGCCAGCTGTGCCTCGAACGGGGAAAGGCCTGTGGAGGAGTTGCATAAAGAATTGTGGGAGTATTCAGCCCACGCCAAAAAACGACTCCACAACGTAGGATTATCGGCCGCTAGACACCGAAGTGTATTCTTCAGGGATTGATATAGTTCTTTCAGTCAGCCCATTGGTCTCTGGGTGAAATCCAGACGAAAGAATCATGGATGCCCCTAGTTGGTTACAAAATGCACACCAGAACTTCGCCGTAAACTGCGGGCCACGGTCAGAGACCACATCCTGAGGCGGGCCATGCAGCCGGAACACATGGGCCACAACAAGGAGGGCCGTCTCCCACGCCGAAGGCAGCTTAGGGAGGGCGACAAAGTGGGCGGCCTTGGGAAAGCGATCAACAACGACCAAAATAACAGAGTTGCTGTCAGAAGCCGGCAGACACGAGACAAAGTCCAAAGCAATATGGCTCCAAGGACGCTTGGGGACGGGTAACGGCCGCAACAGACTCGAGGGAGGGAGATGAGAACCCTTGTTCCGTGCACAAAGGCAACAGGCCGCCACAAACTCCCGGATGTCCTTATCCATACAGGGCCACCAAAAGCGCCGAGCCAAAAACTGCTTAGTCCGGTGAACCCCAGGATGACCAGCCAAGCAGGAAGAGTGACCCCACTGGAGAACCTGAGAACGAACCACCACAGGAATGAACAAACAGCCAGGCGGCTCCCCACCTGGACCAGAATCATACCACAAGGCCTCCCGAACTACAGACTCGACATCCCACAGGACGGGAGCCACAATCTGAACTGAAGGAATTATAGGCTCAGGAGCAAGGTCGCGGCCAGAGTGATCGTAAATACGAGAGAATGCGTCTGGCTTGATGTTTTTAGAACCGGGGCGATAAGTCAACATAAAGTTGAAGCGGTTGAAAAATAACGCCCACCGCGCCTGCCGGGAATTACACCGCTTAGCCTGCTGTATGTACTGGAGGTTCTTGTGATCGGTCCAGACCACAAACGGGTGTTCAGCCCCCTCCAACCAGTGGCGCCATTCTTCCTATGCCAGCTTAACTGCCAACAACTCTCGGTCACCAATGCTGTGATTCTGCTCAGCCGCACACAATGACCGGGAGAAGTTTATTTATTTATTTATTTATCCTTTATTTAACCAGGTAAAGACTCGTTGAGATTAAAAATCTCTTTTCCAAGAGTGACCTGGCCAAGACGGCAGCATGAAGCAATTTCAACAATAAAACCAACATTACAGCCAGACAAGTACAATCACACAGTATGAGCAACAAAAGTATGCAGTATAAAACATGAATCACGAATAAATTATTATAATAAGCTTACATTCAATAGAAAAACTATTGGCTTTAACAGAAAAGGATTAGAGACAATCACATTTCCCGAGACTCTCAGATTCCCGTTCCTTTATGATTGACTTAAATCTTGCTAAGGTAACCAGCTCTGACAATTTAAGTTCCTTCCGTATGTCATTCCAGGTCGAGGGGGCAGCATATTGAAAAGCTTTTTTTCCAAGTTCAGTTCGAACCTTGGGTACCAGCATTTGTGCAATATTTTGTGACCGCAGGCTATACTGATTATGGTTCCTACACATATATGAACATAAGTAAGATGGCAGTAACCCAATCACAGATTTGTAAATAAAAATCAACCAATGGGAAGCTCTGCGGATATATAAAGAAGGCAGTTTAGCTGCATCATACAGTGTACAATGATGTGCAAGGTTTCCACAGCCTGTGACAAAGCGTAATGCACAGTGATATACAATATCAAGCTTCTTAAGGCACTGAACTGGAGCATTCATAAAAAGCAAGTCGCCATAATCCAAAAGGGGTAAAAACGTTGCAGAGATCAAATGTTTCCGTGCTAGAAGGGAGAAACAAGATTTATTTCGAAAGAAAAAACCTAATTTAAGTCTCAACTTTGATACCAGATTTTCAACGTGTGGCTGGAAAGACAACTTTTGGTCAATAATGATTCCCAGATACTTAAAAGCAGTTACCATTTCAATTTCAGCCCCTGAGAGGGTTGAAAGCTTTGGGTCAGTGGGTGGCTTTTTACCATTTGTGAATATTATGAATTTGGATTTGTCTGCATTTAAAACCAACTTCAACTGAGTTAAACGGGACTGGACCACATCAAAAGCAGATTGTAGCCATTCAAGTGAGTGTATTGCTGATGGCGCAGAGCAGTAAATAACAGTGTCATCAGCATAAAAATGAGATGCAGCATTTGGTAAATTATCACAAAGACCATTTATGTAAATGGAAAACAGTATAGGCCCTAAAACAGACCCTTGGGGTACCCCTGTGGAAATAGAGAGAAAAGAGGAGGAGGACCCTGCAAATTGAACACATTGAGTTCTTTCAGACAAGTAATTTGAGAACCAGCTAACGGCATGTTCAGATAGGCCAATTTCAAATAATCTATTTATTAGTAGTGCATGATTAACTGTATCAAATGCTTTGGACAAATCTATAAAGAGAGCAGCACAATATTTTTTATTGTCTAGTGCCTCAATTATGTCACTTACTACTTTATTTGCCGCAGTTGTTGTACTGTGATTTTTCCTAAAACCTGACTGGTATTGCGATAAAATTTCATTGTGTTCAAGAAAATCTTTAAGCTGAGTGCTTACAAGTTTTTCCAGAACTTTAGCTAAGGCACAAAGCTTAGATATTGGTCTATAGTTATTTACTTGGGAGGGTCTCCTCCTTTTAGTAAAGGAGAACAAAGGCAGATTTCCAAATTTTAGGAATAGCTTTGTTTGTGAGAGTAAGGTTAAATAAATGGGTTAAAAGGGGCTTAATAAAGTCAGCTGCTAATTTAAGAAAATAAGGTTCCAGCTCATCTGGGCCCGCAGATTTATTTGGATCTAGCCCTTTTAAAGCTTTATGTACCTCAGTCATATTAAAAGAGGTAAAATGAAAAGGATGAAGTAACGACTGTTTTGGGGAATGTGAGTAGTGAGCTCTCTGTTCACTTGGTAGATCAGAAGCTGAATTGGAAGAGTCAAATAAAGAACCTGAAGAAATAAAATGTTCGTTAAAATAATGAAGAATGTCTGATTTGTCTGTGAGGATGCGGGATTCTTTTATAATATGTGCTGGCAACTCATTACTAATGACATTACCGTTTTAAGACTTAATTACCCTCCAGAATTTTTTTTGGATCATTTAAGCTTCCTGCAGTTTTGGAGAGGTAAAAGTCAGACTTGGCCTTTTTAATAAGCGAGGTAAAGCAGTTTCTAAGCTGTCTAAAAATCAACCAGTCTGTCTGAGATTTAGATTTTCTGGCTTTAGACCATGCAATATCTCTCTGTTTTTGTAGGCTGGACAACTGAGGGGAAAACCATGGATTGTTTCGACCCTTTACCCTAAATTTTCGGAAGGGAGCGTGCTTGTTTATCATTTTAGTAAAAGCATCATGGAAGTAATTCCAAGCTAGCTCTATATCAGAAAAGAGAGAGATCTTGTTCCAGTCAAATTCCCATAAGTCACGAAAGAAGGCTTGCTCACAGAAGTGTTTAAAATCTCGTTTAAAAACAATTCGAGGTTTGGTTTTTGGGAGCTTTGTTTGTCTTACTGTAGCTATGACACAATGGTCACTCACGTCATTCGCAAAAATACCAACATCTAAATGTTTTTGCAGAGAATTTGTTAAAAATTAGTCAAGGAGAGAGGATTTTTCTGGGCATTTAAGGTTTGGACGAGTTGGGTTTGCGATTAGTTGGGTAAGATTAAAAGAGTCGCAAATAGATTTAAAACTGTCTGAGACGGGGGACAGCCAGTCCCAATTTAAATCTCCAATCAGGAGAATCTCATTAAAATCTAAGGTTGACAAGCGCCTACTCAATGACGATAAAGCCTCTTTGCTTGCTGAAGGGGGTCTGTAACAACCTACTACAGTAATAAAATTGTCCTTAAAAAGTTGCAACTTCAAGGCTAATAATTCAAACTGTCTGCTAATGGAAACTGATGCTAGGGTTGTAGTATGAAATTTACTTTTAACGTAGATGGCAATGCCTCCACCTTTCCTAGGGCGGTCACAATGAAAAACATTGTAACCCTTGATAGAAATGTCCCTGTCTGTAATAGATTTGTTTAACCATGTTTCAGACAAAACGAGAATATCTGTGTCAGATGATTTTACCCAAATTTTCACTTGGTCCAATTTTGGAAGTAGACTTCTGACATTTATGTGAATAATACCAAGCCCTGATCTAGCTTTAAAATCATCAGGAGTATTCAAACAATTTAAATTAATATCTGGACCAGGATTGGGTTGAATATCTCCAGCTAAAAAAGTAAAAAGAACAAAAAAGACATTTTCTTTTTAAAATTTTCTGTGATGGCTCAGAATAATTGCCCTTTATCCTCAGCCTTCGCATGGGATCAGAACAGGATGGGAACAAAAAGTCATATAGACAAAACAGACTCAGAAAATAGGGTGTAGACTTAAGGTCCTTTGGGATGTATAAGGTCCAGTTTAAAGAACCTCTAAAAGATTCAGAAACCCAGTTTGTGCTTTTTCATGAAATAAGAAATGAGGCATTTTTTATCTCCACCTTCGTGTACCTCATTTGGATGTAAGGCTGACAATAAAAACAAAAGAGATGCAACAAAAAGCATGCTGGTCGGCATGTGGCTGAGATATAAGCAAAAAAAAAAAAAAAAAAAAAAAAAATTAGTCCAAGTCAGTACGGGAATATTCCGGTCCAGGCTTTCCGCCCTCAAGAGTCACAAGATGACGTTACACGACGTCTCACATGACCAGGAAGACAAGCCGGAGGAAGCCAGAGAAAGTTGTGCTGTAAGTGAGACGGATTAAAAGACAAACCAATCAAGAGTAAAACAACAGGAGTTATTTTCAAGCACCCGTAACAAATCTAGGACGAAAGCACTTCCCTTTATGATGAGATATTCAGGCCCATCTCCGTTCGGCAGAAGTAGGCGCAGGGATGCAATTTATTGTCCCGAGGAGAGTGCTGGGAAAAAATGGCACCCACCCTGACCTCCGAAGCGTCCACCTCCACCACAAACGGGAGGGAGGGATCAGGCACAACAAGGATCAGCTGTGAACTAAACAGTCTCTTCAATTCCCAAAAAGCAGCATCAGCTGCTGGGGTCCAAGAGAATGGAGAGGAGGCATTCTTCTTGATCAGCGCAATAATCAGGGCAGCAACAGCACTACAATTGCGAATGAACCTCCTATAAAAGTTTGCAAAGCCTAAAAAACGCTGCTCCTCTTTTACCGACTGTGGAGTGGGCCAATCCATAACCGCTGCTACTTTGTCTGGGTCCATACGGACTGACCCTGCCGACACAATGAAACCAAGAAACGACACAGTCTTAGCGTGAAAAAGGCATTTTTCAGCCTTGACAAAAAGCTTGGCTTCACGGAAGGCTGCAAGCACTTGTCGAACGTGTTGTTTATGCTCCGAGAGAGTTGAAGAAAAAATCAAAATATTGTCTAGGTAGACAAAGACGAATTTCTCCAACATCTCTCGAAGCACGTCGTTAACAAGTGCCTGGAACACCGAGGGGGTGTTGGCCAATCCAAACAGCATGACCAAATATTCGTAGTACCCATCATGAGTATTAAATGCCGTTTTCCACTCATCCTCCTCCTCAATCAGAACTAGATTGTAGGTGTTGCGGAGATCTAATTCAGTGAAAAACGACACCTCCTGGAGTTGTTCAAATGCGGAATTCATCAGAAGAAGCGGATAACGATTCTTAATAGTAATGTTGTTTAAGCCCCTATAATTGATACAAGGTCTCAGCCCTCCATCCTTCTTCCCTACAAAGAAAAATCCCTCTCCGGCAGGAGATGCAGAGGGTCGAATGAAACTGCTCACCAGTGCCTCTTGAATATACCCCCGCATGGCCTTGCGCTCAGGACCTGATAATGAGTATAACAAACCCCTAGGAGGTATAGTACCGGGGTAGAGCTCTATAGCGCAGTCATACACACAATGCGGAGGCAAGGAAGAGGCCCGTTGCTTGCTAAAAACCTCGGCGAGGTTGGCGTAATCAGCGGGAACATTTGGAGGCAAACTAAAAGTCAGAGTAGCCCCCAAATTCCAACTCTCTTCAGGATCCGGAGCCTCAACCATTCACTCGGAGTCGGAAATATCCTCCGAAAATAAATCATCCTCCAGCTGTCGCCAGTCAAATTGGGGATGCCACTCCAAATTATCCTCCGCCCTATCATCACCCTCAGGTTTGCCAAGTGAGACGCTCTCCTCGTCTTTACTTCAGGCATCCATATCCTCCAGAGATTGGCGTATGGGGCGACATGAACTAGTTTGGCTACAGTGAGCCTTACAATTAGAACCCCATTGAATAATGGGACTATTATGGCTTCCTCAAAAAATGTGTGGCCTATGCTTGACCAACCAAGCATGACCCAAAACAATAGGATAACTAGGAGAATTGATAAGAAAGAACTGTACCCTCTCGGAGTGACCACCAAACTGGATGAGCATAATCATAAAATCAGTGACCTCAGTAACAAGACCAGTTCCCAATGGACGACCATCCAGAGCATTAATAGTACAAGAGTGCAAAAGAGAACGGATAGGCAAGGAATGCTTCCTAGCCCACCCAGCATCCACAAAACAATCCACGGCCCCCGAGTCCAAAAAGGCTTCTACAGATATTTTCTGTTTCTTAATAATCAACTGCACTCAAATTAAAGTGTGAAAGGGAGATTGAGTCTGTCCCTCTAGCGCCCCCCATTCCGCTAGAGAGACTTCCCGTTTCCCTTACACTCAGGGCAGTGTGGTTGGATATGTCCTGGTTTTTTGCATTTAAAACAGATTATACACTTTCGCTCAGGATCACGAGCCTGGCGGACAAATGATCCGTCCACCTGCATAGGCTCACTGCGACAGGGCAATTCTATGGGCGGAGCTGGGGCTACGTGCGGATCTGGAGTAGCACCCAAACATTCGCCTAGAGGAGGCTGCGTCGCTCGTCTTTCTCTGTTATGCTCACAAATGCGGTTATCAATTCTAACTGCTGAATGAACCAGAGAATCTAAAGAAACAGAAGGTTCTAAGGTTGCCAGAGCGTCTTTGACTGGTTCAGATAATGCATGAATAAATAAAGTCATAAGCGGGGCTTCCGGCCAGCGTTATTTTTTTTCCCAGGCGAGATCAGGGCTAATTACCATAAATGGGCGTGTCTCTCGCACTGGTGATTTTGACGCATGCGCCTATGGACTTTCCACGCATGATTATCAGCAGCCTTCTCGACATGACTAGGCCTAGACCTACTACATGTTTACTTGTAATTCTACGTAAGCTATAGCTATGTTAGCGCGCTGCAGGCTGTAATTAACAGGAGCAAATATTTGATTTCGCAATACTTTACGTGGAAAAAAAAAACCTCCAATACATTTACTTAAATGTAAATGGAAACATAGTTGTAACTTAATTAGCTATGTAATATGGTCCGTGTAAGTTCAAGATACAAAGTTACGCTAGCTGTGTGGCTACTTACGTTGACAGATTATTGGAAAGATAGAAGGGGACACTTTATAGTGTCTGCTAGCCTTCGTTCAAAACGCAACTGCAATCCAGAATTTCAACGAAAGTATTCTAGCGTTCCCATTTTTCTGAGCCCAGTGCTCTCATCCGTCCCCTGTTTAGGCCTGCCAAAGAAAACCAGTAACTCTAAATTGAAAACATGCCACATTCCCGCAAAACTTCGCACTACAACACTTTGAGGTCCATACATTTTCACCAGAACCTAACTCATAAAATCACTCGGCCTGTAAAAACGAAAAACAAACCCGGAGACGAACCAACTGTTTTTCCACTGCGGTCAAGCTATCACCAGTTCGGAAAAAAACGGTCAAACTATCACCAATATAAATGTGATGCTCAAATACAGGGGATAGCGTGGTAGCAAAGTCACTTGATACGATTGCTGTCAAAAATCGGCTTGTGGAACAAAATAACGGGGCTTATTCAACGAAAGTATGCGTGTATTTTGTTCAGAAAAAAAAAATTGTTAACAACTTCCATAATTTGGTTTTAAAATGATTTTGATTTATTTCTTTTTTCACTAAATAGTTGTCACTTTGTGCAGATTGAAATGTTAGATTTTGATGAAGTTCTATTATTCCAGAGCACTAGCAATTGCATGTCACATACCAGTGTTTCACTTTAAGCAAAAAAAAAAAAAAAAAAAAAAAACAACAACAACAACAACAACAACAACAACAACAGGTTGATATTACTCTGGCATTAATGTAGGAATTGCCATCAAAATTGGTATTTTGAGGTGGACAAAAAAAGGAGAAAATTCAAGTGGGGACCATAATACTTGTGTAATTCAAAATGTCTGTGGAAATTAGGGGTCCCAAACCATACTGCATACGCATTAGTGAAAGCGTATTGAATAAAGAGAGAATGCATGGGTGAATCATCAAAGAAACACCCATCAAAGTATGTACTTTGCAATTGGACACAACAGGCCATGTATAAGGACTTGTAATGGTTAAAATTGAAAATTGTGAAAAATGCACTTGCATACAAAAATGCATGCACTCCAGTACAGGAGATCTGAATAGGAAGACACTCCGTGTTGGATATATTAAATAAATGGCAATCAAATGTCCAAATGCTGACAATTGAATCATGTTTTAGGGTTTGTAATTCCCGCATATCAAAAAGTTTGCAAAAAGTAATAATGGAATACCATCATTAATGTATCCTTGCATAAGGTCACTGAATATGAGGAGATTCCCTGGTGGAATTTTGAAATAAATGGTCATCAAAGTTGATACTATGCAATTTGTTAATGCAGACAGTTGAATGGGGGGTCCATGTTTGACGGCATGTAGTTCCAGCAAATCAAAAGATTTGTGAAAAATAACACTTGCATATTATAATACATGCACCCTAGAACAAAGAAACTGAATATGAAGAGATTCTGTGGTGGAATTTTGAAATAAATTGCCATCAAACTTGGTACTATGCAATGTGCGAATGCAGACGATTGAATGGGGAGGCATGTTTGAGGGCTTAAAATTTCTGCAATAACAATTGCTGACCATACAACATGCACTCTAATATAAATTGACCAAATGTGAGGAGATTCTGCAATGGAATTATTAAATAAATAAAGTTCCATCAGATTTGGAACTCTTGCAATGTACGAATGGAGACAATTGAATGGAGGCCATTTTTGAGGGCCTGTAATTTCTGCAAATCAAAAAGTTTGTGAAATATAACACCTTTCCATATTACATGTATTCTTGTACAAATGAAGAAAATGAAGAGATTCCATGGTGGAATTATTAAATAAATGGCCATCAAATTAGGCACTTTGCAGTGTGCGAATGAAGACAATGGAATGGATGACATGAATTAAATTGAATGGATGACCGTGTTTTAGAACCAATAATTTGTCAAAAAGAACTTCTATACCATATTACTTGTGCCATTTTACATCAAGTGTCAGCCAACTGTACCAGTAATTTTTGAATCAATGTGCATCACTGAAAATACTTTGTGCTGCCTTGATTGAAAAAAATGTGTTAACTTGAATTTGCTTCACTCGGTCCTGCGGCCCACCTACATTTGATGGTTTTTGTCACAAACGCAATTGCAATTTTGTTTTCACCAAACTATTCATTTGTCTTCTTAGGTGTATTTACCCTCTTAACCTTCCCCTTCACCAAAAATGTCCATGTATGCCTTGCAAAATAAAATAACCTGGAACATATTGTTTATTTTTCTCTCATGCAAATACAACCCCAATTCCAAAATTGTTGGGACAAAGTGTAAATTGTGAATAAAATCAAAACGCAATGATTTTCAAATCACACCAGCCAGTATTTTATTCACAATAGAACAGAGATAACGTAGCAAATGTTGAATTTGAGAAATGTTACAATTTTATCCACAAACTGAGCTCATTTCAAATTTGATGGCTGCTACAGGTCTCAAAAAAGCTGGGACAGGGGCCTGTTTACCATGGTGTAGCATCCCCTCTTCTTTTTAACACAGAGTGGAGGCGTCTGGGCATTGAGGAGACAAGTTTCTCGAGTTTAGCCATTGGAATTTGATCCCACTCTTGTTTAATGCAGGCTTCCAGCTGCTGGAGAGTTCTGGGTCTCCTTTGACGGACTTTTCGTTGAATTATGCGCCAAATGTTCTCAATCGGTGAAAGATCAGGACTGCAGGCAGGCCAGTTCAGCACACGGACTCTACTACAAAGCCATGCTGTTGTAATAGCTGCAGTATGTGGTTTTGCATTGTCCTGCTGAAATACACAAGGCCTTCCCTGGAATAGATGTCGTCTGGAGGGGAGCATGTGTTGCTCTAAAACCTTTGTATACCTTTCAGCATTCATGGTGCTTTTTAAAACATGCAAGTGTCCCACACCATATGCACTAATGTATCTCCATACCATCAGAGATGCTGGCTTTTGAAGTGAACGCTGATAACAGGAGGGGTGGTCTTTCTCCTCCTTAGCCCGGAGGACATGACGCCCATGATTTCCAACTAGAATGTCAAATTTGGACTTGTCTGACCACAGGACACTTTGCCACTTTGCTACAGTCCATTTTAAATGAGCCTTGGCCCACAGAACACGGCAGCGCTTCTGGATTATGCTCAGCAATGGCTTCCTTTTTGCATGATAGAGTTTTAGGTGGCATCTGTGGATGGCACGGCGGACTGTGTTTACAGACAGTGGTTTTTTGAAGTATTCCTGGGGCCATTTAGTAATGTCAATGACAGAATCATGCCGGTGAGTGATACAGTGGCGTCTGGGGGCCCGAAGATCACAGGCATCCGGTAAAGGTCTTCGGCTTTGTCCCTTACGCTCAGAGATTTTTCCAGTTTCTCTGAATCTTTTGATGATGTTATGCACTGTCGATGATGAGACCTTCAAAGCCTTTGCAATTTGATGTTGAGGAAACATTGTTTTTAAATTATTCCACTATTTTTTTTACGCAAGCCTTCACAGGTTGGAGAGCCTCTGGCCATCTTTACTTCTGAGAGACTCAGCCTCTCTAAGACATCCCTTTTATAGCCAATCATGTTGCACACCTGATGCCAGTTAACTTAATTACTTGCTAAATGTTCTTTCAGCTGATTCTCTTATATATTAATTGCTTTTTCAGCCCTTTTTTTTTTTGCCTGTGTCCCAACTTTTGAGACCTGTTTCAGCCAGAAAATTTGAAATAAGCTCATTTTGTGGATAAAAATGTAAAACGTCTCAGTTTCAACATATAAAATGTTATCTATTTTCTATTGTAAATAACATATTGGCTCATGTGATCTGAAAGTCATTGCATTTTGATTTTATTCACAATTTACACTTTGTCCCAACTATTTTGGAATTGGGGTTGTAGTTTGAAGTTATTATTTTACAGATCGAATTAGTGAATGATAAAATTAGAATCTCCAACTTAAGTACCTAGACAAAAGTGTTTTATTTCTTTCAAAATATACTGAACTCCAAAAGAAACGCAACAGTGAGATATGTACTGCATTTGGGGCAAATTGAAGAATGGATTGATTTTTATTGCTTTACCAGTGAGGCACTAGTGGAAATAAAGAAAAACACGTGGTATTGTAATCCTGACGCACACCACGTGAACGCACAAAGCACTTCAGTGATAACAAACATTGAGCTGTTTGTGATGTGTACAGTGACACTTGACTTGTTCTTTTGGGTGTGGTCAATAGCCTACATAATAGCCTGGAATCCATATCAAGCTTTGGTCGCTCCCAACGGTCACTTGCTTATATGTCTGCTGGTCTACCGACTGAGGCCATTTGACTTTCAAATATTCACACAAAATCCATGCGAGATCTGTGATTGGCTCACAGTCGCAAGGGTTCCCCACCCCTTTAGACAGACTTAAAAATAAATAAAATACCACAGTTCTGCATTCAATGGAAGTCCCGCCTCCCGGCTCGTGTTTATACGAGTATTCATCTGATTGGCAGCAGAATCTCTGGGCAATGAACGAACCGGGAGGCGGGACTTCCGTTGAATGCGCGAGCTTACTTGAAGCATAACTGTGGTACTTTATTATTTTTAGCAAAAAATAACCGCGTTTCTAGAGTTCTGAGGATACAAATGGACAAAGCAGACTTGGATTATACTGGACGATGCGTTGGACGATGGTTTGAAAGTTTGTCAATGGACGTTTTGTGGAGTTTTCCCATTGCTACTGGGTGACCCCATTTGCTTCCAGCAAAAAAGGAATTTGGATAATTTTTCAAAACTCTCCAGTGGCCATAAAGTTGCGCTAGGTGAAGAACAACTTCGTCCGTTCAAGACATCTAATGGTGAGTAATTGATGTACAAATTATAGCTTTTGGGTGGAGAATCACTTTAATCTAGCTGAGGCAATCATGCCCTTCGAGCTATAGCTAATGCCAATTACAGTGAAATACGTTATGTAATTTGAGTATTATTTAATTTAGCCTTTATTAAACCGGGGAATCCCACTGAAATAAACAAAATGCAGATATGGCCAAACATTATCCTGTTCAAAACCTAACAATCACTCCAAGAGTAAATGCAAGAAAGCCACAATCTAATTTTTAAGCTTATGTCAAATAACATTCACGAATGCCGTTGCTGGCCAGCTAACTCGTATTCGATTGGTGGTTCTCGCCAAAAGGTCACCCAATCAGCCAAGAGCAGAAAACATGAATATTCATATATTCACTTCATTAGTGACGTAAGGGCTAAACGCTGGCTATACGACTGAGGCCAGACTGATATCAGTCAGTGACCGTTGGGAGCGACCAGCACTTGATATGTATGGATTCCAGGCTACTACATAAAGCCTCGAAAAAAAAAATGAAAAATTCTACTGCATCAAGAAAATGGAATAGCTTGTGGCACTGGAGAGAGAAAAAGAGCCATTGGCATGTTAGGGGCAGGTCAGCTGCCGAGAGGTGGTGCGTCATTTGCACTGTCACCCTTCAACAATCAGTCGGCTGTCTATCCGAGAATGGAGCACAGGCACTGTCACTGACCGACCCCGTTTAGGGCAGCCACAAATTACTATGGTAGCTCAAGAGCGCCACATCTGGTTACAGCCTGTACGTGACAGATTCTGCACAACAACCCAAACTGATCATGAAATGAGGGGTCCAAGACATCTGAGAGTGAGCGCAAGTACCGTTTGATGCCGTTTACATGAGCAAAACATGCGTGCACACGGCCTCTACAGAAAACACATTTTTTGCCCATCAACAGGAGTAGGAACTCTTCACTTCTGACTGGTTGTCTCTGTGACATTTTTTGGCACTTTATTTCCCTGTTTCTGTCTGACAATGGAAAACAGGGACTGTCGCTGACCGACCCCCGCTAAGGGCAGCCATGCGTAAATGGGCAAAAACAGGATTTTCTGTAGGGGTCGTGCGCAAGCATGTGTTGCTCACATAGACGGCGTCGAACGGAACTTGTGCTCAGGCTCAGATGTCTCGGACCCCTCGTTTCATGATCAGTTTGGGTTGTTGTCCAGAATCTGTCACGTACAGGCTGTAACCAGATGTGGCGCTCTTGAGCTACCATAGTAATTCGTGGCTGCCCTAAGCAGGGTCGTTCAGTGACAGTGCCTGTGTTCCATTCTCGGATAGACAGCCGACTGATTGTTGAACAGTGACAGTGCAAATGACACACCACCTCTTGGCGGCTAAGACCTGCCCATAAAATGCCAAATGCTCTTTTTCTCTCTCCCGTGCCACAAGCTGTTCCATTTTCTGGATGCAGTAGCATTTTTTTGTTGGCTTTATGTAGGCTTTTGACCATACCCAAAAGAACAAGTCAAGTGTCACGGTACACATCACAAACAGCGCAATGTTTGTTATTACTGAAGTGCTTGGCACGTTCACATGGCGCACGTCAGGATTACAATACCACGCGCTTTTCTTTATTTCCACTCGTGCCTCACTGGTAAAGCAATAAAAATCAACCGATTCTTCAATTTGCCTCAAATACAGTCACTGTTGCGTTTCTTTTGGAGTTAAGTATACGTTGTACTTTCCTTGATCTAAAAATTAACATGACAGAACATAGATTGGACTAATTTGTTTGCCCAATAAATGGTTTTTGCGACCACATATTCATAATTTCACCAATTAGGAACCTACCGATTCTCAATCTTGATGTAACATTTTTTTCCCTCTTATGCTGTTGTTTTATGTATTTTACAACATGCATTTGTAAATTTTATTCTTCATGGCATTCATGCATATTTCTAACAAAATATTGCTTTAGAGGGTAAATAACTGCTTTTATCATGAAAAGCACCAAGTGAAGACAAATTAGCAGTTTTCTAATGCCTAAAAATTGTAATTTCTGTTGAAAAAGCTGCCATAACAATGATTTATTTAGATAATTGTCCATTGTTCTATGAGAGTGAGCAGCAGTGACAAATTGTTTTTCAGAAAATGATTTTAGTGTACACAGTACAACTATTTTGATGTATCAATTTATCAGCATGATCACAGATACAGTATTTTAAGCCATCAAAGAGTTGAGCATCAAATATTGAGTGTTTTTTTTAATAATAGTTTTCTTGAAAAATTTAGATAGGTGACTGAACTCTGAAGGGATAAACATTCAACTGAATGACTTCTGGGACATAAATGATTGTATAGCAAACAAAACAATTTCTTAACTTTTTTTTTTCTTTAAATTGCCGCAGTTACCTAGCTGATCCTTTGGCTGTTAGTACCTTGCTCTTTTTTTTCCCAAGGAAACTTCTCCTGATTTAATGGATCTACATTCTTCGGAGCCACTCTTCTCAGCTCATGAGTATCGAATTTGGAACACATTACATTACTGCTGTAGTACCTATGCACAAATTTGCATTCAGTATTGTAAAGTGTTACCCAAGAAAATTTCAAATATGGTTTAAATGTCAATTTTCTATGTATGTCAATAAAATATATTCACATACACTCTTCATTTTGCCTTGTTACTTTCCAGTTGCTTTTATGTTTGACAAGAGAAATTTTGTTCTTTACCACGATGTTCAACAAGGACAGAGAACCAGAGTTCAGGGCTCAGAATCAATGTACGTGGGCCGCAGGACCGACGAGGCAAGTTCAAGCTAACGCATTGTTTTCAGTCAAGGCAGCATAAAGTACTTTAAGTGATGCACATTGATTTAAAAATTACTGGTACAGTTGGCTGACACTTGATGTAAAATAGCACAAGTAGTATGGTAAAGAAGTTCTTTTTGTTTTTCGTTTTTACAGGCTAAGCGATTTTATGAGTTCGGTTCTGGTGAAAATGTATGGACCTCAAAGTGTTGTAGTGCAAAGTTTTGCGGGAATGTGGCATGTTTTCAATTTTGAGTTACTGGTTTTCTTTGGTAGGCCTAAACAGGGGACGGACGGCACTGGGCTCAGAAAAATGGGAACACTAGAATACTTTTTTGAAATTCTGGATTGCAGACGTTTTTAAGCGAAGACAGAGACACTATAAAGTGTCCTCTTCTATCTTTCCATTTATCTGTCAACGTACGTAGCCACATAGCTAGCATAACTTCATATCTTGAACTTACACGGACCATATTACATAGCTAATTAAGTTACAACTACGTTTCCATTTACATTTAAGTAAATATATCGTAGGGTTTTTTTTTCCCCACACAAAGTATTGCGAAATCAAATATTTGCTCCTGTCAATTACAACCTCCAGTGCGCTAACATAGCTATAGCATACGTAGAATTACAAGTAAACACGTAGTAGGTCTAGGCCTGGTCATGTCGAGAAGGCTGCTGACAGTCGTGAGTGGAAAGTCCATAGCGCATACGTCAAAATCACCAGCTCTAGAGACACGCCCATTTATGGTAATTAGCCGAGATCTCGCCTGGGAAAAAAAAAATAACGCTTCCGGCCACCCCGTTTCTGTGGCCAGAGAACGAAATAAAATAGAAAACTCGGCCACAATCTCGCTCCCTTGGCGAACATGTATTGAGCGAACAGCGGCGTCCTGACCAGACACGTCATGGTCAAAGACTGAAATCATTTCTTTCATCAGTCTGTCTGCTGAACTCACAACAGGCGACCCGGACCGAATGAGACGCCCCGCCCAAGAGAGAGCAGTGCCAGATAATAATGACAGGATGAAAGAGACTTGCGATTCTTTATTGGTAAATCACAAAGGTTGTGATTTGAAAAATATCTGGCACTGAGCAAGACAATGGTTATATTTTCTGGGTTCCCCTTCATAACGGGGCAGTAGTTGTAACTTGGGTTCAAGGGGGATTTGAATGGATTGTGCTTGTGGTACGTTTTGTGTGACTTGAACCGTTAAAGCCCTGATATTTTCCATAAGACTTAACAGAATATTCTCCTGCCTTTGCAACGTCCCTTTCTGAACACGCATACGATCCGCCAACTCAGTTTGCTGTTTATTTAGACTAACAAGCCCTTTGCTGTGACCAGCGAGAATAGTTTGTTGATTCGCAACCAGCTGGTCTAGCGGCATAGCTGCTGGACTCTCCATGACTGGCTTGAGTGTGCTGAAATGATGGTGGAAATAATGAGACCAAATGCAGCGACTGCCAGAGTACAGGGCTGAGCGAGGAGATAAACTGCTGCACGAGAGCAGAACGAAGCCAGAGGCTTCACAAATAAATACGTCCAAACGGACAAGAAAACTCCAAAGGCACCAAATGCCGGTGCAAATAAAGGTGAGAAAACAAGAAAGAAACTTAAGGAAGAAATTCCTAAGAATACCCTAAAAATAACTGCGAAATAGTTCGCTAAACACTAGATTAAATCTTTCCTGTCTTGTGTGAACTCAGAAGATCAGACGTTCAAGCAAAGAGGCGCAGCGAACTTCCGGCTTAAACAGAACCAGAAACAGGTGCCGCCCATCTTCAATCAACCAGCTGGTGTAAGGAATTCGATGTCGTCCCAGATGAAAGACACTAAAAGCCCTACACCAAACACAGAGTACAAAAACAATGACAGACGCTTTTGAAAACCATTTTCAGTGAACAGAGTTCATTGCTGCATCCACAAATACAAACTAAAACTCTGCCCTGTAAAGATTAAACCATGTACAGACAACATCCAGAAATGTTGCTGCTTTCTCTGGCCCCGAAGGTCGGCTGAAGCGAAGTGGAAAACTATCCCGTGGCCTAATGAATCAAAATGTGAAATTCTTCTTGGAAATCATGGACGCCGCGTCCTCTGGGCTGAAGAGGGGAGGGACCATCCTGCTTGTTAGCATTGCACAGCTCAAAAGCCAACATCCGTAATTGGATAAGGGTGTGTTGGTGCGCATGGCATAGGTAACTTACACATGTGTAATACAGGTTTTGGAGCCACATATACTGCCATCCAGATGTCTTTTTCAGAGAAGGCCTTGCTCATTACAAAAAGAAAATGCCAAACACCACACACTGCACGTATTACAACAACATAGCTCTGTAGTAAAAGAGTCTGGGTACCAAAATAGCCAGCCTGCAGTACAGACCTGTCACCATATGAAAATACTCTCCACATTATGAAATGTAAAAATATGACAAATAGTAATTTTTTTTTTTTTTTTTTTTACGAACATTAGTGGAATCAATGTCCTTTGGGTTCCTGACAACAGGGAACTATAGATGTTACCATTTTTTTCATACATACTTATGGCGGCCATATTGAATTTCAAAAAAGGCCGCCATATTTTACATATTTTGATTTATTTTACTAAATAAATAAATAAATAAACGTTAAATATTATTAAAAAAAAGTACTTTCTTTTGCATTTCATGCATGTATTGGCATAAGAAATCCAAGAAAACAGTTTGTAATTTTGTCTGAACTTGCAAACAGCAATTCAGAATTTAAAAACCGCCATAACAGCCTTTAAATGCACATTTAATTGAGAAATAAAGTGACCCATGAATTATATAATTTGAATTGTGGGTTTGGGAATATTAATTTGAAAATATTGATATTGCCTCTGTTTGCAATTATTGCACATTGTCCTTGCAGATTGTCCTGAAGTATTACACTGAATGTTATTGCACTTCAAATCGAACAATAGCTCAATAATTACTGTTTTATTCTTGTGAGGACTGCTTTCAATAATTGATGTTCATTGAAAGCAGTTTAGTTTTACATCAATATAGTGTAAAATGCTTTTAATGCAGATGAATACTTGTTATGATTATGGTCATTGTGATGTGTGTGGGTGTTGAATGGGGTGAGTATATGTGGGTGTGGTATGGTTGTGGTGTCAATGTGTGTGTGTGTGTGTGTGTGTGCATGTGCATGTGCGTGGGTGTGCGTGTGTGTGTATGTTGGATAGGTGGGTGTGTGAGGGGGTGATTTTGTATGAATATGTGTGAGTGAATGCACTGATGATGGGATGTGTGGGTGCTTGTTTTTACGAAAACCATGTTAATTGCTGCTTATTCTGGTGGTGGACTGCTTTTTAAAATCTGGTAGTGGTATTATTGCACCGCAGGTGCCCAAGAACACAAGACCCTAAGAACGTGTGTTGAATCCTGCTTCTCCAAGTTCCCCAATGGCAGCGTTTGAAGAGCCTGTAAAAAAAAAAGATGATGCATGAGTTATGATCTGTGCTTGTTTTGCCATGAAACTACAATATAAACCCTCGGGAACAAAAGTCATCCTAATTTTAAATGTTTGTTATAAGACTCCTGTGAGGACTTAAATGCGCGCATTGGCACCGACCATTAAGCTTGGGACAGATGTCATCAGTCAGCACGAAGTTGGCACTGCTGCTTAGGTCTTGCACTAAACATGACCTGACCATCATAAAAACCATGTTCCACTTGTCAATCCATGACATAACTTTGTGGAAGCACCCACGTTCGACACAATGGCATCTCATTGATTATGCCATTATCAGGGCAAAGGATAGGCATTTGAGTGACCGAAGCTATATGTGGCACCAAATGCTGTCTCCAAGCTGAATGTCCACATTCAGCCCAAGAAAAGACCTCAAGGACAAAAGGCCAAGCCAAGAAGTTGAGTCTGCCCTAACTAAAATGCACCCAAACCGCACATGAACCCCAAAGTATCCTCAACAGCAGACTAGCTGACACTTGGAGCAGCCAATAGAGCATTGAGGAGCAGTGGACGTCCTTAAGGGACACAGTCCACTCCGCTGCTCTCGAAGTCCTGGGCCTGACTCTCAGGAAGCATCTAGATCGGTCCGATGAAAACGATGCTGAAATACAAGAACTGCTTAAGGAAGAAAAAAGTTTTCTCATAGCCCACCAAAGTGATCCATCCTGCATGGCAAAAAAGCTGCCTTCACCACATGCACACCACAGTCAAGGCCAAGCTCCATTCCATGCAAGACTCCTGGCTCAGCACCGAAGCTGATGAGATCCACGGCTATGCTGACAGGCATGACACAAAGAGATTTTAAACTGCACTGAGAGTTGTCTACGGGTCACCACCCTCCAGATCATTCTCTCTACACAGAAGGGATGGGACAACTTGCTCACTGATAAGAAATTAGTCCTGGTAGATGGACAGAGCACTTCAGCAGCATGCTCAATCGACCAGCGTCCACCAACAATGAAGCCATTGCTGGTCTGCTACTTGAGATAATCAACTGTGAACTGGACAACCTTCCCACAAGTGGGTGAAGAACATTATCACGCAGATGCCCACTGGGAAAGCTCTCAGCCCTGATGCAATCGCAACTGAGATCTACAAGTCAGGAGGGCCAGCCATGCTCTACCAACTGACTAACCTGTATCAATCCATGTGAAACATGGAGGAACTGCCGCAAGAATTCAAAGATTATTGTCCTCATATACAAGCATAAAGGAAACTGCCAGTTCTGCACAGAATCTCTCATCTGTCAATAGCAGGCAAGATCCTGGCCCAGGTCCAACTCAATCGCTTGCTGAGACACCTGGAGCAAGGCCATTTCCCAGAGAGCTAATGTGACTTTTGAACAGGTCCAGGAACTACCAATATAATCTTTGCTATTCACTGGCTCCAGGAAATTGCATGTAGCAGCACTGTGACCTCTACACCACCTTTGATGACCTCAACAAGGCATTTGACACAGTCAGTTGGTATGGCCTTTGGGAAATCATGGAAAAGTTGGATGTCCAGGGAAATTCATTGCCATTATCTGCCAGTTTCATGATGGCATGGTGGCCAGCATCCAGTGGAGAAGCCTCTGAAGCCTTCCTGGTAATGAATGGTGTGAAGGAAGGCAGAGTTTTATGACATTCATGCCTTTACTGACTGATGCGCTCAGAGACTCAGATATCTACATCCACATCAGGAAGGAAAGCTTTTTGATGCCAGCCAACTTCAGACTGTCATAAAGGTGAAAAAAATCTGCTATCAGAGACTCTCTCTTTGTGAAGGACTGCATGCTCAACACCTGTCTTGAGCGCAAAATGCAACTGGAGATGGACAGATTCTCTTCGGCCTGTAACAATTTCAGACTGACAGAACCAAAAAGACTGAAGCGTTGTTCCAGCTTGACCCCTGTAATCCATACCAGGAACCCTTCATAACAGTGAAGGGAAAGAATCTACAGTTAGTAGAAAACTTCACTTACTTGACCAGCACACTCTCCTGCACAGCCAAAATCGATGCCAAGATTAACAACAAAATCTCTAAGGCAAGCAGTGCTTTTGGGTGACTTAGGGAGAATGTATGGGACAGAAGAGGCATCAGCATGGCCACAAAACTAAAGGTTACTATGCAGTTGTCCTTATCACCCTCTTGTATGCTTGTACGTAAGAGCAAGATTACTAACAGGAAACATGAAAAACAAATGTAACAAATATATCTCAGATGTGCCCATTAACCGCCTTCACATCAGATGGTAGGATAAAATTCCAGATACAGAGGTTCTGCAGCATGCAGGCATCCGCAGAATCATCACTATCATGCGCAAAGCCAAGGTCAGAAGGGCAGGTCACATCTTCCTCATGCCTGACAACCGCATCCCAAATCAGCTCTTTTATGGAGAACTCTGCTGGGCACATGTTCGTTCTGTTGGCCGACAAAGCGCTTTAAGGACAACTTGAAGATCTCCCTTTAAGAATTCTCAATAAATACTGAGTCAAGGCAGTCCCCTGCCACTAACCACTCTGCTTGGTGCAGCCTTATCACAAAAGGAGCCCACACAGCAGAAAAGCACAGAACCAAAAGCAGCAGAGAAGAACCGGGAACTGCACAAGGCCAAAGCTACCAGCACCCTCTGCTCCACAATTAGAATTTTCCATTAACACGTGACCGTTTCCAGAGTCCAATGACCGAGCCCCTATCTTGCTACAAATGGTTCAAATGTTATGAAGGATCAAATACTAGCTTATCAGGAAAGAAGTCAGGGTTCAACCATTTAACCTGTGATCATTTCCTGACTCCAATAACCCAATTCCCAACTCTCTATTGCAACCCTATTTCTGAGTCTGACACCCCAACCCCAACAGCGTATGACAAATGGTTCAATAGTTAGGAATCATCAAATATTGACCAGTCAGGAAAGGGAGCAAGGCTTCACCATGTAAAATGTGATTCTTTCCTAAGTCCAACAACTAAATCCCCAACTATCTATGACAAACCCATTCCTGAGTCCAACTCTCCAAAGCTGCAAGACTTGGTAAATGGAGTTCAATGAAGGATGGAGTGATGAAAAAGCAAAGAAAGAGGGGGCAGGGTCAAAGAAACCTTAGTGTCCATCCTTTGGGGCAGACTGATGCTTTATCGAAAGTTTGGAGGCACTAGCCTTCAAAAAGGCCCTTGCATTCTGGGCCCCGGTCATGGAATCTGGCTCTTGGGACATGAAATGTCACCACACTGGTGGGGAAGGAGCCAGAGCTTGTGCAGAAGGTTGAGCGGTACCGGCTAGATATAGTTGGACTCACCTCTAATGCACATCTCTGGCTCCAGAACCAAGCTGCTTAATAGGGGTTGGACTCTCTCCTTTTCTGGAGTTGCCCACGGTGAGAGGCGGCGAGCAGGTGTGGAGATACTTGTGTCCCCTCGGCTGAGTGCCGTTGTGTTGGAGTCCATCCCGGTAAACAAGAGGGTCTCTGCATTCGCTTGCGGGTCGTGGATGGGAATGCTCAGACTCTTGTTTGTGCCACACAGCAGTTCAGAGTATCCAGCCTTCTTGGAGTCCCTGGGTGGGGTCTTGATAAGGGCTCCAACTGGGGATTCCATAGTTCTACTGGGAGACTTCAACGATCACATGGGCAACGACAAAGATACTTGCAGGGGAGTGACTGGGAGGAACGCCCTCCCAGATCTGAACCCGAGTGGTTCTTTGTTATTGGATTTCTGTGCTAGTCTTGGATTACCCATAACAAACGTCATGTTCGAGCATAAGGGTGTTCATAAGAGGAACTTGGTATCAGAACACCCTTAGCCAAAGGTCGCTGATCGATTTTGTAATTATGTCATCAGATCTGCGGCCATATGTTTTGGACACTCGGATGAAGAGAGGGGCAGAGCTGTCAACTGATCACCGCCTAGTGATGAGTTGGATTAGATGGCGAGTAAGACTGCTGGACCAACCTGGGAAGCCTACACATGATGTGAGAGTTGACTGGGAACCTTTGGTAGAGGACCCTGTCTGGACAATTTTCAAAAACATCTCCAGAAGAGTTTTTCCCATATCCCGGGGGAGGCTGGGGACATGGAGTCTGAGTGGTTCCTGTTCAAAGTCTCCATTGTGAAAGCAGCTGCCGTGAGCTGTGACCTGAAGGTTGTCGGTGACATTCGTGGCGGCAACCCAAGAACCCGTTGGTGGACCCCAGTGGTGAGGGAGGCCATCAAGCCGGAGAAGGTGGCCTTTCAGGCTTAGTTAGTCCTGAGGACCCCTGACTCGGCAGACTGGTGCCGGCTGGCCAGAAGGACTGCAGCCGTGGTAGTTGCTGAAGCAAAAACTCGGGTTTGGGAAGAGTTTGGGGAGGCCATGGAGAAGGAGTTTCAGGTGGCCTAAAAGAGGTTCTGGCAAATCGTCAGATGATTCAGGAGGGGGAGACAGAGCTTTGCCCAGGCTGTTTTCAACAGGGGTGAGGAACTGCTGACCTCAACTGAGGATATTGTCTGGCGGTGGAAGGAGCACTTTGAGGGACTCCTGAATCCGACAGACACAACCTGAATTAAGGAGGCAGAGACGGAGGACTCGGGTGAGTCATTGCCCATTTCCCTGGTGGAAATCACTGAGATGGTCAAAAAGCACCACAGTGGCAAGTCACCAGGGATGGACGAGATTCGTCCTGAGATGCTGAATGCCCTAGATGTTGTTGGGCTGTCATGGTTGACATGCCCTTTCAACATTGCGTGGATGTCAGGTACACTACCCGTGGACTGGCAAACTGGGGCGGCGGTTCCCATTTTTAAAAAAGGGGACCGGAGGCTGTGCTCCAATTATAGGGGATCACACCGCTCAACCTCCCAGGAAATGTCTATGACAGGGTGCTGGAAAGGAGACTCCGCCTGATTGTCGAATCTTGGGTTCAGGAGGAGCAATGTGGGCTCAGCTCCAGCCAAGGAACAGTAGACCAACTTTTTACCCTTGCACAGATGCTGCAGGGGTCATAGAAATTTGAATATCCAGTCTACATGCATTTTGTGGACTTACAGAAGGCTTATCATCGTGTCCCATGAGGTGTCCTGTGAGGGGTACTGCAGGAGTGTGGGGCTCCAGGGCCGTTAATTTGAGCCATTCAATCCCTGTACAACCAAAGCTGGAGTGGTGTCCTCATTCTCGGCATTAAGTTGAAACTCGTTTCCAGCTGGTGTTGGATTCTGCCAAGGGTGTGCCTTGTCACCTATTCTGTTCATGATTTTCATGGACAAGATATCAAGGCCAAGCTCAGGTTTGGAGGGTGTCCAGTTCAGTGACTTCAGGATTACATCTCTGCTGTTTGCAGATGATGTGGCCCTGTTAGCTTCATCACGCTATGACCTCCAACGCACACTGGAGCGGTTCGCAGCTGTGCGTGAAGCTGTCGGAATGAGGATCAGCACCTTCAAATCAGCGGCTATGGTTCTCTCCTGGAAAAAGGTGGATTGTCCCCTTCAAGTGGGGCATGAGTTGTTACTCCAAGTGGAGCAGTTCAAGTATCTCGGGGTCTTATTCATGAGTGAGGGTAGGATGGAGCGTGAGATTAACAGAAGAATTGCTGCAGCGTCTACAGTGAAGCGGGTGTTGTACTGGTTCCTTGTGGTGAAGAAGGAGCTGAGTGTGAGAGTAAAGCTCTTGATTTACTGGTCAATCTACGTTCCAACCCTCACCTATGGTCAAAAGCTTTGGGTAGTGACCGAAAGAAAATTATTGCGAATACAAGCGGCCGAAATGACCTTTCTCCGCAGGGTGGCTGAGCTGACCCTTAGAGATAGGGTGAGGAGCTCGGACATCCGGAAGCAACTCAGAGTAGAACCGCTGCTTCTCCGCATCGAGAGGAGTCACTTGAGGTGGTTCGGGCCTCCTGGACGCCTCCCTTTAGAGGTTTTCCGGGCGCGTCCAATTGGGAGGAGGCCACGAGGCAGACGCGCTGGAGGGACTATATCTCCCAGCTGGCCTGGGAACGGCTTGGGGTCTCCCAGGTAGAGCTGGAGGAAGTGACTGGGGAGGGGGGCACCTGGGTCTCTTTGTTACTCCCGCGACCCAGCCCCGGATAAGCAGCAGAAAAAGGATGGATGGATGGGGAAAAAAAGGATGAAAAAATGTGTGAAAGAAAGAGTCCAACTCAGGACTACCAGGACTAATTTCTTAAGAGTCCAAGAGTCCAAGCATAAGCAACCTGCCTTAGCATATCTTTAAGCTGCACTGGAAAAAACACTGGTTTTCCGGAGATATTGCGACTCGGATACGTCCGTATATTATCTGTATCCGGGGATATACGGATTGATACGCTCTGGATACAAGTTTGTCCACGACTCGTATCCGGGGGTATCCCAACTCCGGATTGGGACTGTTCTGATACGCGTCGTATCCGGGCTCCATACATGCACCCGGATACCAGACGCGTTTGAGGTATCCTGGGGAAAATATCTCCGGATACCAGTCAGTATCTGGAGCATAAACGAACTCCGGATACATCCCAGGAAATACCATCCATATCCAGGCTCATGATAACTCCGTATATTTTCTACCACCCGCATCCCACCCAGGTTGGCATTTATGCTTATGCCCATTATGCTCCATAATATTGATATCACTTAAGATACAGACTTTGGTAGTTTAAAAAGTTAATATGAAAACTGATTAAAGTTTTAACTTCTAACAATTACATCTCATTGTACATGAGCTTTGATGTTAACAGGATGATTTTCAATTTGATGCAGGACGTAAGCCTTATAATTCACAAGTTTAGGAGTTAAACGCAGGCTATTTTGCACGTAACTTTTATTTGGAGTGAAACATCCTTCTGAATAGGACAGATATCCATGATAAACCAAACAAATACAATGTCAAATTTTTGTTAGCCATGAAAGTGAATGACACTTCAAATTCAGACTGGTGCACGGGCAGTAAAAAAGGTGACGCCCCTGGAATAGACATTTAAAAGGTTGTAAATGCGGAAAACACGGGGAACATTTCTTCATTCAATTATGCCCTGTTGCATTAAGGTACTCAAACTCCATGTGCTTTAAAATGTGTTTCCGTATACGGTCAGATATGTGATAAACAAATCTTGACTCAAAGTCAAAACACGCCCGGAAAATCAAAAATCTGGATACTGCCAGATACGGTCCAAATACACAGCGTGTCATGAAATATAAGGCGTCAGGATACCTCCGGATTCCGAGGTATTTTGTTCAGTCCATTTCATTTAGTGGTGGTGTCACATTAATGTGCCGTTGTATTCTTTAAACCGTCCGTTTACCAGTTAAATAGGCTTAATCAAACTGGCATGCTTTGACGCAGCCTGTAATAGTGTCAAGCATCCTTTGGAATTGGACAGATATCCATGATAAACTAAACAAATACAATGCCAAATATTTTGTTGTTGATGGAAGTGAATAGCACTTTAAATTCATACTGGGGCAAGGACAGTAAAAGCTCTAGAGACGGCTTGAATAGGCTACACACTTTTAAAAGGCAACTTATTATTTGTTAAAGTTTGACATTGCTGCTCTGGAAATGTTATTACAGTACTTACACCCTATGTGCCTTAAAATGTGTTACTGTAATACGGCCCGGATACGTGATAAACAAATCTTGACTCAAAACACGCCTGGATTCCCCCGGATTCATCAATGATCAGGATAAAGCTGGATTCGTCCGAATACGCAGCTTGTCACGATATAAACGGGGTCAAGATATCTCTGGATTCCGAGGTATTTTGCCCAGTGCTGCTCTCTAATTCTGGGCTTGCAGCTTCAAAGCTGGTAGGTAGAATTGTTATGGCAAATCTGGCGCACAACAACAACAACAATAATCATTACATTATTAAAATTATTATTGTAAGAAGAAGATCAGTCAGTTGGCTTTGTCAAGCTAACTTGGTAACAATAATAATTATGAAAAGAAGAAGAAGAAGATGATCATCAGGAAGTTAACTAAAAGCTAACTTGTTTGGCTTTAGTTATAATCTTTCCAGGACCTAAGGTGCAGACACAAACACACAGACACAATAGGGCAATTTAAGGTTGTTTAATTAATCCAACTGACATAGGCAGAGAAGGAATGCAGGAGCTGAGAGCAGGTGTTTTCCAGAATGCTTGGGACAAAGATGGTGAGGGGGAGGAGTAGGCCATGGAGCACAGCATGAACGGAGACTGCACACTGGTGGATTCTTGAATAAAAATGGCTGGGCTGACTGGACGTGGCAGGGCAGGCAGAACAGACAAGGCAGAATCCACTTAGGCGGCTGAGCCATCTGGCAGAGTCTGAAAGAATGAACCGGCTTATAGGTTGTTTGCAGATGATGTCACGTCACAGCAGGAACTGCAGATGGGGGGCAGGAAGTGATTTCTCCATTGAGAAGTGCTATCAAAATGCCAAAGTTATGAGCGGTTTATAGCTCTGCCAACCAATCAAATCGGGGAAAAAAACGAAAGCAACTTTCGAATCCCAAAAGTAGCGACACATGAAGGGAAGAAATTTAAAAACCGCATGGAGACACGGCAGCAGATACGGATTAAAAAATATATACTGAACAGATATTCTCTGTTTAAAGTCTGGAGGAGCAGAGTGAAACAATGCTTGTGTATACAGTGACCACTTCTTGAAAGGTAGGGCTACAATCATTTAGCTACTTAACATATCTGGCTAAAATCTAGCAAACAAGCTATACACTGCAGGCTGAGGGTGGTTGATTGGCTGATTGATTGTAGGCTTTCAGGTGAGTTGGCAGGAGACTTGAAGGCCACACCTAGCCTGGCGGAGACAGATTCCAGCACAGGCACAGAGAGAGAATACAAGGGGCAAAAAGAGACAGGCAATGCCTGATCCTAATACAGCTTGATAATTCAAACAAACATTAGAGGGTTCCTGCACCTTCGGTGCATGGACGCCGTTGTACAAAGCAGAACAAGAAGGCCCTAGCAATACTGGATTGTTGAAAAGTTTCATGTGACAATGACCCAAGCCATGGACCACGGAACGAATCAGAAAAAAAGGGGAGGGGCCATACTTTCATGGTATGTCGAGGAGGTGGGGGGCATGTGCATCGAAACAGACGTAGGCCTACAAATGTATGAGAATCAATTAACTTTACTGAGGACCTATTTAATCCAATACCACGCACCATCACATCTACAGTACATGCATGATAGACGCACACATATTGAAATACACATGCTCAGATTATACCCTCTGATCCGCCACCAAAATTCGCATGCAACAGACCAAGTCTATTTACGCAGTAATTTACAAATTAAACTAATTGCGGTGAAGCTGGTTTCATATAGGGATTTGGTATTCATTCCTCAAAAGCTTGCGAGTGCTAAAATGCGATAAAAAGGCTACATTTGGACTTGTGGCAACAGACAATCAAGTACAACCTCTTTATCTTGTCTGAAATACTGAATGTTTGAAGAACTACAGATTCTATTGATCTCTTTATGCTCATTGATCCGATTAGAGAACAGCACTCTAACTTCTAGATGTTTGCATGATTTTTCAAATAAATCCTGAATAATAAGAATACATTGTATCGTTCTAAGCATAAGTTGGAATAGATGGCCTTAACTGTAACTTTGTCAATGGAATATTTCATTTGTAGTTAATTTCTTCTGGAAAAAAAACTGCCAATGGAGACCATTGAAGTCACCAAAGTTTTCCTATTAGGGCTCTGTAAATCGGTTATCTGTTCCATGCCTTGTTTCCCCACTTTTGTGTTTTTGCGGTTGACGATTTTCCAGTCTTATGCGTATTTGTTTTCCTTCCTCTCTGAGCATCTCATCCCCCATGTCCCTTAATTGTGTCTTGTTACTCCATAAATGTTCCCTCGTATTATCTCGCTTCTTACTCCATCTTTGCTGTTTTTCCAATGCCTCTTTCTACCTGTTTCAAGTGAGATGATCTTGTCGGCATGTACGAATGTTCCTTTGTTTTCTTCAATTAGTATGCGTTCTACATCCATTTTTATTCTGTGTTGTGCAAAATTACTTTTTGCATCCTCCATATATTCGCAGTTCCTCTGCTATTCTGTAATTGAGTCTGTTCCTGAGCCAGTCTGAGACTTACAGTGCTGTGAAAAAGTATTTGCCTCCATCTGTTTACTTCTGTTTTTGCTTATTTATCATTAAACGTTTCGGGTCATCCAACTTATTTTAATATAAAACAATGACAGTGTGCCTCATTTATGAACAGTGTGGATGGACAGAAAAGATGCATACGGTGTAATCTTTGCAGATTTTGGATTGTGTAAACGTACATGACATAAAACACAAAATTAGAATGACTGGGCATGTTTGCAAAATTCCACGTTGATATTGATTATTTAACTAAAACTGCATGCAGTTTAGCTTACTGAATATTTCATTTTTTTTTTTTTTCCCATGCACCACTTTTTTTTTTTTTTGAGATTTGGTAATATTTAAGTATATAATCCATGCAAATTTTTATAAATAGGCCCCAATGTGAGAAAACACGAAATCTGCTTATAAATAATCATTTTATTTATTGAAGGGAAGGTGTCATTCAAAACCTGTATCACCAATGTGAAAAAATAATCTCCCCCCTAAACTCAAAAACTGTTAATAATTTGTTTACTCTGGTTACTCTGAGGTCGGGGAAAAATTTGAAGTACGTTTGAACACCGATTTCGTACGGTTCTACCTCGTCTTTCCCGTTCCCAGACAGACTTAACTTGACTATGTTAGGTCCTTTCTGTGTCCTTATTCCGCACAAATAGCTTTGTGTCATGGTTCTGGATGTTAGTGCGTGTGTTTTGGACTGACTTTGTGGCTCTCGTCCCGTGACGATATCGTATTCCTGTTCAATCGAATTCTTTACGCAGCTGGCTGATTGAACTGGGGTGGCGCTTCCCCTGATTCTTTATAAGCCGGATGTCCGCCACGCCTCTTTGCTAGAGTGTCTGTTTGTAGCTAAGCACTATAGCCGAAGACATCTGTAGTCAGGTTTTGTTTGACTTTCTATCTTCTATTTATTGGAGTTTCTTCTCCCTTTTTCTATCTCTCTTTGCTTCCGTGGTTTGGATCATTATAAATCCTTTGGAAGTGCGAGTACTTTCGTTTGGTCTGTATTATTCTCTGTGTTTGTACAGTGTCCGTGCTACTCTCTTTCTCTCTGGTCGTTGCACCTGGCCTCCGTATTCCTCCGGCCATTACACTTTGTACGAACACAAAAAGTTTTGATTGGGTTTGAAATAAGTTTCTACGCATTTCTAATAGTTCTTATGCCATTTTTAGCAAGATCAACTAGTTTCTAATATGTTAATGTTGTTCTTACCCAGTTATTACTACGTCCACTCCATTTGCATTCAGATCAGCAAAGTTTACGATATAATAGTGCCCATCAAGGCCGTCCTCATGTGGTAGCAAGATTCCTCTATTAATAGAGAACTCTATTCTGAGTTAGTTCTCAAGCAATATGTACATGATAAATAATATAACCTGTATATATAGCAGCTTAGTCTCATTGAAAGATACACACAAGCAGACTATAAACTTAAAAAAGTTACTCAGAATACAGTTAGAAACGTTACACAAAATAAATGTTGAGAAATTGATATCCAGAAAAATTGTTGTTAAGTAAATCAAGAACAACTTCTAAATGTCACCCAAAAATCAATCTACTCACACAAATTTATGAAACAATTCACAGCTGGAAGCAGTGAACGGTAAAAGAGAACTGGCAAAAACGCAACAGTATTTATAGCCGTTCGGCGCGGACGCAATGGAAATATCCATTTTGAACGAACTAGAGACGCGATGAGAACGTAGTGAGAATGGGCTGGACTGAGTAAGAACTAGTTTGATCGCAATGGTCGGGTTAGAAACTGTGTAATAACAAGTTGGAACGGGGTTGAACGTGTTGGGAACGGAGTTGAACTTGCCACGAATGGGTTAGAAACGAGATGAACAGCTACTTTCCCCCGTTTTAAACGTTGTACGAACTAGCTATGATTGGGATGAAAACAAGAGTGACTTGTCTCGAACTGTATAAGAATGAATTAGTGTCGTATTTGAGGCATTTTTTGGCCAAAATTGCCCGTTTTCACCCCTCCCCAGACCGTTTCATCACATTTTTAGGACAGGCTAGGATGTTCTGAAAATGATCTTGATGTGAAGGTACCCTTACCTCAGTGAAGGCCACTGACTCTCTTGGGCATGGATCAAACCAAAATTCACATGTGTATTTCCGTCCTGTACCAATATTGCATCAGTCTAAATTTTCATGAATAAAATATGCTTCAGTTAAAGGAAGGTATACTGATCAGCCACAAAATTAAAACCCCCTGCCTTATAATGTACATATCATGCTGCCAAAGAGCTTCATCATAGTGACATGCACTTAAATTCCTGGACCCAGAGTTTCTCAACAGAACATATGCCAGAGCATCACACTCCCTCTTCCAGCTTATCTTCTTCCTAAAAAAAAAAAGTGGACATTGTTGTGATTATTTGGCAAAACGCAGTATTTGCACAGAAGTTTTTCTACGCAGAATAAAACGTCAATTTCTTCAGACTGGGGTTAAAATTAATTTTATTTTATCAATGTGATATCATGGCTTTGCATCCCAGACTATTGTACTATGGACAAACAGTAAATGGGTGCCAAAACTGCAGAAAATCTTCCTTAAAACACACATGAACTTGCCTCCCTTCTGTGTTTGGAAAACGTCTGTGTGGAGAGGTCATAGTAAGGAATGTTGATGGAGCTAATACACAATAGTATCAAAAAAAAAATCACTATAAATAATAGACATACAAACAACATCCAGCAAAATAAGAGAGACTTTCAACAAAACAGCCTTTGCTAATTATCTGCAAAATGTGTTGTCACCAACTGTCGAGACATTAAAAACTTTAATTATGATCACAAAGGTGTTGCGGCATTCTTGATGAGTAAAAACGTTAAGTGTACCTGTTATTTGTGATTTGAAGGCAAAAGCCTACCAGTCAATTTCATGTGTGCGTAATAATTCATCATACTCTTCCGCGTGTAGTACACTGTCCTTTTCGCGAATCTGTTGCTCAATGCGGTCAAAAACTTGGCCAGCGGGGAAAAAACGATGTGCTCTGATGGGAAATGAATTGCCTACTCGACAGATAAATTAGGAATTTTTTTTTTTCTGCAGAGCATAGAAGCATAGAAAATGCAGCACAGAAATGACTCTCATATTTTTGTTTTTCCAGTCGCAAAACAATCGGAGCCTGTTGGCAGTGCGGGCTTCTTCATCACTGATTAGCTCTGTGGATATATCGTAGTTAGGGGAAAAACTGACTTTGCACTTATTGGCCCTCATTTATCAAACGTGCGTACACTCAAAAAATGGGTGTACGCCAAATCTCCCGCAAGGATCGGCATTTATCAATCTGAACGTGCTCGAACGGTCCGCAAAAATCTCACGCCAGGTCTGACCAGGTGTACGCAAATTTGAGACCAGCGAACAACATGCAGGAACGAGTGCAGCTGTCAAAATGAGTAATAAACCATATGCAGCGATGCGGACGTCATGCTGTTGTTGCTCTTATTAGTAAAATGAATAAATAGGCTGAATGGATAAATAGGCTAAATGAATAAATAAATAAATAAGACATCTGTGTTAAGAAATTAATTAAACTTATATTTTGAGACAACCTGCTTGTCAGGCCAGACGGCTGACAATTATTTGATTAAGCGCAATGCGTGGCTTGGCAGATATGCAGTGTGGTATGTCAGATGCTCATCCAGTCAGATATATACTGAACAACAAAAGAAACGCAAGTCAATTAAAGGCAGACTGGAAAATAAGTTTGCCCGTAATTATTTTAGAAAATCAAATTTATTACTAGCGCATGCACATTTACACTCGTTTCATCAAATTTTTCTTTATTTTGCGGTCACTTTGACTGAGTAACCATAAGAGTACATCGACTAACTAGCTAACTTGCGTTTCCTTTGTTGCTCAGTATATATAGGCCTACGGACACTTTGGCCATGATCACATTTTGACAATGGCAGATCTTCTATTGTTATTGGAATAAGCTTCTGTCCAACGTGTGAGGAATTTTCGGCACAGAGAAGATCTCCTCCAGGAAAGTGACGAGTGGCTGCTCGTTTTGTGTGGCACCCAATAAAATGTCATGAAGTAATACTAATAAAAGTACAATGAAGAGTGATCTCTGCAGACTGTATTTTAACAATTACCCTCATGCAACTCCGATCGAGGCAGTGGGGACTTCCCACCTATCAGTGTTGTCACGCACTCCTCGAACGGTGACAGCTGGAGGTTTGAGCCTGATTGGCCTCCACCGGTCCATGCGCTGCTGCGCCTGAGCGCCGCAACCCGTTTTTTGGTGGCGATCTTAAAATCGGACCACTTTTTTAACCTGCACGTAAAGCATTTGGATTGTCAATTATGTAGGCTATATAACATGAAATATCATGGATTTTTAAATTGAATTTATTAAGGCCGATGTTATTCGCACTTATACGTGTGGCCAATGCTGAATTTTTTTTTCTTGGCCATACTTATAAGTGCACCAGTTGATGACCATTCCAGTGCAGCGTATAGAAAGTACCGCTTAAAATAGGTTTGGACACACTTAAAATAAGTGTGGGCAATGGAGAAATGTGCATCTTGGCCACACTTATAAGTGCGTCTAACGCGAATTTCGATCAATTTTTGTGCTTGGACGCACTTAAATAAGTGCAAATAGTCACTTCCATTTATTAATGAATTAAATCAAACTTCTGCTGCACTCCGGTTTTCCACCTCAACGGTGTTTACCGCAGCAGCAATAGTTTTCCAAACTGCAGCCTTCTGGGCTCCCTTTATGCCACTCTTAAGGCTTCCAAATAAAATTATTTTGTTTTTCTTCACCTCGGACGTGATAATTTATATTTCCTCCTCAGTGAAGTTCCTTTCTTCTTTGCCGTCTTCGAGAGTCCATGTCGTAAAGTGGGCAGGACTATGCCTCCCGGAGCATGAATTTATAGGGGCGTGTCATATAAATTACGATGGTTTCAGCCGCCAGATTTATCAACGCCACGCCAGTTCTACACCGAAATCAGCGACGTACACACTTTTAGTAAATCAGACATGACACCTGGCGAACGCTGATATTTACACCAGAATCTACACCAGATCCTACGCAAGTTTGATAAATGAGGGCCATTGTGTTTTGGAATGAAAGCTAACGATCAAGCATGCCAAAGACTGGGATATATTGATGTTGCTAAAGACTACACATGGCATGACTAACTGGCCTGCTAATGATGATCTTCTTGCTATGGTGCTTTTCAAATTTCGAAAATGGCTTTTACTGTGTTTTGCAATGAAAGTCTGCAAATATTTCTTAGAGCCCTAACAAATTAAAATGACTTAAGTAAAATTATCTGGCTATCAATCTGCAACTCCTTATCAAAAAAGGTTGGCACATCATGGAAAATGCAAATTAAATTTAAAATGACTTATTTGAAAAGTCCATTCACCCTCCACCATATTGGAAACTGCGCAGCAACACAATATTAGACATTCTAACATGAATGTATGAATGAATCACTTATGAAAAATATATTATGTGATGACTGCAACAGAGTCCAAAAATGTTTTCATAAGCAACAGCTAACCACTGTGTGGCATCACCTTGTCTTTTAATCACTCTCATTAAAGGGACAGTTCATGGATCCCTTATCCCCTTCTATCCGAGTGAGAAAAATACATGCAGTTTTTGCCAATTTTTTGTATGTGTCCAGATATCAGCTTCAGAATTTGTCAACTTCCCCCTTCGGTGTTAGTTGACACAAACAGTGATGAAGTTGGAGCTAGGAAAGAACTACAAAGCAACCCCCAGACTAACTTTTAGACCAGGGCCCCCCCAACCTGAAAAGTTTTTTTTACAGGCCAAAAATATGGTATGCAAAAAAGTTTTTTGATATTTTTTGAATATTTTAAGCCTAAATATTAAAACCTGAACAGTTCAGTTGTTGCTGCATTTTTTAAGAAACATTATCATATTCACTCTGTGAACTGAAAAAGTAGATATTGATGTTCACAAGAATGTTTGAAAAATGTATAAATGCAGTTATCATTTTGGAGAGGTATCATACAAGTCTAAATGTATGTACTTTATAAAATCATTTCCCCAAGGGACAACTTTTCATCAAAGATTCCCCTGTACATTTGAATCATTCATAGAAAAATTATACACAAATTTAGATGAGCTCAAGTAAAACCAACATATGGGGTTAAATCAATGAATAAGTATCAATTATCACAGTGACAGTTCTAAAATTTATAACTGTAATCGGCGAAATGCTATAGTAAGGAACAATTTGACACCAAACATGGGAGGTTGCTTTGAAAATATGAGAACTTTGGATGAATTTGTTTTATTAACAAGGATAATTTGGCAACAGTTTTTTATTACAAATGAAAGTATAACAATAACTGGCACCAAGCTGCAAGCAGCGTTGAAAGGGCCATCACCCTGAATAAATGTTGGGGGGGTGGTGGCAAGATCCTGATGGGTGCAGGAATGCATTCACAACCATTGGACAGTGCTGGACTGTGAACAATGTTATTTTCTGAGTGGAGTGCAAACACAATTGCTGAAATAAATAACCATCCATCTACCTTAAATATGATCAGACAGAAAAAAAGTTGAAATTTCACATAAAAAATAATGGACTTCCTGTTGGCAAACAGGTCATGGCACGATGTAATTTTTTTTGAAGCCTTGGCATGTCTCAGCAAATTTTATTCATGAAGGTGAACTGAAACATGAGAACTGTTTTGTGGAAATTTTCTGTCTCACTTATGGTGCCATTTTGACACGACAATGTGCAAAACCAACTCCAAAGCTAATAGTAAAATGAGACCACAACCAATGAAGATTTTTATAAATTTTCATGCATGTTGAGATCCTCAAAAGGGCAATTCTTTTGAAAAAATTATCATCTATTATGTAGCCATCGCCCACATTATTTCGACTGGCACATCAAATCAAAGACCATAAGACAATTACAATTTCTGCAATGTTTTGCAAGTTTTGGAGTATCCTAAGGCCTTCAAAGGTGTGTTTGTAAAATTTGGAAAAAACGCAGGATATGGCTTATGGCTCACTTCTTGTTTGGCCAAAAAATGTCAAACAAATTCTCCATATTCCTGCTTGACAAACCCCATTGTGCTAGCTGCCAAATTTCATGAACTTTTCAAGCCTTTTTATCCTTAACATGGTTTTGGATGTGAACATTTTTTAGGAGCCAAGTGCCACGCCTGATTTAATTTCAGCACATACTTATATTGGGACAAAAGTTTCATCAAGGTTATGTCTTTTCTTCTGTTTCACAAGGTAATTTGCATACGTGAAACCAACTGGCTGTTTCTTGGCAAAAAATAGAAATATTTGTGAACAAATGTTTTGAATTCTATATACTGGGCGTGGTGAATTTAAAAACATTTTAGTGTTTTTAGATGAAACAATAAAAAATTTTATTTTGATTTCTTAAAACAAAATTTGAGAGTTTTTCAAATTACAGGCTTTCAATCTGTAAAATCAAAAATCAAAAAAAATCCAGCAATTTCAATAAAAAATGGCAGACTTCCTGTTTAGTCCAGGTCAAGGCACCAAAGACTTTTTAGGTTTTCTTGTAATCTGGCGGCGTCCACCGAATTTCTGTAAAGGTGCAGCAAAGTGGACTTCATGCCTTCATTGAAATTTTTGATTTCCACTATGATGCCATACAGCCACACCCACCTGTAAACCCTATATCGTGGTACTTTGAATCACTCCCGACTTATTGTATGTCATCCAAAATTTTGTTGAATTCAAGCAGCCGCTGACTCAAAAGGCAATAGATGTAAACTTGTTTTCATCCATAGAGTCATTGTCCCACATTAAGCACCAATGGTGTATCAAATTGAAAAAAAAAAGACATAGATAATTTCTCTGATCCAATTACAAAGTTTTTGATTTTTCTTTTTTTAAAAGATAGGCCTAAAATTTGGATAGAGATTCAATGACAAACTTTTTTTCCTGTTTTTTTTTTTTTTCAAAAAAATAACAAAAACCCTGCATGACAAATTTAATGATCACAATAAGACATTTCATGAACATTCAAGGCATTTTTATCTTAATTTATCTTACTAGTTGACAAGTGTCCGTCCTTGATCTAATATCAGCATATATATCTAGACCCGGCCTGACAGAACGAGATCAGTCATAAAATTCAAACAAACCGACAAAATGGGTTTTATGATGGCTTGGGTTTAACACCACCGTGAAAACATTCCCTATGGAAAAAACAATCGATACATCCGTTTCGAAATGAATCTCAAAAAATCGTCAGGAACCATTGAAATGATCGGACCTACTATTTAAGCTTTATTTATTTTTATTTAACCTTTATTTAACCAGATAAAAAACAGAAATTGAGTTACAATAACTCTTCTCTCCAGGTAGTTATCGGTCAAGAAAAAAGCAAAGAAAAAAACGTTGCTGAATGAGCACATTGACAATAGGCTCATATTAAAAACGTGTTGTTTACATGGATTCAATCGGCAGTACTCACACGTCATAAAAATATAGAGCTAGGCAAAAAACGGAGCGGCGGGCATATGTCTAGTTTAAGAAACAATGACAGATCTAGCGACCTCCAAGAAGTGTTTAAGCCATAAACTTTAGATGGCATCACACTTCCTGTTTAGTCACCTTTGTCTCATTCCTCTCCTCTTGCTAAGGTGCATATGATGAGGGGTGGACTATACCATTTGTACATTTTAGAAGGAGGGAGCAGAGGCCCTAGTATTTTATTTTACTCTATTTGAGACCAACTTTAATCTTTTGACCAATCCATTTAGTAGATTTTTGATTCAATAATGACATTAATTATTTAATGCTTTTAAAAAAAAAAAAAAAAATTACACTTTTCATTCCAGGCTTCTCAGAGAGGAAGTCCATTGTACCATTTAATATAAACTGCAATGATGAGTGCTTTCGCCCTGGTTGACACAGACAGTGATGTAGTTGGAGCTAGGAAAGAACTACAAGCAACCCTCCAGACTAACTTTTAGACCGAGGAGCGCATGCGCTGCCAACCTGAAAAAGTTGGGCGTACAGGCCAAAACTGTGGTCACGCAAAGTACCATGATACTTTTTTGAATATTTATAAGCCTAAATCAAGATACCTGAACAGACTATCAGTTGTTGCTGCATTTTTTTAAGAAACATTATCAGAAAGCACTCTGTGAACTGAAAAGTAGATATTGATGTTCACAAGAATGTTTGAAAAATGTATAAATGCAGTTATCATTTTGGAGAGGTATCATACAAGTCTAAATGTATGTACAAGTCTCCATTTCCCCAAGGGACAACTTTTCATCAAACCGTCCCCTGTACATAAACTGAATCATTCATAGAAAAATTATGGCCAAATTTAGATGAGCACCCCCCTAAAACCAACATATGGGGATAAATCAATGAATAACTCTCAATTATCACAGTGACAGTTCTAAAATTTATAACTGTTATTGTTGCTGCCATCCCAAGGAACAATTTGACACCAAACATGGCTTAATTGCTTTGAAAATATGAGAACTAGGAGGAATTGAAGCCGTAAAAAGCATAATTTGGCAACATTTTTTTATCACAAATTGAAAGTATAACATTAAAATTAAAGCTGCAAGCAGCGTTGAAAGGGCCCTCGCACCCCTTGTGCACGTTGGGGGTGGTGGCAAGATCCTGATGGGTGCAGGAATGCATTCACAACCATTGGACAGTGCTGGACTGTGAACAATGTTATTTTCTGAGTGGAGTGCAAACACAATTGCTGAAATAAATAGGTGGAGTACCTTAAAGTATGACGCTTGTTAATGAAAAAAAAAGTTGAAATTTCAATTTAAAATAATGGACTTCCTGTTGGGTTTGGGTCATGGCACGATGTAATTTTTTTTTGAAGCCTTGGCATGTCTCCAGCAAATTTTATTCATGTAGGTGAACTGAAACATGAGAACTGTTTTGTGGAAATTTTCTGTGGGGCGCTATGGTGCCATTTTGACACGACTGTGTGCAAAACCTATGCCAAAGTAATAGTCAAATCGGGCTCCATGAGTGTGAAGATTTTTATAAATTTTCAAGCATTTGAGATCCTCAAAAGGGCAATTCTTTTGAAAAAATTATTAGGGGGAGCTATGTAGCCATCGTGCCACATTATATGCCGACTGGCACATCAAATCAAAGACCATAAGACAATTACAATTTCTGCAATGTTTTGCAAGTTTTGGAGTATCCTAAGACCTTCAAAGGTGTGTTTGTAAAATTTGGAAAAACGCAGGATATGGCTTATAGCTCACTTCTTGTTTGGCCAAAAAATGTCAAACAAATTCTTATGAATTTAGAGTTTTGGCGTGCTCAATCCTTAAAGTTTAGTTAATTAACAAACCTCTTTGGTCCAAGGTCAAAAATCTTTGGTGTAAAAGGAGAAAAAAAAAGGAAAAAAATATTCCCATGAAAATTAAAAATGTCTTTATTTTATCCACAGAGGACTTGTTTAAAACATGGTAGCGCCAGGACCCTGAAGAAGGGGCGCCGAAGACAGGATTTTTTTTGGCCACGCCTGATTTAATGCTTCATGACCGCACCAAATTTCATGAACATTCAACATTTTTATCTTAACATGGTTGGGACTGTGGAGCCAAACGCCTGATTTTTCAGCACATACTTATACTTGGGACAAAAGTTTCATCAAGCTTGTAAAGTTTCGGGCAAGTATCACAAGGTATGTGCGAGTGAAACCAACTTCCTGTTTCATGGCAGAACATCGAAATTCGCCGCAAAGCCACAAATACTTCGTTCGATCAATTCAAAAAAGCTTCGCAATTTAATATTGGCAAGGTTTTTAGATGAAACAGGCCAAATTTTATGTTGATCGGATAAAATCTCTCAGAGGAGTTTGTGAAAGTACAATCAATCTGTAAAATCAAAAAATCAAAAAAAAATTTGCAATTTCAATAAAAAATGGCAGACTTCCTGTTTAGTCCAGGTCAAGGCACCAAGAGACTTTTTTTAGGTTTCGGCATAATCCACACGTCCACCGAATTTCGTACATGTAGGTGAAAAGGACTGCGAGGGCTGCTTCATTGGAATTTTCTAGGGGGCACTATGATGCCATTTTGCCACACCCACCTGTAAACCCTATATCGTGGTAAAATGTATGACTGGCCTAATATGTCTGCAAAATTTTGTGAGTATTCAAGCATGTTTAGACCCTCAAAAAGGCAATTCTTTTAAAAAAATGATTTGGGGCGCTATAGAGCCATTGTCCCACATTAAGTGCCAATTGGTGTATCAAATTGAAGACGATAAGACAGTTATAATTTCTGCAACGTTTTGCAAGTTTTTGAGTATTCTTTGGCCTTCAAACATGTGTTCGTAAAATTTGGATAAACGCAGGAAATGGCTCATAGCTCACTTCCTGTTTGGCCAAAAAATTTCGAAAAAATTACCAAAACCCTGCATGACAAATTTAATGATCACACCAAATTTCATGAACATTCAAGCACTTTTATCTTAATATGGCCGTTGCTAGTGGGCGCTGTGGAGCTATCTGGCCACACCCGATCTAATATCAGCATATATCTATACTTGGGAGGAGACTGTTATCAAGCTTGTAAAGTTTCAGACAAATCTCACAAAGTATGTGCGAGTAAAACCAACTTCCTGTTTCATGGCGGAACATGGAAATTCACCGTGGAACCACTGATACATCGTTCGATGAATCCAAAAAAGCTTCGCAATTTAACATCGGTAATGTCTTTTATGTTTATTTATTTTTATTTAACCTTTATTTAACCAGGAAAATGTCCCATTGAGTTACAATAACTCTTCCTCCAGGGAGTCCTGGCCAAGAGTAGCGGCAAAGAGTTTCAGAAAAAAAAAAAAAAAAAAAAAAACCGTACAAAAGCACAAGACAATAGGCACATATTAAAAACACATTGGTCTAGATTAAAACACAGTACTCACACACAAAATATAGACTAGACAAAAAATAGAAATAAAACGGGCATATGTCTAAGTTAGAAACAATGACAGTTTTCTGTAATGGTGGTGTCTAAGAAGTGTTTAAATACGTTGAGAGATGGAAGTGACTCTAGATTTAATACATTTTGGAGCTCATTCCATGTATAAGGTGCATATGATGAAAAAGATGTTTTGCCAAGTTCTGTAAGTGTTTGTGGGATGGTTAGGAGAATTTTTCGTGCAGAACGTGTGGAGTAAGCAGTTGAATGGTATGTTAGTAGATTTCTGATGTAAAGGGGAAGTTTACCCATTAATGCTTTTGCAATAAAGATTAAAGCATATTTCCTTCTCAGAGAGAGTGAAGTCCATTGTACCATTTGATATAAACTGCAATGGTGAGTTCTGGCGGCCGCATTTGTTACAAATCGCACAGCTGAGTGATACACATCAAATTTTTTTTAACAAGGAAGAGGAAGCATGCATATAAATCAAATCACCATAATCTATCACCGCTAAAAAAATACTCTGTACTAATCTTTTCCTTGCTGTGAAGGGGAAACATCTCTTTAGATGAAAATAAAAACTTAATTTAGGTCTGAGCTTTTTTAACAGACTCTCAATATGGACACCAAAAGAGAGTTTGTCATCCAGCCAGATACCTAGGTATTTGTAGGATTTTACTCTCTCTAATTGAGTACCATCTAGTGTCATTATTTTGCAGTCAGGAGGAGAACGTAGACGTGAGAAGACCATGAATTTGTTTTTTTTGGCATTTAATACTAACTTTGATGTCACTAAAAAGCTCTGTACCTTGTTAAAGGCAGATTGTAAAGAGCTTGTTGCCTCTTGTAGCGATGTTGCAGAGGTGTAAAGAATTTTGTCGTCTGCATAAAGATGAACTTTTGCTGGTTCTAAACCCATACCTAGGTTATTTATATAAATAGAAAATAAAATAGGTCCCAGAACTGATCCTTGGGGAACACCCACTTCTACTGTAAGTGGGGTAGAATTATATTTATCTATGGACACACATTGTGTTCTACCAGTCAGATAATTTGAGAACCACTTTAACACTGTGCTACTGGAACCTATGCTTTGCTATCTTTGTACAAAAGAAGACTATGGTCAACAGTAATAAATGCTTTAGATAGATCGATGAATAATGTAGCACATGACTTTTTGTTATCTATGGCAGTAATAATGTCATTTGTAACAGAAGTTACTGCCGTAATGGTGCTATATCCTTGTCTAAAGCCAGACTGTGTGGAGCTCAAAATACAATTATCAGTTAAAAATGCTTTTAGTTGCTCATTTATAAGGGAGTCAAATAATTTGGCCATAACAGATAATTTGGAAATTGGGCGATAATTATCCAAAATGGAAGGATCACCTCCTTTTAACAGTGGGAGAACAATTGCTGATTTCCAAGGACTGGGAATAGATCCACTGCTTTTGATGTCATACGCCAAATTTTAAGTTGATCGGATAAAATCTCTTGGAGGAGTTTGTTAAAGTATGACGCCTATGAATGGCGAAAAATCAAAAAAAGTTGCAATTTCAATTAAAAATGGTGGACTTCCTGTTGAGTCTAGGTCATGGCACCAAGAGACTTTTTTTTAGGTCTTGGCAAAGTACACATGGAAGCCAAATTTCCTACATGTAGGTGAAACGGGCTGAGAGGGCTGCTTCACTGAAATTTTCCCGGGGCGCTATAATGCCATTTTGCCATGCCCATGTAAAAACCCTACATCATAGTAAAAGTTCCAACCGGATTAATATGTGTGCAAAATTTCGTGAGTTTTCAAGCATGCTAAGCTAAAAATGCAATTCTGTGTTAGGGGGCGCTTTAGAGCCAGCGTGTCACACCCAGTGCCAATTGGGATATCAAATCGAAGAGCATCATATTTTAAACCTATGTGCCAAGTTTGGCGAGTTTTGGAGTATGCTAAGGCCCTCAAAAATGTCTTCGTAAAATCTGGAATAACGCAGGAAATGGCTCATAGCTCACTTCCTGTGATGCAAAAAAATTTCAAAAAAATTGACAAAAAACTTTATTATGACTTCTATGGCCCCACCAAATTTTGTGAGAATCCGAGCAACTGCGTTCCAAAATGGCCATGTGTTTGGTGGCGCTATAGAGCCACCGGGGCACGCTTAAGCTCAAGAACAACAATAGTTTGTAATTTTTCGCATGCCTGACGTATTTGCAAATTTTTGTGAGTTTTCATGCATGGCAAAGCCCTCAAAAATGCATTCTTGCAGCAGAATGATAATAATAATAATAATAATAATAATATTAATGAAAGCTGCAAGGAGCGTTGAAAGGGCCCTCACACCTCTCGTGCACGTTGGGGTGGTGGTGAGATGTTGACAGGTGCATATGTCCATTTACAGCCATTGAACACTGCTAGACTGTGTACAATGTGTTTTCCTGAGTGGAGTGCAAACACCATTCCTGAAATCCATAAGTGGAGCACGTTAAAGTATGACACCTGTTCATGAAAAAAAGTTGAAATTTTAATTCAAAATATTGCAACTTACTGTTGGGTTCGGGTCAATGGCACCATATAATTTTTTTACAAGTGTTGGCACGTTTCATGTCTCCACCAAATTTTGTTCATGTTTGTGAACTGAACCATGAGAACTGTTTTGTTGAAATTTTCTGGAGGACGCTATGATGCTATTTTGACATGACTGTGTGCAAAACCTATACCATAGTAATTGTAATACCGGGTTCCATGATTGTGTTGATTTTTGTAAGTTTTCAAGCATGTTGAGACCCTAAAAAGGGCAATTCTTTTGAAAAAATGATTAGGGGGCGCTACAGAGCCATTGTGCCACATTAAGTGCCAATTTGGGATATCAAATCGAAGATCATATGACACTGAAAATTTGTGCAACGTTTTGCAAGTTTTGGTGTATCCAAAGGCCTTAAAACGTGTGTTTGTAAAATTTGGAAAAACGCAGGAAATGGCTCATAGCTCACTTCCCGTTTGGCCAAAAAACTTCAAAAAAATTGCCATAACCCTGCATGACAAATTCAATGATCACACCAAATTTCATGAACATTCAAGCACTTTTATCTTAACATGGCCGTGGCTAGAGGGCGCTGTGGAGTCACCTGGCCACACCCGATCTTATATCAGCATATATTTATACTTGGGAGGAAACTGTTATCAAGCCTGTAAAAATTTTCAGGCAAATATCACAAAGTATGTGTGAGTAAAATCAACTTCCTGTTTCATGGCGGAACATCGAAATTTGCCGCGATGGCATGGATACATTGTTCGATGAATCCAAAAAAGCTCCGCAATTTAACATTGGCAAGGTCTTTAGATGTCACAGGCCAAATTTTAAACTGATCGGATAAAATCTCTAGGAGGAGTTTGTTAAAGTACGATGCCTGTTAATGGCAAAAAATTTTAAAAAGTTGAAATTTCAAATAAAAATGGCGGACTTCCTGTTGAGTCTAGGTCATGGCACCAAGAGACGTTTTTTTAGGTCTCGGCATAATCCACATGCTCACCGAATTTCATACATGAAGGTTAAACGCGCTGCGAGGGCTGCTTTTTTGAAATTTTCTTGGGGGCACTATAATGTCATTTTGCCACGCCTGTCTGTAAGCCTTTTATCATTGTAATACGCATGACTGGTTTTATATGTGTGCAAAAGTTAGTGTGTTTTGGAGTATGTTGAGACCCTCAAAAGGGCAATTCTTTTAAAAAAATGATTGGGGGCGCTAGAGAGCCATTATGCCACATTTAGTGCCAATTGATGTATCAAATTGAAGATGATGAGACAGTTATAATTTTTGCAACGTTTTGCAAGTTTTCGAGTATTCTAAGGCCTTCAAACGTGTGTGCAAGTGCGTTCCAAAATGGCCGTGTGTTTGGTGGCGCTATCGAGCCACCGGGGCCACCCAAGCTCACAACAATAGTTTGTAATTTTTTGCACGCCTGACGTATATGCAAATTTCAGTGAGTTTTCATGCATGGCAAGGCCCTCAAAAATGCGTTCTCGCAGCAGAATAATAATAATAATTAAAGCTGCAAGCAGCGTTGAAAGGGCCCTCGCCCCCCCGTGCATGTTGGGGTGGTGCCGAGATGTTGACGGGTGCAGGTTTCCGTTCACAGCCATTGGACACTGCTATACTGTGTACAATGTGTTTCACTGAGTGGAGTGCAAACACCACTCCTGAAATCAATAGTTGGAGCACCTTAAAGTATGACACCTGTTCATGAAAAAAAGTTGAAATTTTAATTCAAAATAATGCACTTCCTGTTGGGTTCGGGTCATGGCACGAAATTATTTTTTTACAAGTCTTGGCACGTTTCATGTCTCCACCAAATTTTGTTCATGTAGGTGAACTGAACTATGAGAACTGTTTTGTTGAAATTTTCTAGAGGGCACTATGATACCATTTTGACATGCCTGTGTGCAAAACCTAGACCAAAGTAATCGTAATACCGGGCTCAACAAGTGTGTTGATTTTTGTGAATTTTCAATCATGTTGAGACCCTCAAAAGGGCAATTCTTTTGAAAAAAAATTAGGGGGCACTATAGAGACATTGTGCCACATTTAGTGCCAATTGATATATGAAATTAGAGATGATAAGACAATTATAATTTCTGCAACGTTTCGCAATTTTTCGAGTATTCTAAGGCCTTCAAACGTGTTCGTAAAATTTGGGAAAACGCAGGAAATGGCTTATAGCTCACTTCCTGTTTGGCCAAAAAACTTCAAAAAAATTACCATAACCCTGGATGACAAATTCAATGATCACACCAAATTTCATGAACATTCAAGCACTTTTATCTTAAAATGGCCAGTGCTAGAGGGCGCTGTGGAGCCATCTGGCCACTCCCGATCTAAAAGTAGCACCTAATTATGCTTGGGAGGAGACTGTCATCAAGCTTTTAAAGTTTCGGGCAAATCTTACAAAATATGTGGGAGTAAAACCAACTTCCTCTTTCATGGCGGAACATCGAAATTCGCCGCGACGCCACGGATACATCGTTCGATGAATCCAAAAAAGCTTTGCAATTTAACATTGGCAAGGTCTTTAGATGTCATACGCCAAATTTGAAGTTGATCGAATAAAATGTCTAGGAGGAGTTCGTTAAAGTACGACGCCTGTGAATGGCGAAAAATCAAAAAAAGTTGCAATTTCAATTAAAAATGGCGGACTTCCTGTTGAGTCTAGGTCATGGCACCAAGAGACTTTTTTTTAGGGCTTGGCATAATCTACATGGACACTGAATTTTGTACATGTAGGTTACACACGCTGCAAGGGCTGCTTCATTGAAATTTTCTAGGTGGCGCTATAATGCGATTTTGTCATGCCCATCTGTAAACCCTATATCATAGTAAAACGTATGACCGGTTTTATAAGTGTGCAAAATTTCGTGAGTTTTCGAGCATGTTGAGGCCCTCAAAAATGCAATTATCTATTAGGGGGCGCTATAGAGTCTACATGTCACACCCAGTGCGAAATGAGACATCAAATCGAAGAGATTCATGTTTTCAACCTATGAGCCAGGTTTGGCGAGTTTTCGAGTATGATAAGACCCTCAAAAATGTCTTCGTAAAATCTGAAAAACTGCAGGAAATGGCTCATAGCTCACTTCCTGTGAGGCAAAAATATTTCAAAAAAATTGACAAGAAACTTCATAATGACTACTATGGCCACATTGAATTTCGTGAGAATCTGAGCAATTGCGTTCCAAAATGGCCGCGTGTTTGGTGGCGCTATAGAGCCACCGGGGCATGTCCAAGAACAAAAATAACAAAACTTTGAAATTTTCACCACGACTGACGTCTCTGCAAATTTTTGTGAGTTTTCGTGCATTGCAAGGCCCTCAAAAACGCGTTCTCGCAGCAAAATAAAAATAATAATAATAATAACTAAGAAGAAGAAGAAGAAGAAGAAGAAGAAGAAAAATCCCTTCAAAAACAATGGGTTCCTCGCACCTTTGGTGCCAGGACCCATTCCGGGCCCTGGCACCAGTCGGTGCTCGGGCCCTAATAAGAAGAAGAAGAAGAAGAAAAATCCCATCAAAAACAATAGGTTCCTCGCACCTTTGGTGCCAGGACCCGTTCTGGGCCCTGGCACCGGTCGGTGCTCGGGCCCTAATTAATATAGTTCCCAAAGTGATTCACCCTAAATATTTGGTAAAAAGTAGGTTCAGTATGCCAAGTTCGTTTGCACAAAGTTTCAAGAAATTCTTTCACCAGTAACAATGTAATAGGACGGCTTATTATAATAATAATTATTATTATTTCCCAGGTTTTTTTTTTTATTTCGCTATTTGGATTTTGCACATTTCGAAGAGTAATGGAAATGCACACAGAGAGTGAGGACGATGTCCGAAGTTATTAGCCCCAAAAAAAACAGTCTGCTTCGTGACCATACACTGTTCGTGACACAGACTCATATTTGAGGCATTGCACTGATAAGCATATGGTTGTCGCTGGAGTACATTGGGCAGGCGTCACCAGTTAGTTTTTGAATCAGTTTTGAACATTTGCTGCAATCGACAAAATACTATTCCTCTGACAGCTGGCCAATTATCGGAACCCCAATGAAAACGGACAATAAATCTATAAGAACCGCAGCTTTTCTCATCTTTATCGTACTCAAATGAAAATAAATACTGCATGAATAAGCATGTACATGCGGAACTTCAGATCAGAGTGGAAGTGCGCATCCAACCTAATCCATCAGGATAGAGGGTTAGCAATTGATGTTGAACCCCTAAATAAAACCATTCGCCACTGGACGCAAGCACCCTTAGCTGGTATCAACAAGACTCAAAACTGTATTACGAACAGTCTACAGTCACGAAGCAGACTGTAGCTGTGTTTCCATCCACCTATTTTAATGCGCATTTTGATTTTGCCCTTAATAAAACCTGAGTGGAAACGGCCAAAATGCACATCAACTCGAAATATCGCATCAATTTTTTTTTTTTGCGCAAGGAGGGGGCGGAAAATTTTCCGAATCAATAAAGATAAATGTGCTTTAGTGCAGTGGAAACGGGTTAGTGAACAAGTTATGCGAATAAATGATGACGTTTAGTATCTACATCATTTTTGCTTGCCCATGTTGGCAAGCTAGCTAGCTAGTTTGCTACCTCGCAACATTGGTGTGCTAGCTATAACGTTAGAGTTCGTTATCACTTTAGCTAGCTAGCTAGTGGTTAATACAGTAGAAGCGAACTGTTACCTTACACTACTGTGCTAGTTGTAACATTAAAGACTTCGTAACCACTATCTTAAGGGATTACTTTATTCGTTTTTGCCACCAGCTTTCCCGTTTGTTTTCCCTTTCGTTCGTCACGCTTATTGACGTCATAGCATGCGCCGTCTTCCTCTGCAGAAGCCATGGCAATTGAATTGAGAATTAGCGCCACCTAATGGCACCTATGGCTTATCCTGTGAAACAAAAGCGCATAACTGAAGTGGATGGAAACGCGAACAAATGCGCTTTTCCTTTTGCCGCATTAACGAAAATTCGCTTAAGATTTGCGATACAAGTTGGATGGAAACACAGCTTGTGTTTTTGTGCTAATAACGTCAGACATCATTCTCACTCTCCAGGTGCGTTTCCATTACCCTTAGAAATGCGCAAAATCTAAATAGCGAAATAAAAAACCGGTAATGAAAACACTTTCTTATATCATGAAATTTGCTCTCCGATCTGCAGTATTAGTCACCGAAGCCAAGGCCTAATACGTAGACTATTGGACTTCTGTAGCAGACCGGCTAGTGTACTTGTAATTTCGCGTAATGTGGAGCATTTACATCGTTATTTTCAGACAAGGTTTTACAAATTTGCTGCGTGCACAACTCAGCTGACAGCGACACGGTCAAATGCTTTGCCATTCTCATCAACGCATGAGTACAGCCGAGCTGCGATTGCCTGATGGCACCAGCCGATCTGTGATTGGCTGATGTACGTAATGGTACCAACCGACCTGCAGAAAAAAAATTTGCGGCCGGCGGCTGATAATTAGGGAGTGAATCACTGCCCAGAATAGGCGCACAGTGCATGAAGTGTTGGTCGCGCCCGATGTGAGAATGTAAGTCGCAAAACGTAAATCGTGGTCGCAGACTGAAGCGCTGACAAGCTATTTCAGCTTGGATTTCTTGCCACAGCCTCTGGGTCGCCAGGGATTGTGCCCTAGATGCTGCTAGAGAAACTTAACAGTTTTCTTCATTTGTAAACTAGCGATGTTTCTGGTAGCAGAAATGACACCCCAAAATATGAGTTGAGAGAAGTTTGTGGGCGAGGATATATTTTACACAAAGCTAGCTAGATGACGTGCCTTCTATGCGTTACCATTTGATCAGCTAATGAAGATTTTTGTTAGCTTGCACTTGAAGTGCACTGGAGCAAGTTGGCAAGCAGAAAATTTTGCCAGCCATTTCAACAACATAACCTTATTGTTTTACCACTGTCAGCTTAATTTCTGTCTTGCAGCATTAACGTTAGCTTACAGTTGTAAAGTGAGTTGGCTGGAGGTAGCTAGCAGGTGGGAAAGTTTGTCTGTCATTCATTTTTTATCAGATTATTGCACTGACATAAGAGAACAGCTAGCTACCTGGCTAGCTGGAGTAATGAGCGATCACATCAAGGTAGTTGTAGTCTTTATATCGAATGCACTGGTAGGCCTTGGGGGTGATATTTTTTCAATATTTTATTTATAAATTTTTATATTACAAACAAACAAAATATACAAAGACAAACGTACTGCCCACCCCCAACCCCAGGAAAAAGAAAGGGGGAAAAAAGAAAGAAAAAGGAAAATCAAGAGAAACTGGCAGTCATTAATATAATATATAGTATATGCATATATGCAAGCATACTCGTATACACATATATACACACATACACATACATACACGCACACACGTACATATGTAGTAATTAAAAAAAAAAATGCCAATATCTTGAAATGTGGGAAAATATGGGAAAATGTGTATGGTTTGCATGCAACTTATTTATACAAAGCCTAAACTTTGAAACTTTCCATAAAAAAGAGAGATAAAAGCTATTCTTAAAATGAATAAACCAACACCAGCATATATATTTTTTTATTGCTCAATTAAAAAAAAGCTATTTTGAAAAAGTAAAAAAATAGAGTTGTTATATTAAAATAACCCAACACTAGTTTGATAAAAAATCCCCTGGAGTGTTATTAAAAATTTAGAAACATGATTTGGGTTAGTAAATAAAAATGGAAATAACTGTTTTGCAAATGAACCCCTAAATGGTTTAATTATTGGCGAATTTCCCCTTTAAGCATTTGGGCACTGAAAATACCAGCTGGTCAAGTCCAGCAAGTGGAATTTTCCTCCATTCCTCCATTATGCAAGTCTTCAGTTGCACAATTGTTTGGGGGCTCAATTGCCATATAATTCATTTCATGATGCATCATGCACTCTCAATCAGAGACAGATCAGGACTGCAGGCAGGCTTATCTAGCACCTGCACTGTCCGCTTGCACTTGTAATCTGTGCAGAGACTGGAAAATGCAGCGCTTGCCACTAGAAAAGGGAATGTCAAGATAGCACATTATGTTAATTTTGCCCTTACAAATGAGCAAGTCACCCATGCCATGTGCACTGATGCACACCCATACCATGACTGATGCTGGCGTTTGGACCAGACACTGATAACAGCTTAGGTTGTCTTTGTCGTCTGCGGTCCGGCAGTTTTTCCAAAAAAAAATTTGAGTGGTGACTTGTTGGACCACAAAACAAGCCTCCACTGAAATACTGTCCATGTCAGATGGCACCGAGCTCAGAGAAGTTGGCAGAGCTTTTGGAGAGGGATGATGTATGGCTTTGGATTTGAATAGTAAATTTTTCACTTGCATCTGTGGATGCAGCAGCAAATTGACTGAAAACAGTTTACCAAAGTATTTCATTATCGATGTCATGATATCACCCTTTTATTGCAACCTGTCACAAATATCAGTCTTAAATTGCCCTTGAGCCAGATTCGTTGGAGTCAATTTGCGGCAGTCATTATATCTGCACCACAAATCTTAAAACAGTGACATCCGGGGGATCAGTGATCACTCGCATTCAGGAGTGGTTTTCAACCTTGCCCTTCATGTATCAAGACGCGAGTGGATTTCTTCCATTGTTTAATTACATTACGCACAGAAAAGGGTAAAATATCTAAAATCCTACGATTTGTCTTTATTGAACATTGTTTTTAAAGTGATGGATAATATGCTTACCCATCTGTTGGCAAATGGGTGAGTACCGACTTATGTTTGTTCTGGAGGGAGTATGCTTTCTTTGGCAGCTCTTTTGTACTACAACATGACTAGCTCACCTAGTTAAAATCACCTGTTTCACATCACCATATTTTTTTTGACCTGTCACATGATTATTAGTCGAGAGTGGCCCCTGTGACAACTTTTTTGCAGTCATCAGTCTGTTGTGATTAGAGATAAGCATACATTTCAATTAACGACTGAATTTACACATGAAAGAATCAAATAATGTATTGTTGTGGTGTTTTTAATGAGCAGGGTGAATGGACTGTTCAAATCATTTTTGATTGTAGTTGGATTTTCCAAACTGTGTCAAATTTTTGGGTTTAGGGTTCTGCATGCAGCACATAGGAAGAGTTAAGATTCATTTTACATTTTTATAATATTTACAGCTGGCTTTCAGATTTATCAGATTTTCTAAGATGGTCTTAGACAGTGCCCTTGGAAGAATTTTTTTTTCCCCTGAAAAACAACATTAAAAAACTTCTCTGACTATAAGACTTGCAGTGCAGATTGTAGTAATGGATGAGCTTTTATGAGTGCACTTGATTCAAGTAGGAATGATTAATCTCTCTTCTGACCTCACGGTTTATGCCATGAGTCATTCCACCCACCGCCCTTTTTCCTTTTTTGTCAGTTGTTAATGCGACTATTTCCACATTGCTCCTGGCTCTGGCCTCTCAACATGGCCTTTCGATAACATCTATTATCTTTCAATATGACTTATTTAATTCAACCAGAGAAAATGATACAAGTAATATACTGCCAGTGAACCGAAACAAAAGTTCAGCAAAGGAAACGGCTGTATTACTTAATCAGCAAGAAGTTAATTGATTAAAAAAAGTGCGAAGGTCTGAGTTTTGAATTCACGTTCAGAGAAATGTATGTTCAGATATGGGAGATATAGTTAACAAAATGAAAATGAAAATGCAATGTCAGAAATGCATTTTCATTTTCAAGATACAAGCGCATTATTTTTTAATGAAAATGCAAATATAATGCTCCACTTTGCATTTTCATTTTCAAGTCCATGTATGCAATTTTTATAATAAATGGAAAATTGAAATACATTCCTTATTTGCATTTGCATTTTCGAGAAGTGCCCCGCAATATCACTAACAAAACAAAAACGAAAACGCTAATTGTATAAAGCAAATAAATTCTCGGAAATGCTTTTTCCTTTTCGAGGAGCACGCGCATTAATTTTGTATCATCACGAAAATGCTAAAGTAATCCTCCACTTTGCATTTGCATTTTCAAGTCCATGTAGGCACTGTTTTCATTTGCAAGAAGTGATCCGCAATTTCACTAACAAAACGAAATTGAAAACGCTAATCTCATAAAGCAAATACATTCTTGGAAATGCTTTTTCTTTTTCAAGAAGCAGACGCAGTATCTGTCTCATAATTAAATCGCTAAGGCAGTTCGCCTCTTAACTTTTTCATCTTCATGAGAGACTGCCGTGCCTGGCTTTGCATTTTCGATTTCGAGGTCCCACGCGCTTTTCCAAACATAATTCAAATGTTAATGTATTCTGTTGTTGGCTGTGTGAGAAGGCGGGACTTCCCTTCTCAATTTGGTACAGATTGGATATTGGCAAATACAAGCAATCTTATTGGTTATCAATCAGAGGGAAATTCCTGCTGTACAAGCTTGTTTGCCAAAGCACAAATGCTAACTTACATAGTTGGAGGCACTGACTGTGCATAGACGCACCCCTGGACATTAGGGAGTTTCATTGAGAGTAAAGCTAAAGTTTTCCCCCAAAAGATCCTGCTCTCGCACTCAATTAGCCCCTGCATGCGCTTGGATTAGACCTGCTTTCACTCTGACTGAATTGTGATGGTGACTGTCACATTGATACTTGAATATAATGATAGAATATTGGCTATTTTACTGACATCAATGGTCACAAGTTTTTAAGATAATTACTCTGGGCCTAGTATAAGTGAGATAGCAATGTATAGTGGGCAATTAAGAATGACTGTTGAGGACATTGATTTTCAATTTGGGTGACTGCTGACTGAGGTGAGGTGAAATTGGATGGAGCTAGGAGCTTAGCCTGTTGCTGAGACTTCTCTGGAGCTGGCTAGCTCCACAGACTTTGTTTCCATTGTAACTAGTGCCATGCCTTTGCCCACACGGTCTGTGCAACCAAAAAGGGTCTTGAGATCAGGCTAATCCCTTATCCCACCTACATGCAATAGGCCCCAGGAGTTACATGAATTAAACTCCTCAGCTAAGCCTGATGTGCAAACTGCTCAATATACTAGCCCTTAGTATCTATCCAGCAGTTAAAAAATGATCTCTTTTGACAGATAAAATTGTTGTCTTTTGTAGCAACCACTTCAGTTATAGTGAGCCAATGGTATCCCAGTTACAAAATTTAAAAAATCAGTTTTCTGAAGCAAAAATTCACCCTGGTATTGACATTTTGTCATCACAGCATTTATATAGACTAGGAACATTCTGGAAAGATCTACAGGAGTCCTGGGTGATCCGGCCCCCTCCAGGCAAGAAGAAGCCAGAAACTTCTAGAAAGCACTAGTCTATTTCATCACAAACAAGTGGTATTGCATCAGATCATGTTTTTCTACAGACATACCACCAGAGGGTGCTAAATGATGAACAAAATAAACACATAGCTGACCAGTAAGGCAGCACAAATAGTATGTAACAAATCTCCATTTACAAATGATATACAGTGCTTTACATAAAACACTCATACATAACATAACTCCTTCCATAAAGGAGTTATAACTGTCAACGCACTCTTGTTTCTTGATTTTATGAAAACCAGTCACATTTCCCTTGGTACATATACATTTCTGAAGTCTGGGTATGATCAATGACGTGCTGCTTTTTGTGGACCGTCGTTGCGCATGCTATGCACAGACGCACCGCCACTTTCACTTTCATCTTTTACGAAAACCAGTCACATTTTCCTTGGCTCGAATTCATTCCTGAAGTCTGGATATGATCAATGCGATGTGCTGCTTTTTATGGACCATCGTTGAGCATGCTACATAACAGAACTGTCACTGTGTTTTGTGCCAACCAATCGTCATCTGAGGGTAAATATTTCCTGTTCAGAATCGGCAAGTACCTGACTAAGTACTTCATCAACGGTAAAAAAAAAAAAAAATTCTGTGTTTTTGCTGTATTTCGCTCTATCTTTCTCTATCTGCTGTCTCTCGCTCAGCTTTCTCTGACTCCACTCACTGGGGCACCCTCGCTGTGTTCACTGTGCTCCACCCTAATTAAATCTCTGTTTTCTCTGTTTATTTGAATAAAGACACACCTCTAAATTACGTCAGGATAACTGCTACACATGTTCGCCATCTAGGAGTACAGAATAATCACAAATTTGGCAGTATATTTGGAACAAGAGCTGGTTTATGCAGCAATGTTGCTTGTCGCAATTTTGTGACTTTGGCGCTTAGAGGGTTAAAAGACATTGATTGGACCCTCACAAAAGCATTTAAACATTTGCTTAATAGCAGTTAGGTTGTATTCACTCAACTTTGCGCAGCTGAGAATGATGTGATTGCATGGAAAAAAAGACCTTGAGCTTATATTTGCTGGAAGGAAATGTGATTTGGAGATGGAAAATGGCAGTTATTCTGAATGGAACAGACTGGAGGGCTGACAGCATTGATTCTTTGGTGGAGAAATTCAATGGTGGAGAGTTTTTCCTCTTGCAATGTAAGTTGAACTGGCTTTTCATGGAGTAGCTCTAACTTACTTGTACCCAGCTAGCTGACTGGCCAGCTATTTCTTATTTTAAGTTTACCACCGTGATGACAGCTAGTTTGCCACATTGGTAAACAAGAGTAGCCGATAGCCTTTGCTAATAATACTGCATATGTAGGCATTTTGCTTAATGTGGGGATCTGTTTTAGAATTTATACCGCATTAAACAAAATAGTATGCCTTGGATTTTTGCTCGTATAAAATGCAAACAGCTCAAAGACTTTGGTGTATCCTCTGCTTCGTTCATTGCACAGACGTCTCTGTTCAATATAGCGTAGCTTAATTGCCAGCTTTCTCCTGATGATGGAATGTCTGTTTTGTTAAAATAAAGTATTTTTCAGATATTACTGTGTTAGTGAGTTATACTTGCTCCTTATTGGAATTGTAAACAGCAAGCTTTCTGTCTCAGAATGAACGCTCTGACAGTAAAATAAGCAGTTCCTTTAATGAGTATGTGTGTTTGCTGATGCAGCTTTGTAAAAAAAAATGGACAAAGCTCTGAACTTCATCATGGAGAAAGGGCATGTTTTTGGTCTGGAGAGGTTGCTGATGACTATTGATGTCCATCCACGCCTGTATTGATAAAATCGTGCCAAATACTGCCAGAAAATCATACAACCCCAATTCCGAAATAGTTGGGACGAAGAGTAAATTGTGAATAAAATCAAAATGCAATGACTATCAGATCACATGAGCCAATATGTTATTTACGATAGAACATAGATAACATTTCAAATGTTGAAACTGAGACATTTTACATTTTTATCCACATAACGAGCTCATTTCAAATTTTCTGGCTGCAACAGGTCTCAAAAAAGTTGGGACAGAGGCAAAAAAATGGCTGAAAAAGCAATTAATATATAAGAGAATCAGCTGAAAGAACATTTAGCAAGTAATTACATTAACTGGCATCAGGTGTGTAACATGATTGGCTATAAAAGGGATGTCTTAGAGAGACTGAGTCTCTCAGAAGTAAAGATGGCCAGAGGCTCTCCAACCTGTGAAGGCTTGCGTAAATAAATTGTGGAATACTTTAAAAACAACGTTCCTCAACGTCAAATCGCAAAGGCTTTGAAGGTCTCATCATCCACAGTGCATAACATCATCAAAAGATTCAGAGAAACTGGAAAAATCTCTGCGCGTAAGGGACAAGGCCGAAGACCTTTACTGGATGCCCGTGATCTTCGGGCCCTCAGACGCCACTGCATCACTCACTGGCATGATTCTGTCATTGACATTACTAAATGGGCCCAGGAATACTTCAAGAAACCACTGTCTGTAAACACAGTCCGCCTTGCCATCCACAGATGCCTTCTAAAACTCTATCATGCAAAAAGGAAGCCATTGTTGAGCATGATCCAGAAGCGCCGCTGTATTCTGTGGGCCGAGGCTCAATTAAAATGGACTGTAGCAAAGTGGCAAAGTGTCCTGTGGTCAGACAAGTCCAAATTTGACATTCTTATTGGAAATCATGGGCGTTGTGTCCTCCAAGCTAAAGAGGTGAAAGACCACCCCTCCTGTTATCAGCGTTCAGTTCAAAAGCCAACATCTCTGATGGTATGGGGATGCATTAGTGCATATGGTGTGGGGCACTTGCATGTTTTAAAAAGCACCATGAATGCTGAAAGGTATATAAAGGTTTTAGAGCAACATATGCTCCCCTCCAGATGTCATCTATTCCAGGGAAGGCCTTGTGTATTTCAGCAGGACAATGCAAAACCACATACTGCAGCTATTACAACAGCATGGCTTCGTAGTAGAAGAGTCCGTGTGCTGAACTGGCCTGCCTGCAGGCCTGATCTTTCACCGATTGAGAACATTTGGCGCATAATTTAAACAAAAAGTCCGTCAAAGGAGACCCAAAACTCTCCAGCAGCTGGAAGCCTGTTTTAAACAAGAGTGGGATCAAATTCCAATGGCTAAACTCAAGAAACTTGTCTCCTCAATGCCCAGACGCCTCCACTCTGTGTTAAAAGAAGAGGGGATGCTACACCATGGTAAACAGGCCCCTGTCCCAACTTTTTTGAGACCTGTAGCAGCCATCAAATTTGAAATGAGCTCATTTTGTGGATAAAATTGTAAAATTTCTCAGTTTCAACATTTGCTATGTTATCTCTGTTCTATTGTGAACAAGAGGCTCCTCAGAGCCTGTACTCGGGCCGGGTCTAGGCCTAGGCCAATCCATAGATATATATATTTAGAATACTAGATTGCTGATGATTTCATTTTTACATTATCCAAAGTGAAGCACCTGGCTGCCATATTGATACACCCAACGTCTTCATAAAAATGAATGGTTTCCTATGAGGCCAATTTGAAATAAGTCAATATAAGCATTAAAATACCAAGATGTGCAGCAATAGTCATTTGAAGGGCTGTAATAAAATGTTTCATGCGTAAGTTAATGTAGAAATGCAAATTTGTCACTTTAATAGAAAAGATTGCGTTCGCTTGCTAGCTAGCTAATTAGCCGTGCCATTGACTTAAATAGACCGCTGACTTAAGCAAACGGTAGCGATCGATAACGGTCTCCAGCGAGCTACCTTGGTACCCTTACCGTCGCGGGGACTGCATTGACTAAGCAGTCAATAAAATGAACAAGGTGGCTAACTAGCTAGCCACTTGTAATTGACATTCAAGGACAATTTTTCTTACCTACATAATATTGAAACAATGGACAACTCCCTTTGTCTGTTTATACAGAGTTCCAAAAGACAGGGAGGGGAGAAAGGCTTGGCTGTTAGAAATCAGGAAAAAAAACCTTTCTCTATCCCCTCAATCCGTGCTGTGCAGTGATTATTTTTTGAGAGCAGTGCTTTAACGGAACACGGGGAAAGATGAAGGTTAGTAAAGGAGTAGCCAGAGTTAACTAGCGCTTCCTTTTAACAACGTTGGCATTAGCCATATGATTCAGTACGAATGATTCGGTCAACGGCAAATATGCTCAATCAGGGTACAATGAAGTGAGGATACCAGAGGGTAATTTGATAATGTATACGGACATTCATCGACGTTGCTAATAACGATGAAAACTTTGAAGCAATGATGTTATCAGAGGGTCATTAAAAGCCTCGGTCACCGTAACTGAACTTTTCTGCTCGCACTTGAACGTTGACACCGAGTAACATTTCGATCTTTCCCTTTTCCCATTTCCGATCTTCAAATTTTATGATTTGACAGTGCTCTATTTTGAGGGCCCTGACAGCATGGAGAGCCACTTGGATAGCTGTCTTATTTGGGTGAAACACAAGTGCAGAAACAGTTCTCAAACACCACAAGTTCATGACTTGTATGCATATTGATCAGACGAGTGAGAGGATTGTGCACCTTCTTCTTAGGATACATACCAACATTGACTTAAAGAAACTGAAATATTGGGAATGGAGAAATCAGGCTACATGACGTCCTCACTGACAATGAAATATGTCTGCTGCATCCGGGGACAGAGTGGGTGTCTGCAGAACTGCAAAGGCAGTACTGGATCTTGCGAGGACTGCAAGCTGTGTGACACCAGCAACTCAACTGCCCATCCTGCAAGCGATGGAGAGCTCAGCCAAAGGTTCCTTAGGCTGTGTTTCAATAGCTGCTTTACATGCCCTCGCTGAGTTCTCCTCGGCACTTGCCCTTGAGGGAATTCCCACTGCCATCTTTGGTGTCGTTCCAGTTGTGTGCAAAACAGAAGTGAACTTGGTGAGATCGACCCTCGGAGGGCTGAGGGAGCAAGTCAACAACGATGGTCACTCCAAAGGTGTATATTGCCCACAATGCTTTGTATTGGCGCAGTTGGCACAAAAAGATACATCCACGGCTGGGTGGCAGTAATGTGAGTAGAACTGCGCTACAGTGAGTACAACTCAACCACTATTCACCGAAGAAGACGCGGATGAATAAATTGAGCAAGCTGATTAAATTGAGCAATAAATTAATTACACTACACTGGTCGCAGTTTTCCTTTGTTTAATGAGCTATAAATCATTGATTAGCTCAGTTGCCGAGACTAATTAGTTGAATGACTAACTAGTTCATTTTTAATAGCATTATTATACATTGCATCACAAAGTTTTTGGGCGTTTTCCTATGCACAGGAATGATGGCTTGTCTTTTGAAGATTTTAAACGTATGCAGCTCATAAAACGGCATTGATTCGCATTTTTTTCATGGTTTATTGCAGTTAAAGCATTTTACCTGTCAGTATGGTTTGATGAATCAAGATCTCTTTCTCTTCAGATGTATTCATTTCAATGCTAAAAACAACAGCCTAAAATTAAATATAGGGCCATTTAACAATTAATTACACTTTTGAAAATGCTAAAATGAGAGATTGAAGTCTGGGAAAGTTTAGGATTTTTTTGCATTTTGCCAGATAATTTCCAACTAAAGCGGGAGATATCAAGCGTGATACACATCTCAAACAGCAGCATAATTTTTAAATCAGAAACTGATGCAGCTAATTACGCTACCAAGTGTCGACTTTATTGGGGTTATGCGCAGGAGGTGGCTTCACCTCACTGAAATGAGCCTGCAGGTATTTATGATGATTTGTTGAACAAAGTATTGTGCTAAGTCTGCAACTGGTGATCGATCCATGATAGTTCAGGCTGAGCGTGGGCAAAGGTAGGTGCATTCCATTTCAATCCCCCGCACACTTTCCCCTCTACGCTCCAAGTGGTCTCCGTGTGACGTACATGTTACATAATACCAAGGGCTGAGGGGAAGTGAATGAAGGTATGTTGAAAAATGACTGAAATGCAGCCTTAGACTTCTTTGTCTACCTTTCTATTCAACAGCTCTGTTGGCCCCTCTGCTAGTTTGCCTCACTGCCTCTAGCTATTTTCTGTTTGTTTCAGATTCCTGGTTGGTGGCTTTGCAATTGGAGACATGAGGTACACCTGGTGCTGGGTCCTGTTGCACCAACAGGCATAAGTGCTGTCCTAAAGTTATGCACGAAAATAGGTTGCACTAATGGTGACTTACGACAAGCCTTGTCCTAAGTGCTGCTTTGTAAGACAAGTTGGTGCAATGGCTATCAACAGTGAAAAGAGCCATAGCATCAACACAAGTAGGGACACGGAATTACCACAGAAACCTGTATGTGGTAGGAGGTGACTTAAGTGTGGTGCGATCTTAAAACAAATCTCTTTCTTTTTCATTAATCTTTATTTATCTCCTAAAAATGCTACAATGAGACCGCTTCAAGTGTGTACGTTGCAAAAAATTGCACGCAACTGTCTACATACCCCATGGCGGCAAGTGGTCATATCATGCTTTTAAAAAATCGTGGTTCAAGATTGCCACACCCCAACTCTGAATTTCATCTCTCATTTTAGCATTATTAAGCTAGTATCTCACTGAGCGGCGAATGCTTACAAGTGTAGCGAATTTTGGATTCGCCAACTTTTCTTGCGAAAGTTGGCGAAAATCAGGATAGACCTAGGTTTCATTAGCGACATTTAGCAACGTTTAGCGTCAGTTAGCAACATTCGCGTAACTGAGAAAGAATAGGAAATGGCTTTCTAGAATGTGAATATGAACTCTTTGCGACCCTAAAAACCGTCTGCAAACTCTTTTGCGATCTTGACGAAACCTTGACGGTATCCTCACGAAACCCAGTTTTCGTCAACATTTGTCAGCATTCGTAGCTCTGTTGTATAGTGGTCACTACTTCGCGAACCAAAAAGAACTTTAGTGACACATGTTACAACCCTTTGCAAACGCTTACAACTCTTTTACAATCATCTGCAACTGTTTGTGAGAAAATACATTTGCAAAGAAATTTTGAACATGCTCAAAATTTCTCTGCGACAAGAAAAACTGTTTGCGATCCTAAAAACTTTTAGCGAACTGCTTTGCGCCGTTTTACGAACTTGATGAAACTCAAAATTCGCTACATTCGTAAGCATTCACCGCTCAGTGAGATACTAGCTTTAGGAGATTACTACAGATTCATTAAAAATAAAGAGATTCATTTTAAGATCGCCATGGATTTTAGGCATCTAAAAAATACATTCTGTACAACGGATGAAACGTGATATTGAGTTATAAATTATCGCAATCGCCTGATGTAAGCCCTCAAAAAAAATCATGCAATCACATTCTTGCAAATCTGTGCTGTTCTATGGCCATTTAAATTTCAAAATGTGACAATCAAACATGCTATCTTGATAAACTGGACTATCTACTCATTCTCTTAGTATATAAGCGAATCTACTGTTTTGGTGGAAGGTCAAGTCTACACAAGACTTTTCCTTGTCTTATTTCACACTTTATGGTTTGGAAGGTTCTCCAAATATCAAAATGTACATTATGCTGAATGTCATTAATGTGGCATTTGAAAAGGAGAGCTCTGCTAATCAGTGCAATGATTTCAATTGTTTCTCAGGGTAATGTTTATCACCCAGACTGTTACTGTACATTCCTCGGACTGGGTTACCCAGTCCATCTTCCTTCTGTGTTCATGTTTTCCCCTAACCCTACTGTCTCTAGTTTTGGTTCTTGTCTGTCTGTGCTGGGCTTGTTGTTTACTGGCTTCCCTTGCTTTCACTCACGCAATCAACATTCCTTTCAATTATCCAATTACTGACTCTCCCGCTAACACCACATCCTACTCAATTACTCATTCCAGCCTCTGCCCTGCCTGCACTCCCACCATTATACTGACTAACACGCCTCACCTGCTTCTTCCCCTTTATAACCCTGCTTTGCCCTCTGTTGTGTGCCAGTTTGTTGGAGGTTCTGTTTAAAGCTAGTATCTCACTGAGCGGCGAATGCTTACGAATGTAGCGAATTTTGAGTTTTGTCAGAGTAAAAGGGCGCAAAGCAGTTCATTAAAAGTTTTATGGATTGCAAACAGTTTTTCTTGTCAAAAAAGACATTTTGAGCATATTCAAAATTTCTTTGCGAATTTATTTTCTCACAAACAGTTGCAGAAGTTTGTAAAAGAGTCGTAAGCGTTTGCAAATGGTTGCAACACGTGTTGCTAAAGTTCTTTTTGCTTCGCGAAGTAGTGACCACTATACAACAGAGCTACGAATGCTGACGAATGTAGACGAATATTGGGTTTCATGAGGATACCATCAAGGTTTCGTCAAGATTGCAAAAGAGTTTGCAAATGGTTTTTAGGGTCGCAAAGAGTTCATTTTCATATTCTAGAAAGCCATTTCCTATTCTTTCACAAACAGTTACACGAATGTTGCTAACTGACGCTAAACGTTGCTAAATGTCGCTAATGACACCTAGGTCTATCCTGATTTTTGCCAACTTTCATCAGAAAAGTTGGCGAATCCAAAATTCGTAACATTCGTAAGCATTCGCCGCTCAGTGAGATACTAGCTTAAGAAAGTCTTGTGAATTCTGCTGCTTAACCTTGGCTAAGTTTTTATGTCTGCTCAGCTCCTTCCCAGCCCAGCTCCTGCCCTGCCTGCCTACCCTGACCTGCTCAAGTCCAGCCTGCTTCCCTGCCTGCTCCCCCATCCAGCTCTGGACTCTTCTGCCTTGCTGAGACTTTTGTTATTGTTTAATAAACGCTCTACTGAAGTTTTCTGCAAATCTGCCTCTGAGTAGTGCGTTTGGGGTCAAGCCTTCTCAGATCATGACACAGACTGCTCTGAAGCCATTTCCAAAAGGAAAAAAAGGAGCTTTTGACATTTAAGCTGACCACTTGATATATACTGAACAGATTAAAATCTCAAACTGTCATCTCTGTTGTAATAATGACCATGCTACATACAGGTCTACATCATCAATTGGTCAAAACATTTTAGGTTGAATGTCTGATGACTTCATGGATTCGTCTCTTTCCTCCCTTGTTGTTTGTTGCACAGATCTGTCATCTAAAACACTGTAGCCTTAATTGTATTCTATAAAGTAGGCAATATCTCACAGAAAATAGAGCCATCTTTGGGTTGGGCTGGAAGACAGGGATAGTGGGGCTAGAATTGAACAGTTTTGCATTCACTGTACAAGCCTCTCAGGTCTGCCAAGGGAATGTCCAATTAAGAGAGACTCCGAGATCTCAGAATAAAATCCGTGGGGGAGATCGATACTCAGCTAACACAATACCATATTGCTGCCATGTAGGGGTGAATTTATAACATAGCAAAAAAATGCTCCAGTAATATACCTGGGTCAGGAAGAGTACAAAATGAGCATAGCTGAATGTGATAGAATGAAGGGATAGGTTGATGTATGAATCTCTATGCACCATTTTGGTATTTTCTGCCCTCTATCTCCATATCCTTATTAACAAGTTCTGTGTTACATAGCCATTACCAATATTACTTATCTCAGACCATCATCTCTCATTCCCTGAAGTTTACCTCCATCTCTCCCATTCACTTATGTGAGGTCAGGATGAGGTAACTGTTTTTATTACAAGTATACGACGATATATTTGTATTTTTGTCGCACCTTGCTCTGGGGCAAAACAGCCCGGGGAACTAAATTTTACCCTCTGAATGTCAAGTATGAAGCAACTAAAAGTTAAGGGAGATGCGTTAAGAGGAGAGGGGAAAAGGAAGGGAGAGAGAGTGGTTTTCATAGGATATCATCTGCAGGGTGTTCTGAGCTCTTAGCCCTGCTTTATTGAAGTATAGAAGTAAAACAGTTCTGCAATCCCTTGCCTCCTGCTTGCATATAACTAGTTTCCACTGCAAAGCTTCCAGCTTTGAGCCAAAAACAGAACACAAATCAGCCATGCTGGACCCTAGTGGTCACAGAATCCTGACCTATAGATTATCCTAGTGAACAGCACCAGATAATGGGTGACTCCACACCTGGTGGACCAAAATTGGCATAGATCTAGAATGTTCTTGCAGTCTAGGAACATGAGTTCATGATAAATGGTGGCAAGAGGCTCAGGTCATACCTGCCAGGGATCTGATCAGTCAGAATGACAATCTAGTATTCTGTGGGATTAATCTAGCATGTGTAGGGTCACGAAAAGATGAATAGAAGGGTTAATACATTTTCTTCCAATACCCTCGTACACTCTCATAATCCTCTGTAGGCTCCTTAAAGCGCATCTTAGGCTGTCCATGTTCTCATTCTAATGCAGTGTACAGCATACATCTCAAACTCTGTTTTACAATAATGCTACTGCATGCAGCATCAGAATATTTTTATTCAATCTCCTACAATTTTGATGCCTCAGCCTTGAAACGGGACATTCTGAGACTTAGTTGCTAGGACACAATGAATACGATGGAAACATTATCGTGCAGCACTCTTCAAAGGTATCCATATATTAATTTACAATAAGAAATATCTGTTTCTCATCCATTTCTACCAGGAAAAATGTTACCATGGAATATACTGATTATTGCACTTAACAGCATGATTACATTCAAAAGTATAGCAAGAATAGGTTCCTGTGCTCATACCTGTTAAAATATTCAATGTCTAACATAAATATCACAAGAACTAAATCGATTGATTGTGATTTTTGGCTCATATTTAGTCGTCTAACAATCCATTATCTAAACCAATTCTTCTTCGCTAGTTGCAGGGAAGCTGGAGCCTATCTCAGCTGACTGTGGGCGAAAGGCAGGAAAATACCCTCGACAGCTTACCAATGCTTTGCTGGTCTCACTCACCATTCACTCAAATACATATTTACTGGCAATTTAGTTTCCAGTTATCCCAACATGCATGTCTTTGGACTATAGGAGGAAACCAGTCAGTACGTGTTTAGTGTCTTTTTTAAAAATAGTTTTTCTTTTTATTTCGCAAATTTGTTGTGAACAGTTATTATACTGTGTGTATTTATCATTTGTTTGCTCACTTCCTGCTCAGCTCCCACATGCTTTTCTTTTCTCCTTCACTCCCGCACTTGCCCTCTTCATTCTGTTTGTCAATTAGTTCTTACAATTCCCTGGGTTGTAACCATGCCCCTTGCCACATTTTCCTTCGCATGCACACCTGCAATCATTTCCCTGTTTTCCTTGGTTATCCCTTTATATGGGCCCAGTTTCTTTGTCTTTGCGAGTTTGTTTGTTGTCAAAAGTAAGGACTACGAGCTTTTGTATTTCTGTGAGCTTCCCTGTTTGAGATGGCCTTGCCCCACATGTATTGAGATTTCTGGTTTTGACTTTGCCTTGTTTTTGGATATATGATTCTGTGCCCCTCTAATTTTTGGCTTTTGACGTGTGAGTTGTTCTGTGACTATGATTTGGATTGTCCCTTTTGTGCTGCATGTCTGCAAATTAGAATTGATCTGGACTGTCTGACCAAGAGTAAGCTTATCAATAATTTGTGGAACTGATTATCTGCCGGCGCTTGAGTTCTGAGTGCAAGTCCTGTCAAAACCAAAGTTCCCGCTGGAAACCTGTGCAAACACGGGGAGAACGTATAAACTCAGCACAGAAAGGCCGCAGGACAGATTCAAAGCCAGGACCTTCTTGCTGTGGATTGACAGTGTCACCCACGAGGCCACCATGCTGCAGCAGCTTATGGTCATTTATCTCAGAAGACAAACTTGATTTTTATTGAAGTAAAACTTTCACACCACACATTTCATTAAACAGTGCTGCAAATGGGCTGCTCTGCAGAATCATTAGAAGGTAAACTAGGCTTCGCACACGCATTGAACATAAAAACAAATGTTGTAGGTTCAAATCCCATCGTTCTTTTACCCAAAAACAACATCTTTAATCTGAATTCATTGTGTGTACAAATAGTTACAATGAAAGCTAGTCAATAGAAAAGGAAGCGAAGCCTGCACACTTACTCCATGCCACAAGAACTTTATTAAATACGGACAACGCTTCTTTTTTTATTGACGCGTTCTGCTTGGTTGCTTTGCACCTATCTGTGATGTGCGTATAATTTTCTTTCCTCTTACAATGAAAACTAGTGCCATGGGCACTGTAGTTCATCTGGACAATAAATCTCCAGTGACCACATCAATGCCAAGTCTCAGCTTCACTGGCCTGACAATTTTGGAGAAGAAGATGTTTACGGACAATAAAAGTACTTTGTGGCAGGTCACAATGGCAAAGGTGAAATCAAGTTCAAAATTCACTGCACAACAAAACCGATAATATATGTCATTATCCAAGGTTTTTAGCACCCATGTACCAAATTTCAGCCTGATCGGTGCAAAAATGCCTTAGAGATTGCAAAATTGTGATTTTAACCCCTTGACGCCTGAATTTATATACAATTATTTAAAAAAAATAATTTGTGTTTTTGCTTTCAAGCAGATGCTAAATTGGATGCATTCTGAATGGAAACGGTTCGCGACAAATTCAAAACAATAGGCGTCAAGGGGTTAAAGATGAATGCCTGGCAGACATATTTAAAATCAGTTCGCAATGCCTCGAACAAACTTCGGTGTCCCCATGGGTATGAACATGTATCTAAAGTTTCAGGTTGATCCGCCCGATGGTTTTAGAGAAGATGATGTTTAAGTACTTATCGGAGTGGCACAATGACAAAGGTCTAATTAAGGTCAAAATGTGCTACATGACAAAACCATAGACTGTATAAAAAGATGGACGAAGCTACCGTGACGTCACCCACTGGTTTCAGCATACCATAAAGGAAGCCTTGATTTTGGCAATTTGAATTGCGCCATGTTGTCATTTTGAAACCGGATGTGATTTCTATTGGACGAGAGCGTGAACGTGGCTCTGGATCTGACTGTATCGGACGAGGACCAGAGGATAGCCACGCCCCAAAAGCATATTCTGGCTTTATCCTTTATTCATTATTAATCATTATTTAAATAAAAAATCAGGTGGGAAAGTAGGGTCATTTTCTCATTCACTTCTATTGCATTGAACTTCTTTCTGCAACCACCGACGTCGCCATCTGCTGGCCATTAAAGAGAATGCCATTCTACGGTACTTCCGCATGGGCTTCGTTATTCAGACCAGGGTGCTGCGTTCATCTTTTATACAGTCTATGGACAAAACCCATAATATATATTCCGAGATATACATATATACATATATACATACACTGTACATACATACACGTATGTGTGTGTGTGTGTATATAGGCTATATATATATATATACACACACACACCTGTGTGTGTGTGTGTGTGTGTGTGTTTTCACAATACTGGGTAACAAAAGTGTGGCACAAACATGAAAATTTCAAAATCATTGAAGGAACAGAAAACCAACTTTATTTGATTCTTCACTGGTATAAGACTGGCGTATAACAGCAAGAAGATGAAGTCCGTCCACAGCAAGTATAGGAAAATGGCATCAGAATACAGCCTGTGCATAAAGTAACAGTCATCAACTAGGTGTCCACTTGAGCCCTGTATCTTCATAACTTGGAATGTTTCTGATATATTTTCTTGGATGCATAATGGCCTACTAAACACAAACATATGCTGCACAATAAAATCCTGCTAACTGTCATCTTGCGAGAGTGGACAACGCAATGCGCGTTACCCTTCCTCATAAAATAGTACTGATGTGACTTTTAGAAGCCCTTCCTATTATGAATGACTCTGCTAACTTACAACAGCATCCATCAAACCCAATTTTGTCTTCAAGTTGATAGAGTCTGATCATTCACAGGAGTAGCACAGATTTAAAGAGATGCAGTAGCAGTCATCGTGTGGACACCAAAACTGATCTGACTTCTTAATCTTTGATAAAAAAATGTCCCATTCCCCATCTTTGCTTGGCAAGCATAGCGGGTTCATTTTGCAAGATAAATTTTAATTGAAAGTGCAATCAAAATGCTTAGGATTAGGATGATGAAAATTCATCCGAGTTTATTTAAGTACAAGGTACAGTACTAAGGAACAGTATGGGTTATACATAGAATACAGACAACCTTGTATAACGTTCATGAATATAACTGTGAACTATGAACTTTGGCGATCTAATTATCCATTGGAAGCGAAGCGGCTATTTCTAATCCATTAGTATTCATTGTTAAAAATTAGGGGTATCTGACACCTTGTGTTGTTCTTTGCAGGTGCTGCTATCCAAAGAAGAGTGAAGTTCAAATGAAAAAAAAAAAAAACGCTACACTGCTAGCTTTACAAAAGCTCACTGTAAACTGTAGAAGTTTGCTGTGACCTAATTATATCTTGTGACGTCATCAATTTAAAAATTCCTAAATGGAGTGACAGTGTTGCTCTAGGTGTGGATTGACATCAAAAGATCAAATCTGAAGTTATTTTTTTCGTATGACAAACCGTTTTTCCATTATTTCTATTTAAAATCGAAAAAAACTAAACCACTTTGGTAGCCACGTGACAGAAAGTTATTATCAGTAGAACAAGGAAATTTGGCAGACTTACAGACATTGAATAGACCTAATCACTATCTTAAAATAGCGGGACTGAATAAATATACACCACAGTTGTAGGGTCTGGAATATGGCGTAAACACAGCTGTGTCTTGTGGGTACTGGTCAAGAGGTAGGCCTATAGGGCACGCTGTAATGTTCTTTTCTGTTGACTTGACTCCCCGTCGACGGCTTTTACTTTTTGTTACATCCACTACACAGACAGTTTGATTGCTTTGTGTTTAATTTCATACTCGGCAATGCTTCTGTCATACGACGAAGGGACAATAGAATAGACAGCGCCTTACATATAAAAGAGATTGACAGCATACAGCGGCTGAACAGCTTCGCATTAGGCTGGCCAGCACACATATAGCCACAACAGCGACAGGCTGGTGGAGTCACCTGGCAATGGCTAATCTCAATAGCTCAGCTTGCCACCAGCGCGGGTTTGCACTCAACACTTAAGTTTAAAACCGATGTAAAAAAACGCTTTTAAAACCAAACTTTATCTTTTTTTTCCGTGTTCGCCTATTAATCTCTATCTGTCTCCGCCCTGCTCAGCACTTTCAGTTTATCCTGCCTGCACACTCTCAGTTGTTGCCAGTGGCTGTTTTATACTGATGTACACAAATAAAACCTTTGTCGCCATATAGCTGAAATATTGCCGGGTGCGAAGTTAACTTAAATCAATCAATCAATAAAACACAAATAAAACCGGATAATAGAAATAACGTCCAAATTAGTAGAGCTTCAAACATTTGAAACCTTTTCGACATTAACCTATTAAATATTGTATAGCATAAAAGCACCACAGATTCAACACATTAGAAGTACACTTATCTTCTGATGATGAAAAATAAGCCCTGTGTAGCTTTTGAATTTATTGAACGGAATAGTAAGTGAATCTAAACAGTGAGATTTTCATGTTTCATTATATTGTGATCAGTTTGTTAATTCAACAAGCTCCAACTTAAAGGGGACCTATTATGCTATTCCTTCTTTTAATACATACAAGTAAAGTTATAATGTTGCATGTCCATACCCAACCTCTGTAAAGTTTCTAAACATAAGATACAGGGGTTTTGCCATAATCCGAGAACATGATTTCCTGAAGGTGATTTCCTCTCTGAACAGCTCGTCCCGAGATCTTCAGATTTGGGCATAACCTGATGGCTGGTTGGGCCGTCCAATTAGTACAGACCTAGCCAGAGCCAATCACGGAGCTGGACCTGCCCACCCCAGAAACTATTCTAGCAGGCACAAACAACCGCGGATCATATTATGCCTTAGTAGCATCTACACTTCTGGAAATCCAAAAAAAGAAGAAGAACCGCAGATCATTTGAGGTGCAGTTTCGTCAATATGTCTCCCAAAGCTGCTCGTCCATGTTTTTTTGGATGCGAAAAAAAAGCACAACTATTTTCTCTTCCAAAAGACGATGCCACCAGAAATCAGTGGGTAGCTTTTTTGTTTGCTGGCGGCAAACTGCCACACTCAAAGGGAACGTTAGCTGTTTGTGCTCGGCATTTCACCAAAGACAGCTTTGTCAAAAAAGGATAATTCGATACTGGATATGCGTCTCAGCTGCTTCTCAAACCTGGAGCAGTTGCATCAATCAAGCACTCAGAGCCACAAGCTGTAAGTAACGTATAACAGCAAACAATGTAAGTGAAGCTAACATGTTATGGGTGGCTAACAGGACCGCTAACAATAGTTAGCACTAACAACTGGCCTCAAACGCTGGCTTTGTAAAATATCTGAAGATAAAGCCTAGATCGGTAGCAACTGTCTGTGACTCAAAGACGCGAAAGCAGTAAGTTTTACCATTTTGTGTTGCTTTACTGCATAAGCCTACCTAATATGATAGCCGGTTGAATGTAGCTGTAGCACTGCGACTAACAGAGCGAAGTTACTGTTGCTAATGTTTGTTTTCTAAATATGCAAGAGTAATATCAGGGGACATTCAACAGGTGGTGAGTCAACATGAACCTCATTTGAAGCTAACTTTTTATACTTGTTTATAATTTGGATGCTTGGTACAACTGTTCACGGTAACGGACCTTACTGTCTGTAAAACCTGTATTGCAGGGTAATGTTTGTCTCTGTCATTATGATGACCGCTTGGTTACTACCGTATGTTAGTTCGCGTTCTGTGCTACTTAAAAAAATGCTTCTGGTTAATTTATATGCAGTAATTCAGATTGGTATGCTTGTGTTACTTTGGTTTGCATCAAGGTGGTAGTTTCATCATAATGTTACCTGACCGTAGCCACTACAGTTGAAGCTAACCGGAGAGGTGTTGTGTGTGTCTGCAAAGTTGGGCTGATCAGGCTGCAGTTAGACCAGACGTAGGCTTTGTGGAGCTTAGGGTGCGTGTTTGGGTTTGTTTACTGCTGCTGTGAAACGATCGTTTAACTTATCCATGACCAGGGTCAGCCAGGTATTTTGCCATGGTGTGGGTTTGGCTCTCTGATCCTACCGCAGTGAAAGCAATCGCGAAACGCACTATAACATGTCTGTTATAACAAACTATTTCTCTGCATTGCCGTGGTGGAATTTCATCCACCTTTGAAAATTGTTCTGGCAAATAAAAAGCCGAAAAAAAAGTGGAGATTGGATACAGATTTTTTTTTTGATAGAAGTTATCGATTCGCTTGCTCCACATAAGCAATCTTACACCGTTTGTTTGTTTTTGCTACGAATTCATTTAGTAGCTTGGTGTTGGGATTGTGTTTTGTTTTGGTGGAAATGGTTAACAGGAGCTTTTAGCAAAGTTTCCTCCGGATAGCTAAGTGGGTATATAACATGACTATACATCAGTACAGCTACAATCACATGCATGCAAGGCGAGACATTATGAGCAAAACACTAAAATTTCAACTTGCCACTCATTGAAATCCTGCTGTAAACGTTGCTGCAATACTTCAATTTCTTCCTCTACCCATTCGGCGTCGGATTTGAGATCAAACAAATACGGTCTCACAGCAATACATGCTGCGGAGAGCTGTCCTGAAATACCAGCCATTTTGGTTTTCTGGTTTTTCGGGTCTGTACCCTCCCCCGGAATCCAAGCGGCCAGGCAGCCAATGAGCAGTGCCTCATTAGCATACCCTCCCCGCCCACTCCAAACAGTTTGTGTTTTAGGCCGGCACAGACAAGGTGAGAGAAGAGGTCTCACTAGAATTGGATGTGTGTAGTTTTTTTTTTTTTGTAACTGAATTGTTAACATTATTTTAAAGACCCATTGGACATTTTTTAAACAACTAAATACAGCATAATAGGGGACCTTTAAGGAATGCACACTTTTCTATCGTTGAAGTTCATGCTACTTGTATGATTGGCTGTCAGTGGATAGCTCTTGCAGTGATATTTGGGTGTTCTGTCTCAGTTAGCAATGAATTAAGGGGAAGATTTCCTTTTGGGATTAATGAGTTTGCAGAAGAGTATGGTCGACAAATGACAATTCATAAAGATGTGCTAAAGGCTCGCAATTCGAAATAATACATGTATATCTTGAGTTTATTTTTAAATGTCCGGTAAGACAACCTGGGGTCAGTAATTATTCAGAAAGCCTATAACAAGGTTATTATCGTTAATGAAAAAGAAACAAAATAACGAAAACTAAAATTGAAAAAACATTTTTGTTAACTGAAATAAATAAAAATGATCATTAAAAGAAAAAAAAACGATAACTTGCTGAAACTGTATTGTGTGCTTACAAAACTAACTAAAACATACTAAAATTATAGATAAAATCCCCTTCGTTTTCGTCTTCGTCAATGTATTTATAAGCCTTTTGGATTGATAAGAAATCGATTTATTTCGCTCGAGCTGTTTTAAGTGAGCTGGCGGCACCTCACGTCACTTCTTGTTTACAATCGGCTTCTCACCACGGCGGCAGGGCTCGATCTTTGCACTCGGCAGAGATCCGTGGCGATCGAGAATTGGTTCGGGCGACCGGATAAGCTCAGACTCCTCGCCCGGCTGGCGAGTGAAAATTCTGCATAATCTTCATTGAATATTCGTACAATCAAACCGTATAACTGATCTTTATACGCAAGTCAGAATTTCAAACAAATTCCGCCTTCTTATCCTCATTTCTCACACAGTATTGCCAGATTGGTCGTATGGTTTCCTGCCCAAGCGGTGCGTCTCCCAAAAGTGCAGATGCTAACTCACATTCAGTTGGAACCACTGACAGTGTATGGACAAGCTATTCAAGTTGCTAACTTGGTTGGCAACTACGCTTCTGGGAAACACACTCCAGAACGAATTCTAAATCCACCCAACTACATAAAAAAGCCACCCAAAAGCATTTACCAAAACTTAGGCTAATCATCAGTTCATTTATTTCAGCACACCATGTCAACCTTCAACAATTAACCCTGAACTAGCTCAATATCATCAGAAAACGGATTCAATTTCTAACGTTTCTTCGGTATTGTAAACAATGCTTACGTAAGTTACGATTGTGTAACATTTTCTCCCTATCGGTACGTGCTTGTGTGAATGCATGTAGGAGGCTATACGTTTAAGCTCAGCCCTTTTGTGAGCTTCAAGTATAACATATTCAGTCAAAATTGAAATAATTAGAAAGAGCTATTCAGAACTTCAAATTTAACTTCATATGACCTGGTAGTTCAGAACTGCGGGAGTCATTAAATTATGTCACATCCTCTAGGGGAAGAACCTACAATTTAAAGCGAACTAAATAAACAACTCACTAAGAAATTCTGTGTATTTGGAGCGATTCTTCACGCACACGTTAATTAACTCGTGCAAAAGAATATGCGGGGACTCCAATGTTCTCTCTGCAGAAATACGATGCCAGAATGGATTTATTTACTGCGTGCACTTGGTTCTGTATCTGCATATTAAAAGCTCCAATTTCATTACTAGCTGGCTAGCTATATCTGACAAATCATCTCCAGCATTTACGGACACATGAAATGCAGTGTGAGTTCGGTGGCTCCTCGGAGTTCAGCACTTTCTACTGGTAATCGGCTATGTCACTTGTTCGGTCTGTGGCAGTGTCTTTACAATTAGTGAGCGAGAGCCGAGATCTGTGTTTTTTACTTGCAGCATAACTATAACTTCGGGGTTTTGTAAAGGGGGCTAGCTAATACAGATTTGCAATGGGTTTTTCATACGTCCGCTTTGTCAGAGGGTGCCAATTCGTTAAGATCAACGGTGTCACTTTCCAACTCCTTACAGTAATGTTAGGTTTCTCTTTTTTGCCCACTTGCATGATTACACCAGTAAAATTTGCTAATGGTGGTTGTCTTGGCAGGATTGTTAGCCCCATTCGAGCCTCCGAGGGCTTGTTTTAACATTCTGACATTTACTGGCCCAGCGGAGTCACATGCCGTGCCATTGACAAAACCTGCAAAAATAGAAATCGCCAGATACCTCTTGCCTTCTACCACTGCTAGCATCAAAACTTTCTTTTGTTTTACCTTGTGTCTGGTATCGGCGTAACAACAACATATTAAAGATTCGTTCTGCACCAACCATTCATCGTAACTCCCTCTCGTTCCGAAAAATAAGTCTGGAAAAGGCAAAACTTCACCCCTGAAATCTAACTTCCTGCCCAGAATCGTTCACGGCACAGCGATGAAATTATGTGCGCTGATTGGCTGGCGCTTGAGAGACCTTAAAAGGACCAATACAGCGGGGAGCCAATTTCCGTGACTCTGCTCTCAAGGGCAGGTCCCGCGTGGAAAGCCAGACCCTTTGGCTAACCCGATAAGATGGGGCTGAACGGCGTCTTCTATCTTCGGCGGTCTTTTGTTTTCTTCCAGAGCGCAACAAGGAGGAACGGACCCTAGCCCAAACTGACCGACAACACCGAAGAAAGTAATTAACCGAAGGAACCTCTGAATCCCTGTCAGTCTCAGGAAACAGTGGAGGCTGATAACCCAACTGAGCCTCAAACAGGGAAAGACCTGTGGAGGAGTTACCCAGTGAATTGTGGGAGTATTCGGCCCACACTAAAAATCGACTCCACGAAGATGGGTTGTCAGCCGCCAAACATCGAAGAGTATTCTCCAAAGACTGGTTGGTTTACTCAGTCTGCCCGTTAGTCTCTGGGTGGAAACCCGAGGAAAGGCTCACGGTGGCCCCCAACTGGTTGCAAAATGCACGCCAGAATTTGGCCGTAAATTGAGGGCCCCGGTCAGAAACCACATCTTGGGGGATGCCATGCAGCCGGAAAACATTGTCCACAACAGGAAGGGCAGTCTCCCGCGCCGAAGGCAGCTTGGGCAGCGCGATAAAGTGGGCGGCCTTAGAAAAACGGTCAACCACGACCAGGATGACCGCATTGCCTTCCAAAACAGGCAGCCCCATAACAAAATCAAGAGCAATATGGCTCCACGGGTGCTTAGGAATGGGCAACGGCCGCAGCAGAGCAGAGAGGGGGAGGTGGGAAGTCTTGTTCCTAGCGCAAATACAGCACGCCATTACAAACTCCCGGATGTCCTCCATCATGCTGGGCCACCAAAAACGTCGGGCCAAGAACTGCTTGTTCCGATGAACCCCTAGGTGACCAGCCAGATGGGAAGAGTGCCCCCACTGGAGAACTTGGGACCGCACAGCTAAAGGAACAAATAGACAGCCAGGCGGCTCCCCACCAGGACCGGGATCATTTTTCAACGCCTCCCGCACAACAGACTCGACGTCCCACTGAATGGGAGCCACAATCTGAGCTGCTGGGATAACCGGCTCAGGAACAAACATCAAGCCACAAAACGTCGGGCTTGATGTTTTTAGACCCCGGGCGATAGGCTAACGTAAAGTTAAAGCGGTTGAAAAACAACGACCACCGCACCTGCTGAGAATTACGTCGTTTAGTCTGTTGGATGTATTGGAGATTTTTATGATCCGTCCAAACCACAAACGGCTGTTCAGCCCCCTCCAACCAATGGCGCCACTCTTCTAACGCCAACTTGACGGCCAACAACTCCCGGTCACCAATGCTTAAAATTCCGTTCGGCTGCCGACAACGACCAAGAGAAGTAGGCGCATGGGTGCAGCTTATTGTCCCAAAGGGGGCGCTGGGACAAAATGGCACCCACCCCGACTTCCAACGCATCCACCTCCACAACAAATGGGAGGGAGCGGTTGGGCAAAATGAGAATGGGTTCTGAGCTAAATTGTTTCTTTAACTCCTGAAAAGCAGCCTCTGCTGCCAGAGACCAAGCAAACGATGAGGAGGTATTCTTCTTAGTGAGCGCGATAATGGGGGCAGCTACCGTGCTAAAATTACGGATAAATCTCCTATAAAAATTAGCAAACCCAAAAAAACCGTTGCACCTCCTTAACATTTTGAGGGGCAGGCCAATCCCTGACCGCTGACACTTTGTCAGGATCCATGCGGACCGACCCTTCCAAAATAATGAAGCCAAGAAACAAAACTGTCTTGGCATGAAAAAGTTCTCAGCCTTGACAAAAAGCTTGGCTTTGAGGAGGGCCTCAAGCGCTTGTCTGATGTGTTGTTTATGCTCCGAGAGAGTTGAAGAGAAAATCAGAATATTTTCAAGGTAGACAAAGACGAATCTCTCCAACATCTCTTGGAGGACATCATTAACGAGCGCCTGGAAAACAGAGGGGGCCTTAGCTAATCCAAACGGCATGACCAAATATTTGTAGCGCCTGTCATGCGTATTAAATGCCGTTTTCCACTCGTCCCCCTCACGGATCCGAACCAAGTTATAAGCATTACGGAGGTCTAGCTTAGTAAAAAACGACGTCTCCTGCAGCCGTTCAAACGCGGAGTTCATCAACGGAAGTGGGTATCGGTTTTTAAAAGTGATATTATTCAAGCCCTTGTAATCAATACAGGGTCTCAGGCCGCCATCTTTTTTGCCTGCAAAAAAGAACCCCGCTCCGGCAGGAGACGTGGAGGGCTGAATAAATCCATTAGCCAGAGCCTCCTGAATATATTCTCGCATAGCCTTCCATTCAGGCCCTGACAGCGAGTATAATGAACCCCTGGGGGGAGTGGTACCTGGGTGGAGATTGATCTCGCAATTGAACGTGCGATGAGGAGGTAAAGTCGAGGCCCGCTGCTTGCTAAAAACCTCCGCGAGATCAGCATAATCGTCAGGAACATTAGGAGGCAGACAAAAGTTCAGAGCAGCCCCCAAATTCTCATCCTGTTCGGAACCTGCCCCCTCTAAGTCAGATTCCGAGCCAGAGAAATCCTCCGAATAGCAATCCTCCTCTGGCTGCCGCCAGTCAAATTGAGGATCCCACTCCAACCCCTCCTCCGCCCCTTTCTGTAGATTAGGAGGGTTGTGTGAGGCAAACTCCTCAGAATCACTCCAGGCATCAGCCTTCCCCATAGGTCGATGCCCGGGATGACATGCCAAACTATCCCTACAGTGGGACCTACAATCAGTCCCCCACTGGACGATTGGGTTATCCTGACCTCCCCAAATGATATGAGGCCTATGTTCCCGTTGCCACGAGTGTCCTAAAACGACAGGGAAAACAGGAGAACTGATAATAAAAAACCAGACCTCCTCAGAATGGCCACCAAAAGAGATGAACATAGTCAATGATTCAGAAACTTCGGTTATGAATCCAGTTCCCAGCAGGCGACCGTCCAAAGATCTAACAGAGCATGAATGTAAAAGAGGGCGGATAGGAATGGAATCTCTCCTAGCCCACTCTGCATCCATAAAACAGTCCACGGCGCCAGAGTCCACAAAAGCTTGGATAAAATTCTCTGTCTCCCCACAGTCAATTCTACAGGGATTAAAGTTCGGAAGGAAAAATTGGGTCTGTCCCTCTAGTGCCCCCCATACTGCTGGTGGGATTTCCCGTTTCCTGAAAAGGGCACCGGATATGTCGGTTTGTTACCCAGCTCAATCAACCAGCTGGGTAAAGCCATCAACCTGATGGCCCAGGAATTTTCAGTGGGCGGAATGAGATCGTATGCATGCTGCGCATTATCCCGTTGCCAGCAAAAGCCAATGCAGTACAAAGGTCAAACACCACGACCCAACACCTAGAGACAAACAAACCATGACAGTTCAATACTTATTCCTTGTGTCATTCCACTTTATTACACATAACTTACTTTATGGACTTATTTGTTGATTTCTTTGTATGTGCAGATTACTTGGATTGTTACGGACATCTGGCGTAAATTTCATGTCAATAGCCCCATTAGAAATATATTTACTGAGAAAAGGGTTGACGCATTCAGTACTTATTTTACCCGCTGTATGCCACTTCCGTCTCACACCATTAAGACCACACCAACAGCGTAAAATGAACCAGATTGGGGTTTTCTGAAGAATTAGAGGCACAGGAATGCAGATGCAATCAAATAAACAGGGACTGGACATTTTTTTCCACCCATGAACAGAAAATACGATACCATGCTATTTAAAATTTGTCCCCAATGACCAAAAAATTGACTTCTGTTTTTGCAGTTTAATTCTTCATGAGTTGAATATAAAATAAACTCTCTTAATTGGTTGTTATGCCTCGAAGGAGGTGTGCGGACATCCTGCTTATACAGATTCTGGGGAAGCACTCCCAGCTCAATCTCAGTCTGTGTATTTGTTTGTCTGTCTGTTACCATCATAAAGGTCCGACAGCGTGTGCATCCAAACCATGAAAGTTCAACAATGCCAACGAGTGACAAACACTGTTCTCTTGATTTTAAATGTGCAGAATTTTGATTTTTTGTAGCACTTCATGTTTCAGAAATATATACTGAGAAACGTTTGTGTACATAATGTTAAGCCACACCCACATGATTTTGGCACAAGGACCAACTCTATTGACTGTTTATGTATTCAAGCTTGCTTTTATGTTACATGAACAACTATTGTACATCAGTAGTGGCTAAGCAATACACACCGAGGCATCAGCACCTCTGGTGCTTTCATTATCAAAGTATTAACCATCCATAACATTTTTATTATTTAATTTTACTCCATGGGATCAAATGACCTGTGTGACGGACGTGACATAAGTGACATGTTATTGAGTCAATGCTTTTTGATAGAATTAAATGGTACTTTGAAATGTTGAAGTTGTATACCAGCCTTTATTTTGGTCATTGGCATCAAGAAGATGTTCAGATCCTCTTTAATGCTCATAGAGGACTTGCCCCTAACATAATAATATGTGGGGAGCTCAAGTACTATCGCCTCTTGGCTCAGTTTTCGGCCACTCATTGTTTCGCTTTGTTGGAAAGGGTGCAGACATGATGAGTGACAACTGAAACTGAATATGTTTTGTCCTGGAACAATACATTGGTTATCTTTTGAATTCAGTGTCAAAAAATGATAAATCTCAATGCTTTAATTGCAAGTTTACATTTGCACAAGAAGTCAAAAAGTTTTCTGTGATGCATTATTCCGCAGGATCCCAAGCTCCAAGACTTACGTTGATTACAAGAACTAGGTTAATAAAACTAGTTTGATTGCCCTGATTAACCCCCTGTAAACAAATATGGTCTAAAGTCTAGTTGTCCAACTTTGTTCAACTTTGAAACTTTAAATACTAGAATTAAATCAACATCAAGAACATTTCACAGCTGTCTGACCAGTTTTTTGAGCTGCATCAAAACTGAATAACATTTGAAATTCAGTGTCTTGAATAGCCACCCTGCTGTCAACAGTCAACTGCCCAAGTTCAAGTTAAAATTTGTTAATATATTAATCCTGTTAGTCTACAGGTCATTGAAAGTGGCTCTGACTTTGTCCAAATCTGGCACCCTGGATCTTCACCAGTCCAGCCCATTGGTCCATAAAATACCCATCAAATCAGGAGGGGACTCTAAATCTGATAGAAGCCTATTGGAATATACCAAAAGGGACCCCCTATTTTCACTCAAAAAGATTATTTGACCCCCCATTCATAATAATCTATTCAGAGGCCTGTTAGAATGATTCATTTTACCTACATTACCTTGGTTTTGTGATGATTTTGAACGGATGTCTTCAGATTTATTGGATTAAAACCAGTGCTCTGGACGTGGTCTAAAATGGAGGACAACCTCCTGCTAACTGCTTATTTAGGTGTTCTGTTCTCTTGCATGGTCGATCATGTGCAATAAAATTACATAATGAAGTGCTGCCATCATTCAAGATGCTCTGGAATTAAATTGTAATACTTATTGTCCTCACATTTCACCCTAAAAAGTAGGTGGCACTATAAAGGTTGTTTGAAGAGAGATGTTACCAAAAAAAAGCAATAAGATATGTACAGGGCCATATTGTCATGGTTTCTTACCTGCCAGATGCCAAACGGCAATCCAGCAGGCACTAGGACCAAGGGCCTAGGAGCAAGAAGACTCAATTGCCATGGCAGATTAAAAAGAACCGGAGTTTGTTGTATTGAAGAGGAGCCAAACATAAAAAAAAAACCAGAGAGCAGCCAACATGTTAACAGAGATGGAAAAATGCAGAGGCAAACTGCCAGCCCTATATACTCCTCAATCACCTCCACCTTATCAGGCCATACCTGCAGCCCGCTAAGGTGGAGGTGAGAGAATGTGGAAGAGGCTGCAAGGAACAAACCCTTACAGTACCCCCTCCCCTAGGCACGACTCCTGACGTGCCAGGAAAACAAGACCGGACCGCAGCTCTCCGCCGGACCAGACCGCTGCTCTCCGCCGGACCGGATGGCTGCTCTCCCCCGGACCAGACACTGCTCTCCACCGGACCGGACCGCAGCTCTCCACCGAACCGGCACACTGCTCTCCATCGGACCGGACCGCAGCTCTCCACCAGACCGGCACATTGCTCTCCACCGGGCCGGACCGCAGCTCTCCGCCAGCCTGGCTGAGTCTTAAAATTGGCCTCTGCATTCTGTCATGGTTTCCTACCTGCCGGATGCCAAACGGCAATCCGGCGGGCACTAGGACCATGGGCCTAGGAGCAAGAAGACTCAATTACCATGGCAGATTAAAAAGAACCGGAGTTTAATACAATAAACAGGAGCCAAACATAAAAAACCAGAGAGCAGCCAACATGTTAACAGAGATGGAAAAATGCAGAGGTAAACTGGGGCTGCACAGCCAGCCCTATATACTCCTCAATCACCTCCACCTTAACAGGCCGCACCTGCAGCCCGTTAAGGTGGAGGTGAGAGAATGTGGAAGGGGAGGGGCTGCAAGGCACAAACCCTTACACATATACCATGGATGAAATTTAAATCAAACAAATTTTCAGATGCTACCCCTCATGAGCTAAGGAAGGAAATATGGAGAAGCAGCATTTATATGATTGTGGTCACCCATGTCCGCTTATGACATTGAAAGGGGACTGAATCATTCATTTTACTCTGTATTTCTGTAAGACCACGCCTCCAGCTGTCCAGTTCACCAGTCTATTAAGACCGGGACTGCATTCCTCATTCCACTAATCATTGTTTGCATTTGTTTGTATTTCCACTCGGTGGTAGCAGTGTGCTATATAAGACCGAGTCTGAAGTCTCGTAACTACATGCCTGTGTTGCATTCTCCGTCTTGTATAGATGTATTCCCCGCATATTGCTTGTATATTCTGAAAACTCTTTATACTTAGTGCTGTTATTGTTTGTTCCAGCACTCTGTATTAAGGAACTTTGATTCCTGCTTGTTTTCTACTTGTTATACATTGTATTAGCTATAGCGTTTATAAAGGAACCTCGATTCCTGTTTGTTTTGTATTGCTTCGTTCGTGCCTTCTGCTGCGCAATAGGCATAATAAATACTACCAAGTCCATCCTTGCACCTGAATCCAGTCCTCAACTTCCTGTCCTCTGTGCACCTGAACTGTGCATGAAGCACAGCCCTTACAATATCTAAGGAAGGGACATCTGGAATATTTTTTGTCACCTAGAGATAAATAATTGATGGCTCTATAAGAAACACATTTTTTTCACCGTACGCTTTTTTCTACAGCTGGTGTGCGACGGACGTGATATAAGCGGACGGAAAATATTTGTCCATTTTCAACACAAAAACTTTTACAGGCAGGAACATTGGAACAACCTTTTCCTTTACTGAGAGAGGAAGCTCAGCACAAGTGAAAAATGGCAATATGACATCAATTGTATTACGTTACACTTGTGCAGGAGTCTTTAAATGTTGGTGCCTCCGAAAAGTTTCATTTTGTGCAAAGTTACCTCATATTGCCAAGGCCATATTTCCGTAATGGATAAGGATAAATTGATTTTTTTTTTCTCTGAAAGGTAGCTCAAGAAGTATATTATCATGGAAGAAATACCTGGGAGATAATTAATCATATATTCTATTATTATTTTAGGTGTAGAAAAACCTCTGCATTTTTTTTTTTTTACACATGTATGCTAAAAATAGCCTTTTTAACCTTAATTTTTCTACTGCACTGCTAAAAGCCAATGAATTCTGCCAAAATTTACTTTACAAGTAGGCAAGACCATACATTCTTCAAATAAAGTAGGCTACAAGAGTCTAAATTATCACGTTAAAAAACCACAATTTATTTATCCACATTTCGGAAGAAATGAAATTGTTCCGTTTTTCGTGACTTCGCTCTAATACATATGATTTTTGTTGAATGTTATCGGCCACAAGAGACCATCATGTTTGCGGTGTCTCATTCGGGAACGTTAATAACGGCTCGTGGAGTGGAGTCAGAGGCGACTTAACCTGTGGCTGTGTGGACAAGTCAATGGCAAAACGGCAGCTTGAAGATTGCACCCATAGATTTCAATGAATCGAGAGTCTGTCTGGGATTTACGGCTTTAAGTCTGTTTTGCGTTTTATCAAATCGCTTTCAAACAATCTTTTGGGAGTTTGAAGACGAGGTAATATAACAGCCTCTCGAAACTTAATGGGGTTAGTGGAGCGCACGCTGAAGCACCATTGAACACTGCTGACAATATCGTTTTTAGAGACGCTTCAGTCTTAGCGCGAACATCGGATTCATCTGCGCCTGCCAGAATTGAGAAAATTTGGACAGCAATTCGGTTAAATGTTCAAACAAAATAACAAACAAACGAGCGAACCAACAAACTGTCAGCTCTCTACATTTTTCCTTTTCTCACGCATCGTTCTCAGGTGCAGGAATTACGCACCTGACCAAGACTGAGAGGGAACTTTAATGAATTCTATATATAGTTCTGTGTTAGCTTCACGTTTTGAGTAGCCTACAGTGTCTTGACGTTGCTCTGAGTGTAAACCTCGCGGTCTTTCTGACAACCTTGATTTCAAGAAACTTTTCTGTTACTGGTTTTCTGCAATCAATTGAGGTTACGTCATTAAGTGTAAAATGCGTAATATCCCTTTAGATAGCCTGTAATTGAGTATTATTGATGTTACCAAATTGATAGCAGTTTAAAGATCGTTGCAAAATACCATCCGTTACCATTCCCACCATGGAAAAGGTCCAGACTTATTCTCTGTCAGCGCATTTTGCGCCAACATGAAAATCCAAATATCTCACACCAATAACCTCGAGTAGCCTGAGCTGTTTTGAGAGTGATAGAATTGAACTGATTATTAATCGAGTGCATATAACCTGCAGGCAAATACATTATCTACTTAATATTGGTACTTCAGGGCCACAGCACTTCTGTAAGTTAAATGTCGTGTTTTTTCTGCGTCGACATTTCCCTTCTTACTTATTTTATGCCTGAGTGAAAGACAGCTGCGGATACTTCTACTGAATAGGAATAGTCTTGTGACACTAGTCTGGTACAGCATGCTTTAGAGTGCAGACACCTGCGAATATCCCTCCGTAGTTCGAGAAGGATGTTCCCGTGGACCCTGGTTATTTTAGTTTAAATAGCTACCATATTCCTTTCGAATCTGACGCCGACTGGTTGGCCGCATATTTCCAATGTTGTTAGTTTAATTTGTTCATTTTCATTGTTTCTATCATTTTGTACTACATCTACATTTTGCAAGTGCGGAAACGTGTTTTTTTTTTGGCACAACAGAAATCTTCGTGGATGAATGTTTTCGTATCAATGTGCATTGATGTGGCGGAAAGCGTGGACGAGATAAGGTAAGATTAGTAATCGAATGTACAAATGATCAGTTTAATACAGCAACGTTGATGACACTGGACCGCTTTAGTTTTTTTTCCCCTTCAGTGCGGACGTACATTCGAAATGTATTTCCTTTTCTGCGGTGAATGTCTCCGACGAGTATAGCCACCTACTGCAAACGGCACGTTTTGAAATGATACTTGTCTGGTCTGTAGCATTGCTTATGTTTATGCATTTACTTGCATTATCTGGCGTCTGGATTCAGTGGGTATGAATTTGGTGTGTATTGGCTTGGGGCTGAATGGTAAGAATCTGGTCAACATGTAGCCTATACCTAACGTCTTTCTTTGTTTCAAATGAATTACAACATCTGAAGCTAATTTGGCTCTTCTTTATTTCACAGTGCCCTTATCTCAGAATCCGCGACATTGAGGGGGGTTTTCCGAGGATTTCTCCGAAGACGCTGTTTGTGAGCAATTTTTCTGATCTTAATTGGGAATTACACCTCCAAACGGGGATCTATGAGTGGAAAAGTGGCGAAGCCTAAAGAAGAACAAGATGCTTCAAAGGGTAAGACATATGATCAAAGCTTTCTGCCACAAAGCAATCATGTGCTCTATGATTCTGTCTAATTTTCCGTTTTTGAAAATAAAAATAAATAAAATCCCAACAGACAACATTAGCTAGTGCTGCGGTTATAAACAGTGCTGCCCGCGCCACGAGATGGGGGTTTCTTGTGGAACACCAGCGGCAGTGGAGGACACTTGCTTTCATTGTTAACAATGACTGAAAATGCAAAATCCCCAGCAGTCTTAAACCTGATGCGTGTATCATAAATGACTGGTCATCAATGGGTCTGAACTGAGACAGTGCAAAAAGCCACAGGTTATGCAATTATTAATAGTTCAGCGAGAGAAATATAACACTTAGTATTTGTCATGTGACGACGAAATGGGAGTACTGTCGCTTTAACGTGAGGAAAAATCTGCGCTTATGTTCCATCAACACCTTGTTGATTCTTCTTTTTCGTTGCCGAATGTGCCTAGTTATGTGTATAACCTATTGTGTCATTCTTTATGTATTCCGACGGCATCAAGGTTTGTAAACCAGACGATGACGTTTACGCACATGGCACAGCATTTATTTTTGGCTCTGCTGCGTAATCTGCATACAGTTTGCTACTGCTTCTCTGTAACCATCGCGCTGCCTGTCGGGATGTGAACTGGGTAACGATTGCCATGGAGACAAAGGAGGCAGGGTTGCTAAAGAAACGAGGGAACTCGTTTTAGTGTACGTACAGTTTGGACTGGGTGAAGAGCAGGGTAGGCTGCGTGTAGGTATCGAAAGAAATGCTTCATCAAACCTAAATGCATAGTTTGCGATTTTTCACTGAGCCAACCCCGAAGTCATTTCTGGGAGGTTTATATATACCTTGTGTCAGAAGACCTGTTGAACATTTATCCGTTTCCACTGGAGAGCCTCTATTGTTTTATATCTGGAGTAAAACCCATCATGTCTGTTTTGTGCGTGAGTTTCTTGGTAAAGAAATCATAAATTTATGACTTAATTTTTAAAAAAATATATATTTATTTGAAAGCTGTTATGTTTACTGCTGTCGTGCATGAGGTCAGGCTTAACTTTCGAGTGTGATGCAGATATCATTCATTTAACCACAGGTGTTTATAAGCGCAAGATTTTGAGTTCATTATACTTACCTCACCTTCAAAAGTAAAAACAAAATGGCACTTAATATTTTATGTGATAAAACATAGTTTGATATGGATGTTCAAATTGATATGGGTGCACTGAACAGATGTGAAAATAAACTGTTTTCCGATTAATTATCTGCAGTTCTGAATAACCTTGAGATATACATAGCCAACGTGCACAAATGTCAATTTGGAGAAAGTTGCCACATAAAGCACCACTTGCTTGAAAATCATTGTGGTATAGTGTAATCAGCTACTAGTTTCAGATAATGGTAATAATGTTAATAGAAATTATTGCAGGCACATACATTCAGTGAATGCACATATTTGTAGGGTTTCAGTCGTGTCAAGGGACTACACAAGTCGAGCTTTCAGCAGAGTCTGATTGTCATATTCACTTTGCTCACGGATGTGTGTGTGTGTGTGTGTGTGTGTGTGTGTGAGTGTGTACATTCACAATACATAAATTTACTCTTTCATACAGATACACATACACATCTTCATATAGTATGATGACTAACATGTAATTAATTGCTTTGTGGCAAGTGGCAACAAGTATTGTAAAGAAGGCGAATCAGCAGAAGCCAGTTATGAATTTGTAATTGTTATGAGTAATTATGGTTTCAAGAAATAAAAGAAGGAAGCAAAATGGTTAGGCATTATGAAAGAATGTATATGACGCCACACTACCTGATGCAATGTTAAAGGAACTAAGTTAGGAAGAAGAATCAAGAATTACTTGGTTTTGTTTTTATATTTCTACATGGAGTGTTACAACTCACCTGCTAATGGGGCAGGATTAAGCATGACATTTATTGCGCCATGATACACCACCCAAGACATCTAAGAATGTGTGAAAATGTGACAGCATCCCCTGCTCTCCCCTGTGCGCTGTGCTTATACTGGGGCCAGACTGCTGTTTGAGAGAAAATGGCTAGAATGATCGAAATTTACCGGAATCATCTGGTCATAAAACAAAACTTTACTTTCTCACTCTTGCTTTGTCAAATATTCCTGACTACCTTCCCTAGCAGGAATTCTCAGCCCTAATCCTGGCCCTGGAACCAGGAATGGCATGTTAGTTCTTTGCTAAGCTTTTTGAATCAATAATTGAGAAGCAAAAGTGAGTAACAAGGAATCCAGTTGGTCCTTCTTTTGGATAAGGGCTTACCATCTCTGATCGAGAAGTGCAGTCCATGTCTACAAGCCAACTTCTGTTTCCCAACTCTGACAAAAAAGCTGAAGCTCAACCAGGTGTAAATGAGTAAAATACAAGTTATTATCTCTTAACATATAAATTTTATCTTAAATATTTTAGTGCTATTGATTGCTCTTGCACACCAATGTGTCTCTGAAAGTCAGCTTTGAAGATGTGCTCATTGTGTGCCAAAGAGCGATGGGGCTGTGTAATCGTGCTGTCACAAGGTTGTGTGTGAGCACACAACACATTATAGATTTAAAGTTTGAAGATTTCTGCTGATATGTATATTCTTGATCTTGACACAATTAGCCATCAACAATAACGAGTACATGCTTCTAAGGGATTTAGTACAACGATTATTCCTGTTTAACAATGAAGGATTTGAAGACAGAAATGAGACCATGCTCTCCATCTGTTATAGATTGTAATATTAGAGATTTAATATGATGTTTTGTACATGTGTAGCATTCACCTGAAAGTAAGTGCTTTGTTGCGATTTTCAAAATTATAGAGCTGCTGTTAATTCATATTTATGGGCAGCACAGCTGATGAGGTAAAACTAGTTTTGTGTGGTACTTGGCTCATATTATCTGTAATTTAGTGCAGGGGTCTGCAGGAAATGCCATTTCTGTTCTTAAAAATGCTATCAGTGTGCAAGAGTCTCCAGCTGGACTCCCTGACTTGGCACCTGCTGCGTGGAACGCTGCCAGCTTGGCCCTTCCCTCTGTGTTTGACACCGTTAATTGATGATGATTTAATTTTGAATGTAATGACCAGTGTAATTTGTTGTTTCAATAAGGGCAGATCATGTACTTTTATAGCAAATAGCCTTGCTTTTAGCCTGAAAATGTTTGGCAGACAAGTGGCCTTGAGGGTATTAAATTTATTTTTACTGTTTGTTACTGGTTTGGGTTCTGTTGCTGACAGGTTGCGTCACATTACATTGAGCTGCAGGGCACCCATTTTGTGTTTTCAGCCAAATTAACTGAATTCTTGCTGATTTTTTTATTGACTTGAGGAAAAGGAAAGCTGCCTGACTTTTGGACCCTTTCCCAACTTTTAGTACAAGCAATAACTGATCATTTAACTAAAAATGACAAGATGTTGAATGTTCCCAGCAGTTTGCATTGGAACTGTGTTAATTGGTTGGGCGAGCAGTGCCTTACATTCCTCCAGTCTAGTGTGGATTGTGTGTTTAGTGTGTTCTTTTTGACCTTCCTTTTTGTATTTTGTTGCTCATTTAGGTCAGACCCTTGGCTCAGAATCACCCTCTCTCCATGCCAGCACTCTCCTTCCCTACGACCCTCTCTCTTCCTTCAACAGTCCGACTCGCTCAACACTTTGTAAGCATTAAATTCCACCTTAAAGTGCTGTAATAACTACCAGATATGACTGTTTTATGCCCAAAATGTGTGGGGTCTCCTGTATTGTTGTTTTCCTTTACTATGCATGCGGCTGGATCGTGGCTATACAAGCTTGGTTTGCATTTCAAGTCTTACAAGTATGTTCTGTCTCTTGGCAATGGGCAGTAAGTTGATAAGGTCCTAAGTCTACACAAATTGTGTATGCATACTCTGATATGAAACAGTATGATCTTTTCTATTTTTTATTTCTTCATTTTTTAATTTTTTTTTAACTCTAAATGCACTAGATACTTTTTTGCACAAAAATAATCACAGGGGTCACACTTCATTTTTAATAACAAGCATCCTTGTTTAATTCCCGCTTTTAGTGGGCTAAATGGTTTGTTTGCTGCTTGACATGATTTTACAGAAACCTTTTACCACAGTTACAAGTGTTGTGGGGAGGAGCTAGAGAGAAATAATATCACGCCTCCCACAGAATAAAAAGCACTGCTTTAGCTAAAATAGCTAAAATGGGGGTGCGGCTAAGTTGGTTTTGTGATTACTATTGGCTGAAGCTAAATTATTTAGTTCTTGTAGTAGTAATTTGGTGGTATCAGTTTGAAACTACCTGTCTAGGTTGTGAGAGATGCTTATTTATCATGCAGGAAGACCTATCAAATAGAAAATGCCAGTTGTGCTCTGGGGTTTAAGGCATGATTTACCAAACACAAGATATGTGGATATGTGATTGAGTTTACTTTATTCCATACAAGAGTGCCAGTTGAGAGAGAGAGAAAAAAACATTATATCATCCCCTTTAATGTGCGTGGCTTGCCATGGAAGGTTGGAGGAATTTTTAGGGAATTTGCACTAATTGTGGATCTGTGGTGGGACAAATGACTCAGTTGGGCGACTGATCTTTTATGTGGACTGCACTATTTCAGAAAGCCATCAGTCCTCATTTTGTCACCTAGATGAATTGCTTACGTTTGCTGTGCCTCTGTCTCCTCTGCTCTGCTCCTGGTTGTCAGGCTGTCATGCCAGAATTTTCCAGATAATCTGTTTCTCATGTCACATCAGCTGCTGTAAGCATTGCTCAAAAACACACAAAAATAAAAATAAATATCAAGAAAAACATTTTAAAGTAATAATAACAGCAGGACAAAGTGCAAGTCCAATAATAGACCTGATAAAAATAATGTAATTCAAAGCACTAAGCTCTGTTTAGAGCTTTTTTTAGCGCATTCACACAGATCACCCCTGGGACTGCATTTCGGAACTGGCAGATTTATTGCAATTAACACTTTGAGCGTTTTTTTTACTTCTATTCCTGGTGACAATCTGTCATGACTAGTATTTCTTTAAATTAGAATTTTTGTCTTGCCTTGGGAACAGTGGAGCAATGTGACAAGATGCACTTTATAAAATGTTTTGCTCAGTTACAGGATTCAATTTGCTCCATCTGAACCTCAGTATGCCTTGCAAAATTGTATCACACAAAAGAAATGGCATGAAGACCACTGTTCTGATGGTTCCATACGCCACTGTGCATCTGATGCTGTCAGAAATTTCTGTCCTCGAGGCATCAGATGCCAGAGACTGATGTGAAAATCCCATCTGTAATCTGTAGAAAAGAGTTATTTTATTAGGTTGGGTGCAAGGCCCTTATCAGAGACAAGCTCTAACCTGTGCTTCTGGTCCCACCCTGCTGAGTGATGTTGATTACAATTAGCTTGTCTGATTGGTGCTTACTTATATCCGACCCCTGCTTCCCAGAACAAGTAAGTCCAGCCAGTGGTGGAAGCGAGTGATGATGGGGCCAGTTGCAAGAATTATTTTCAGGCCCCCCAAGCCCAACAATGTCTCATCTCAACTCATCATTTTGTGACGCTACCTAACCAAGCGTTGGAATACGATGAAAAAAGAGACTTCTGGCATCCTTATTTCACATGTAGGGTTAGGATGGGGTTATGGTGAGGGAGTAGGTTTCATTTGAACACCGGTGTCAACTAAGGACACCAGAAGCCTCCTTTTGTGTCATATGAGGACATTTGGTCCGGTAGCGTCATGAGATGAGACCAGGCTCCCAAACCCACTCATTCACAAAAATGCATCTGATCCAATCCCATTAGTTTGGTGCACACACTGACTGCAATATACTGACAAAATACAATGGCATTGCATCAGTTTGTGTATTAGGAAAAGCACAATGTGCATAACATTTTTGGTTAGCTTTTCTGCCTTATGCAAGATAAATAGCCCAATGTAATAAGTTATAGCCTCCCAAAATCTTGATTTACAGATTCGCAGACCAGTCGTCTAATAAAAACAAAGGAAAGATAACAAATGTTGCTAATGTAATAAACATTTATCATGAACCTTAACAATGTCAAACAATTGATAAACCATTATACTGTGATGATGATCCTGTAATTCTGTATGTTTTCAATAAAAAATGTTTATCAGAAAAAAACAATTGATAAATCATTTTGCAATTATTTGATTACAAGATGGTAACATTTGCTAATATTGCAACACACTATCAGTATAATTTATTTGCTAGATCGCTAGCTAGGAACTCTTTCCACATTTTTAGACCCATGCAACTTACGTTACGCAGATATTTTTTCATCATTCACCATATTTTTGTGAAATTAAAACCTCCAATTCAGAGTCCACTTGAATTCTGTACAAAAACTGGGTGCAAGGAAGCAACGTACCTCACATTACATACAGCTGCCGGCTGTCTTCAGTAGGCAAAACAGTCGAGCTGGGAATATTAAGCAGCGGCATCTACATAACAAAGTCCAATGCTGACAGTCGCTCTCCGCAGCCAGTTCGCGCATGAGCTAATTTCGCTAGCTAGCTACACAGCTCCATGGTTATCTAGGGAAATGTCAGCTTACCAACAGGCGCTCGCCATCTATTGTTTGCCAGCAGTCTTATTGTTGCACATTGTGCAAGAAGGCAAAAAAATAAGAATTAAATTTGGGCAATTTTACCCTTGCCTCCTCTTCCACTGTACTTTTTTTAATTTTGCTCCCATTCTTGTGTTTGTTCTTCGACACCTGCCCTGCCCTTTCAGTTAATTCATGTCACTGAGAAAGGCTGGGTGACCAAAAAAAAAAAACCTTTCTCGGGCATTTGATTAGTCACTATTTCCCATTAATCTCCACATGAGTAAAGCAAGAGGAAGGATACTTTCTATAAAATTGACAGAAACTATGCAGCCCCACCTCAATCAGTTTTGATTTCAAAAAAATGTAATTACCCAGGCTTTACGTTGGCCCTACATATTTGCATGAGTATTGGACACAGACTTATTGAATACTTAAAGTTCTTCACCTTGACAAAGATCTATTTTGAAAGGAACGGGCATAGACTCCAAATGCAGTTCAGCATCGGCAGGGCGTTTATTGGGATTCACAAAGCTCATGGTCAAGACAGAAATGGATCAATAGCCAGGCAAACAGAGATATGCAGGATGGGCAGAATCGAAGTCAGGGGACAAGCAAAATGATCCAGTAACCAGAATAATCAATCCGCACAAAGACAGTAACAAAGAGGGTTGAAACTAAGGGAATGGAAGGGGAAGGAAAAAAGGAGTTGGATGGGACAAGGGAGAACACAGGAGAAACTAAACAGATGGATACAAAATGGGAATTGGGGAGAACGAAGTACTAATCACTCAAATAGCAATCTCAAGCATAATACAAACAAATACAAAACTTACGGGAGAATCACAAGAAACGAGCTTTCAACAATCGAAACGAGCAGAATAGCGCAGAAAGCGAGACTGACCAAGAACGAGCTGTGGTAGAAACGAGTCGACAAGAAACTACGGAAAGTGGGTCTTTTAAACACAAACAAATTAAGTGGAGGCCCAGCTAAACTCAGAACAGGTGAGAGGAGAGGCGGATCTAGAAAAGCAAGGACGGTGATAGGAGAGAGAGAGAGGAAGTAGGTGGGATCCTAACTTTGAACTAACTAATCACCCATGCCTAACTGAACTGCTCTAAGTGTGGATAGTCCAATCAGAACAGCAAGAGAGAAGGAAGAGGAATTACCAAACCGAAATTACAGGGAAGAGAGTGTGATGAAAAAGACAAGATGCCATGAGACAGAAAGCGGAGGAAAACACTGAAGACCAGAGACAGAGCAATCATCCAGAAACACACATGCTCTAATGAATAAATATAATAAATAAAATAAATAGCAATACTAAAAACTAGAAACTAAAAACAAGCATACAAATCACTGATTTCTAACAGAACCCCCCTCTATGACCGCCACCTGGCGGTCTAAGCTTTCGGCTTGAAAGTCCTTTTGTGAAAGTCCTTTATGAGCGATTTGTCGAGGATGTGACGAGCAGGAACCCATGAGCGTTCCTCCGGGCGTATCCTTCCCAGTCCACCAAGTACTGTAGGCCCCTTCCTGCCGCCACGAGCGTCCAGCAACTTGTGCACTGTGTATGTTTCTCCTCCATCGATGAGCCTTGGGGGAGGAGGATTGGTCGGGCAGGGGTGTGGACGGAAAACAGTACAGGTTTAATGCACGACACATGAAAGACTGGGTGGATCGGCTCATAGAGGCTGGTAGCTTGAGTTTAACAGAGACAGGGTTAATAATTTTCTCAATCACAAAAGGACCAATGAAACGGGGGGCTAGCTTGCGACTTTCAGTCCTCAGTGCAATGTCCTTGGAAGAAAGCCAAACTTTTTGTCCTACTTGATATTCTTGGCGGGACCGGCGGCGACGGTTGGCCTGGCGACTCATCTCGTCAGCAGCTTTCAGGAGAGCAGAACGAGTTTCCTCCCACGCCCTTCGGCACCTCTGTAGAAATTCCTGGATGTTGGGAACATCAACTTCGACCTCCTGTGGGGAACAGAGGTGGTTGGTAACCGAGACAAGCTTGGAAGGGGGACACACCTGAGGCAGCCGTGGGAAGGCTGTTGATGGAATATTCGACCCAGGGTAGTTGTTGGCTCCAGTCCCCTGATCTCGGGAAGTGAGGCACCGAAGGACACTCTCCATCTGCTGATTGGCCCTCTCTGTCTGCCCATTGCTCTGCGGGTGAAATCCAGAAGTTAGACTGACCGTTATCCCCAGGGCTTGACAAAAGGCTTTCCAGACTTGTGAGATGAATTGAGGGCCACGGTCGGAAACAATGTCAGAAGGGATGCCGTGTATTCTGATTACGTGTTGGACGAGTAAGTCAGCTGTTTCTCTGGCAGAGGGAAGCTTGGGAAGCGGGACGAGATGTACTGCCTTGGAGAAGCGATCAACAATGGTCAGGATGACGGTGTTACCTCTGGAGGCGGAAGGCCGGTGACAAAATCCAACGCGATATTGGCCCATGGTCTGGAAGGTACCGGAAGCGGTTGCAGGAGACCAGCTGGTGCAGTGTGGGTGGCCTTGTTCTGGGCGCAGACCGAGCAAGCAGTCGTAAAGTTCTTCACATCTCTCCGGACCGTTGGTACCAAAACCTGCGAGTTAGCATGGCCAAGGTCCGGTTAGCACCAGGATGGCAGGCGAGACGGGAAGAATGGGCCCACTGGAGAATTTCGGCTCGGAGGCAGTCTGGAACAAAAGAGGCAGTCCTTGGGACAGTTAGTAGGTGGCCCCCCAGAAGGTTGTGACCTTCTGACTCGATCCTCAATTCCCAAGCTAATACTCCCACCACAACACGACTGGGTAAGATGGTCTGAGGCTCCTTGGGGGGCGTCTGGTGAAATTTTACGTGACAGGGCATCAGGTTTCTTGTTCTGGGAGCCTGGGCGATAAGCTAAGGTGAAGTTAAATCTGTCAAAGAACAGTGACCAACGAGATTGACGGAATTTAACCTCTTAGCTGTTGGAGGTACTCCAGATTCTTGTGGTCGGTCCAGACCTGGAATGGAACCTTAGCCCCCTCTAACCAATGACGCCACTCCTCTAGTGCCATCTTCACCGCCAGTAACTCCCGATTTCCGATGTCGTAATTACGCTCGGCTGGGCTAAGTCTGCGGGAGAAGAAGGCGCAAGGGTGTACCTTGTTATCCTTGCCATTCAGCTGCGACAGGACAGCCCCCACGCCGGTGTTAGAGGCGTCTACCTCAACGATGAACTGCTTCTCAGGATCTGGCTGTTGGAGAACAGGAGCAGTGGTAAACCTTTGCTTTAGTTCTAGAAAAGCCTTCTCCGCCGAGGGGGTCCACACAAAATGAACTTTGGGGGAAGTCAGAGAGGTCAGTGGAGCAGCAACGGTACTGTAATTGCGAATGAATCGACGGTAAAAGTTGGCAAACCCTAGGAAGCACTGTAGTTCCTTGCGTGTAGTAGGGGTAGCCCAGTCCTTTACCGCCTTCACCTTCTCCTGGTCCATTAGGATGCCTCCTGGAGTGACCACAAATCCGAGGAAAGGGATCCTAATGGAATTCACAAAGAGTTGGTTCTCCAGAAGGCGGTAAAGGACTGCACGAACATGACGAATGTGTTCTTCCTTGGAACGAGAGAATATTAATATATCATCAAGGTATACAAAAACAAATTGATTAATCATGTCATGCAGGATGTCGTTAACCAGGTTCTGGAAGACAGCGGGGGCGTTAGCTAGCCCAAACGGCATGACCAGGTACTCGTAGTGCCCCCTAGCGGTGTTGAAAGCTGTCTTCCATTCATCCCCTTCCTTAATCCTGACGAGGTGGTAAGCGTTGCGTAGGTCAAGTTTGGTGAAGATAGTAGCCCCTTGCAACAGCTCAAAAGCAGAATTCATTAGAGGAAGGGGATATCGGTTCTTAATAGTGATGTTATTGAGTCCCCTGTAGTCAATACATGGCCGGAGAGATCCGTCCTTCTTGCTAACGAAGAAGAAGCCAGCGCCAGCAGGAGAGGAAGAGGGACGGATGATGCCAGCAGCCAGTGACTCCTCCACATATTTCTCCATGGCCTCTTGCTCTGGACGAGACAGAGAATAGAGACCCCCCCTAAGGGGGCGCTGTGCCAGGTTGGAGATCAATGGCGAGTCGTAGGGTCTGTGAGGGGCAGAGACAGGACCGAGACTTTGAGAAGACTTCGGCTAGATCATGGTACTCACTGGGGACCTTGGACAAATCCGGAGTGACTGGAGGCTCACTGGATCCTCCCTCGTCCTGCTTGGCGGGAGCCTTGCGGAGGCAGGAACATGAGCAATGAGTACTCCACTCAGCCACCTGTCCAGTCCTCCAGTTGATGGTGGGGTTGTGTTGTTTCAACCCAGGAGGCCCAGGACGATGGGAGCAGAGGAGGAGGTGATGACATGGAGCGGATCAGCTCCTGATGGTTGCGGAGACAATGGCGTGAGTGGGGGCGTAACCTGGGTCACGTGACCTAGCGGTTGCCCACAAAGACCAAGTGCTTGGAACGGCGAGGTAGCTTCTGGGGCTGGAGCTGGAGCTGGTTGCACAGGTTGGCGTCGATCAGGTTGATGTCTGATCCTGAATCAAACAAAACATCAGTAGTCAATGATCGCTTGCCGAAAAGTAGAGTGACAGGAACCAGCTTGCGTGGGTCATTGTTATCTTGAACCAGCTGTCCGATCTCTCCTCACCCCCTCCTTTTTGAGTAGGGGACAGCACTGAATCGATGACCCGCCAGCCCACAGTACAGACACGCCCCCGTGTGCAGTCTCCTAGCTCGCTCTTGTGGCGATAACCGGCAACGGTCGACCTGCATGGGTTCTCCCGACCCCCGGGGCTCGCCGGTCTCCTGGATAGGAGAGTCGCCCCGGGGAGATCGAAAGTTGCCACGCTGGTCTGACCGTCGGGACTCTGAATGGCTCTGGTGCTCCCTCTTACGCTGCTGGATCCGAGAGTCAATCTGGATGGCCACTCTGATGAGCCCCTGCAGATCAGATGGAAGCTCGCGGGGCGCCAACTCATCCTTGATGTTCTCTGCCAACCCCGGTAGAACACATCAAACTGGGCGTCTTCGGCTCCAGTGTGTAGAGGCGCCAACGAAGCGGAATTGGATGGCGTAATCAGAGACACTGCAGCCGGCTTGCCGTAAACTCAGTAGTGCACTTCCTGCCTCTCGCCCCTGGTAGGACCGGTCAAACACCTCCCTCATCTCCGCCATGAAATCTTCAATGGTGCGGGTGCAGGGGTGGCCAGCGTCCCACATTGAGGTTCCCCAGTCCCTTGCTCTGCCGGTCAAAAGTGTGATGGCGTAGGCCACTCTGGAACGTGAGGTAGGAAAGGTTAGGGGCTGTAACTTCGAATATGATCGAGCACTGGGACAGGAATGCTTTGCAGGTGGTGGGGTCTCCGTCATACTCCCGTGGGGAGTAAGGCGTGGCTCCCGAATGGGAGCTGCCTCTGCGGTGCGACTGCAGGACTGGGAAAGGTGGGACCCCGAGTGAGATGCTGAAGAGTAGCTCTCATCTCCTGCAAGTCGCGACGCTGCTGCTGAATGACGACCTCTTGTTGTTGAAAAAAGTCGCTGAAGTTCAGCAGTATCCGCTGGAGTCTGTACTGGTCGATTTCACTGAAAGGAGCGGGCATAGACTCCAAATGCAGTTCAGCATCGGCAGGGCGTTTATTGGGATTCACAAAGCTCATGGTCAAGACAGAAATGGATCAATAGCCAGGCAAACAGAGATATGCAGGATGGGCAGAATCGAAGTCAGGGGACAAGCAAAAAGATCCAGTAACCAGAATAATCAATCCGCACAAAGACAGTAACAAAGAGGGTTGAAACTAAGGGAATGGAAGGGGAAGGAAAAAAGGGAGTTGGATGGGACAAGGAGAACACAGGAGAAACTAAACAGATGGATACAAAATGGGAATTAGGGAGAACGAAGTACTAATCACTCAAATAGCAATCTCACAACATAATACAAACAATCAAATACAAAACTTACGGAGAATCACAAGAAACGAGCTTTCAACAATCGAAACGAGCAGAATAGCGCAGAAAAAGAGACTGACCAAGAACGAGCTGTGGTAGAAACGAGTCGACAAGAAACTACGGGAAAGTGGGTCTTTTAAACACAAACAAATTAAGTGGAGGCCCAGCTAAACTCAGAACAGGTGAGAGGAGAGGCGGATCTAGAAAAGCAAGGGCGGTGATAGGAGAGAGAGAGGAAGTAGGTGGGATCCTAACTTTGAACTAACTAATCACCCATGCCTAACTGAACTGCTCTAAGTGTGGATAGTCCAATCAGAACAGCAAGAGAGAAGGAAGAGGAATTACCAAACCGAAATTACAGGGAAGAGAGTGTGATGAAAAAGACAAGATGCCATGAGACAGAAACGGAGGAAAACACTGAAGACCAGAGACAGAGCAATCATCCAGAAACACACATGCTCTAATGAATAAATATAATAAATAAAATAAATAATAGCAATACTAAAAACTAGAAACTAAAAACAAGCATACAAATCACTGATTTCTAACATATTTGACTTGATGTAATTTACAAAGGGAGAACTGCTACTCAGAAATTAATATTGTTAAGTCTTGTTGTATTCATGGAGAGTGTACTAAATGCGATGAAACACTCCTTTTACAGTTTTGCCATAGTCATTTGCCTATTTTTTGATGGGCTCCCATCACACGCGGACCCAGGTGCAACTGTACCCCAGTATTTCCACCCCTGAGTCCAGTGCTACCCTCTCTCCATCAAACCTTCCGTCTGAATTTTTTCATCCAAAATTCATTTAAAAGGAATCCTCATTGATTTTCCACATTGAACTCAAAGACAGTTTGATTGAAAAATGGCCATTAAGCATGGAGTATTTCTCATTAGGATTATTACTTTTTGTTTTCAGTTAATTGACAGACACAGGACCGGGGTGCTGCTTGGTATACAGCTTGGATCATCTAAATTACAGTCCACTAGGTCTGAAAACTGCTGGTTTTCCACTTTATCTTTACCTTTGTATCAGGTTTAACCCTATCTAGTCCGGGGGGCTTTTTATGCCTGCGGCAATTTTCACGTCGTATAATTTCTGAACGGCTTGAGCAAGGACCACTAAACTTGGCGACTTGTCTTAAAACTTGTCTGGGAACAATTTTGTACCAATAAGTCAAGTCCACCATCTTCGCCATTTCCATGGCAACAGTTTTCTAACAGGTATGTCTGACAAAAAATCGCCGATTTCGGTTGCATTAATGTAGTTTCCAGATTTTCTTTTCCAGTTATACTTATTCCATTATATTTACAATATGTTACGTAATTTAATGTCAGCTTTGTTAAGTAGAAATAGATTTATGCTAATTTGATGATGTCATTGAATTTATTTTATTGTCCTATGATGAAAGCTTCTACTACCAACAAATAGAATTTTTTTTCCATTATTAAGGTGGTCTTTAGGCTCTATATTGAAATCAAGATACTAAACACAAAGAGTTATGGCTATTGGCAAATAGGCCAAATATGTATGCGTTACCCTATTTAAGACTTTATAATTCAAGATTTGAGCTTCACAGAGAGGAAATGGCTTAAATGAAACAAGACACTTATAGCATTTAGAATTACATTGTATTTCAGTTTCTTTTCATAATTTTTATTCAGAGTAAGGACCACAAACACAAAAAAATCTTCATGAAATTTCAGCAATGAAATTATAAAAAAATACTGAGAATTGGAAAATGGTTGGGAGTGAAAACCATACTCTTCTGGGATCATAAACTCCTTGACCACAAGTGGTCTTCATTTGACAGGGATTTTCAAAATTATCTACTTTTTATGAGCCATATAAGATAGCTCTTCAAGTGGCTCCACAAGATGTCAGAGCCCTCAAAATTACACGCAGTCAAATCATAAAATAATCATATTTTTAACACAAATAAGCTTTTGACTCATGAAGTTCAATTTGAATGAATGATTTTCTTGTGGAATTTCACACGAGTTTATCAATATAGGTGTGGATGGACATCAATAGTCACCAATAACCTCTCCAAACCCAAAACATGCCTTTTCTCCATGATAAAGCTTACAGTTTTTGTCAATTTCTCTACATAGGCGCATCAGCCAGCACATGTACTCATTAGAGGGTCAGCTTGCTTTTCACAATTCTGATCATCCAAGCCAAATGCAAGCTTGTAGAAATGCTTTTCACACCCTATAAGAAGCAAGTATAAGAAGTACTCACTAACACAGTAATATCTGTAATATACCTCATTTTAACAAAACAGACATTCCACTATCAGGAAAAAGTAGGCAATGTGCTGCACTATTGTGCATGGTATTGCCATCACCATGTAATTATCACATTGCCATCGTGTAAATATAGCCTTGGCACTTCTGGGTTGGTTTAAGGTTGGTTTGTCGTGGTACTCACGTCATTCAGCTGTGCACAGTTGAGAGAATACAACCTAACTTGCTGTTATGCAAGGGTTTAAATACTTTTCTGAGGGTCCAATCAAAGTCTTTCAATTACTGTGGAAAGTTTATACTGTCTGGAATATGATCAAAATGTGACAATCAATAGGTAGTCACCAGTTTATAGTTCAAGTGGGCGTGAATTATAACTGTGCTTAAGCAGATAAGCCTGAGCAAGCATTAGAGAGACTGAATTTCAATGAGGGATAGTATGAGGTTGTAAGGAACCACTGAATTTGGCGTAAATCAATGGTAGGGAATCACTTATTTTTAATATCTAATGACTATAATTGATTGTAGAATGACATAGCATTAATACCATGTTGGATTTTTGCTTAATAACACTGTTGTTTTTTTCAGTACCTAATTGAGATACCTCAATTGAGATCATTTATATTAACTGCTGGACAGATACTATGGGCAAGTATATTAGGCAGTTTGCACACCAGGCTTGGTCAAGGAGTTTAATTCATACACTTCCTGGGAAACAGGAATGGGACTGAACTCGTCCATATTCTAAATTGGTAACAGGCACCGCTTCCTTGTGAATATTCAATAACCGTTTTAGGCCACCTATTGATAGAATAGTGTTACTGTGTGCATAAATAGAGCGGCTCCATGTCCACAGGCATCTAAATTTTTATGAACATGTTAATTACCGGGGAGAAAAGGAAACTGGGACTGGATTTGGATTCATACTGGTATATGGCTTTCAGTCCCTCTCAGACCACTTCCTGTTTTTTGCATAGAGACTGACATGATGACTGAGACAGAGCAGAGGTCATAACCCACTGACAGAAAAAATAATGGTGATCATAAACTCTCCTGACAGATAATCAAACGGCATGAAGCGGACTGTGTCTGTTACCTTGCTCTGAAGGTATTATGTAAGTTTCACAAAAGTCTCCTCTTTGTGTTACTGTGAGAACTGGAGAGTGCTGTGAGTCCATGGGATGGATTTAGTTGTGGGCTCAACAAAAGTTTGGTTAGTTGGATCCCTCATCTCTCATCCCTTAATTAATTTAATGACTTAGATTACTTCTCACATTCAGTTGTAGCGCACCGTCATGGATGCTGGTTTCCATTACGGCCTTAATTGCAATTCCCGAATTTTAACAAGGTGCCTTTTTTTTTTTTTTTTTTTGCAATTAGTTAACTATTATGTCCATGGGGATTATTTATCATCTTAAACCATGTTATGACAGAAATGCCCATGCGTTGAAGAAAGCCGATGTTCATGTCTTTTGTATTTACTATGTTCCAACTAACTGCATTAGAGGTAACAGCACTCTTTGCAATAAATCATGTTTGTTGGCTGATTAGGTGTCTGATGATTGCATGTAGCACTTTCCAAATATTTTTCCTTCATCCTATCACAAAAATAACATAAAGCATTATGACTTTTCATATTTAGCCTTGTCTTTTAATTCTACGTTATCTAGTAAATGGTCAGTTTTAGTGCCCATGTGTCCACAATTTCAGAAATTCCAGGCAAATTTATAGTTTTATATAACAAGTATCAATTTTCTGTCTTATTGCCATAAGAAGTAACTTCCTCCTGTACTTTTATTTATTATGGCATACATAGATTTTTATATAATAATGTGGCTTAAAAAGGTCAGTAATCACAAAAAACATAAACAGTATCATTAAGAAAACTAGGTTGAACCTTTTGAAATTCTGAGATTGTAAACTGTGGTAGCAAGAGAAGCCAGTGTGCGCAGTAGTCTTCCAGGACCAGGTTTAAAAACCTCTGGCTCACATGATAGAACACTCGTAGCATGTATAGGTGTGGTGTCAAATGCTCATTTTAGAGTACTATTGGTATTCCATTATTGAAAAAATAGAAGTTAATTGCATGATGTTTGTCCGCAGAATGTAAAACCACTTATTTATGGCTTTGCAATGTCTCAGACTCATGTCTGTATGCATTTCTGATCACTTTTGTAAAAATGTCTTTTAGTCTTCCTCTTTGAAATAACACCTTGAGCTCTATTTTCATGCCTTTGCAAATGGTAATGTATGTGGCAATAACGATATACGCAATTTTTCTGTCGCAAATGGCATAGTTATTGCCTTTGCCTAGTTTAGTAGTATCCTGCTTTGTCATAAATGATTTTGTGACACAGTGGGTTGAATTTCACATTAGGAGGTGTGTCAATGAACAAAGCTGGTGCAGTTCTGTTTTTGGGTCAAATACCTTACTTGCAATTTGTCTCACCCACACCACCTTTTAACACAAATTCTGTCCCTTGTTAGCCCGCTTGGCCGACAGGCCCAATCGGGCTTATGCTGTGCTTAGGGTCATTAGTGGTGGTCTGTCGTGCGTGCGTGCTTGCGTGCGTGCGTCCACAATTGTCATTTCAGCGCGATACAGCTTTCAGTTTTCCACGGATCCTTTCATCTTTTACATGCATGTATATGGGCCCATGATCTAGCCCGAGTTTGATTTTGGGCGGGCTGCGATTCTTGGTTTGGCCACCAGGCGGCCTTTTCTGCAAAACTTCAAACAGCTCTAGCTCCCTTACTCTACAAGCTAAGATGCTCAAATTTTTACTGTAGGTTGTTCTGCCAAGGGTTCATCACAAATATAACGGGTTTTTGATTTGACCTAATTTTAAAGGTTATATAGGTCAAAGGTCATAAAATGTGCCGATTTCGTTTCAGCAACATAGCGCCCTTAGTTCTCAACGGATCCTTTCCCTATTTTAAATGCATGTATATGGGCCCAAGATCTAGCCTAAGTTCGATTTTGGTCATGCTGCGATACTTGGTTCAGCCACCAGGCGGCTTTTTCTGCAAAACTTCAAACAGCTCTAGCTCCCTTATTCTACGAGCTAAGATGCTCAAAGTTTTCCTGTAGGTTGTTCTGCCAAGGTTTCATCATATATATAATGGGTTTTTGATTTCACCTAAATTTCAAGGTTATGCAGGTCAAAGGTTGTAAAATGCACAGATTTTCTTTCAGTGCAAAAGTGCCTTCATTTTTCAACGGATCCTTTTCATATTTTATCTGCAAATATATGGGCTCAAGATCTAGCCCAAGTTCCATTTTGGGCATGCTGCGATTCTCGGTTTGGCCGCCAGGCGGCTTTTTCTGCAAAACTCCAAACAGCTCTAGCTCCTTTATTCTATGAGCTAAGATAATCAAATTTTTACTGCAGGTTGTTCTGCCAGGGGGCCATCATATATATAATGGGTTTTTGATTTGACGCAAATTTAAAGGTAATGTAGGTCAAAGGTCGTAAAATGCACAGATTTTGTTTCACTGCAATAGTGCCTTTATTTTTCAATGGATCCTTTTCATATTTTATACGCATGTATATGGGCCGAAGATCTATTCCCAGTTAGATTTTGGGCATGCTGCAATTCTCGGTTTGGCCACCAGGGAGCTTTTTCTGCAAAAATTCAAACAGCTCTAGCTCCCTTATTCTATGAGCTAAGATGCTCAAATTTTTTGCTTGCTTGGCCAAAAGGCCTAAGGGGCTTTTGCTATGCTTGGGGTCTTAAGTGGTGGTCTGTCGTGCGTCCGTGCATGCGTGCATAAACTTTTGGCTTGCCTGCGCTCTAGCGTCTTCAAATTTTCACCGATCCATTTAATATTTCATATGTTTATATAGTGTCATAAGGTCTAGACCAACTTTGATTTTGAGCCCATTCGGACCAATACTTTTGCCAATAGGGGGCGTTCCATTTTGGCCACGTTTGGCCAAGCGGGCGCAGTGGCTTTGCCTCTATTTTTATTAGTTTAGTGAGACTGAATTGCAGCCAGCAGGTAAATGCATATAGATCATTCCGTGCCAAGTGGACCAGGGTCTGCACTGCACAGTCTCAGAAAAATGTGAAAAAAAATCATGGATGTTTGACATCATTTCAAATGGTCAAATCTCAAATCTTAAGTTACAACTCCAATTTTTCATGGAGTAATTGCCAATTTAAGGAGGGGGTGCCTAGTCACTCATGAATGTAGCAAAGACCTATAAGCATTTTTGAGGGGATACAAATACACTTTCCAGTGTGCCTAAATTAATGTCAGGGGGTGCACAGAGGTAAAATGACCTGAAATTTATGAATCTGCTATCAGATTTGGCATATCTCATTTGATTTTCCTTTAATAGGCCATTGAAAATGACAATTTTTGCAGAACCAAAATTTTTATTTGATTTTTAGTTGGTCCCCTTGACCAACTAACTTAACATTCAGTAAATTCTGTAAATTCCAGTACTGATCTGCGATTCCATCAGTGCTTGCGTTTACCCACTGCATGTAGGTCATCAAAACGAAGCCCCCTTTTGCTCTCTCATGTAGAGTATATTATCTCATTTTAAGTCATCATGTTCTTTGGAAGTGAACATTTTGTATGCTATTGGCAACTCAAGTGAGTCTCGCCTCATCTGCAGAATTTTTGTCCTGCTGAGAAAAATGCAATAGAAAGTGCCCTAAGTTCAAATCAAAAAAATTCAAATTCTTTGTAAGATAAACTTATTTTTAATTTTCTGCAGATGCACAATTTTTGTGCCACCTGAGGCCCCAGTTCTAAGCTCAGTGCTGTGGCTCCCTGTTAGTATGATGTGTTAATTTTCTCTGACTGTAGCCACCTGCCCCTATGGGACAAAGAGCGCAGATGTCATGATATCACCTGTAGTGAGAAAGTTCGGTGCAAATGAAGGCAGTGACATGGTAACAAAGGAGACAATAGGAGATGCAGCCCCTGAAAATGCTTAAATTTGTACATGTCTATGAGAGAGCAGACATTGGTCAAAGCGTAGTTTCCAGTGCGTGCCAGGGTTGCACTGCTGTACTCATGTCCACAGGTGAAAAAGGCTGCCACCGTGGAGGGACAATGTGCCCCCACCCAACCGTTCTCACAGCAGGCCCACAGTGCAGCCCTGGTGCTCTGGGCGGGCAGCCGCGGAACATTGGCTTTTGATGGTGACACGTCCCATAGGATTGATCATTATGCCCTGAGACAGGGTTTAATTTTAGATGCTGAATCCTCCACCAGGGACTGTGTTCAGAAATAGGTCAGCGGGCTGCTCAGTCGCTGACAGCTTTGTACCTCCAGCTCCTCTGTACATATCGCAGCATATCCGGGCATGTAAACAGAGATTGCGCTAACCCCACGAGCTGTATGATTCCATTCCAGTGTCCTTCCTCTTCTCATTATATTCTCTGCCAAGACTGAGGGGAATGTATTGTGAGGGGGTGAGGGGATATAGCCAGGAGATGCAACTTTCTGCCACAGGTTGAATTGAAGAAGATGGAACCTTGCATGATTTTTCCCCAAGATCTGTTAAATGGCAGATTGTCCCTTATGCAGCACCTTTTTTTTTGCTCTTCTGGGTTGGCACCTTAATGCCCATCACTCCTGAAAGCTTAGAATCTACAACAGGGCCATGTAAGACATAATATTTCAGTTGTTTTAGTTACCAAGGATAAAATAAGAGAATTAGTGTCCTCACACCAAGGAAAGGGTGAGAGTTTGACTCTCATTTAAATTTACAGTTATTTTAACTAATCAACAACAGTGAATTATATTTAGTAGAGTTCTTATATGTGGTCAAAATGGGCAGCATATGTACGCATGCATGCGCGCAGTGTTTTTGTGTGTCTGAATATTTTTGGGTTTTGTATATGGCAAGGTTACGGGTCATGGAACATGTTTCTCTGACTCAATCACTTATTCAATAAAATTATTGAAGAGATTTGATTGTGCTAAAAATAGACCAGATAAGTCCTGGACATTGTTACTGGGGAGTGTTGTTAATAAGAAAGGGTATTTGGCAATTCTGGAATGTTTAACTGGGCTAATTGGTGGGGGACTGTATCAGTTGAATTCAGGGTGGGTGCATTCTCATATCCTGAATTGGTGAGTGACTGGGCGTTCTCAGCCTCTCTTTGTCTCAGGGGCACTAAACTCAGCTGACAGGCAGCCCTTGCTGTTTGCTGGGACTGCTGAAGCCTTAAGGGTTATTTTCCTGCAGGCCCCCCCCCCTCGGCAGCTCATTTAACCTGCACAAAACCATCCAAACCTGTGCCAGCTGCAACTAACCTTGTAAAATGACGGGCAGCATATATCTTTAGCATTAGCGGTCAGCACCACTACTGACAGATAAGATGAGGCTAATTACACTGATGCACACATTAACTGCTGCGCAGTGCCACATGTGCGCGCCTGTTGGTGTGTTTGCTAAATTTATTTTGTCTAGAAAATTTAAAATAGCCATATCAGTCAGACTATTACAAACATTTTGACAGCAGTGGCAGAGCATTGCTGCTCTGTATGTGACTGAGTGGGTATCATGAGTTTGCAGTTTTACTTGTGCTGTTAATTATATCCAAAAATTCCCCATGCGCATCGAGCACTGTGAACTTCGACACCGTGCAGATGGATCGGGGGATAGTGAGTTGGTACAGCACTAATTCTGTGTAGTGCTCAGGCCCACCCTGCTTTATTTTGATCTTTGGGGTCAATATTTCTTAATATATTTGGCACATTACTTTGTGCACCACTGGTGTCTTACATGAGCCATAGCATTTTCAGTTGGGTTGCCACCTTTGAGAACTAAAAATAAGGAAGAAGGGTTGAGGGGGGGGTTGGGGAATGCACTTGCCCGACTACCTTGACAGCGTCATTAAAGTAGGGATTCAAAGGAAAAGCTGAAATATGGCAATTTCGACATCAATAAAAGGCTTAGAACACAAAGAATGCAATGTAATGTCATTCCGTCACATTATCGATACGAGAAAATGGAAACGTGCACGAAACGACAGTACTTTATCGAGCGTGAATACTTCCGTGATGCTGGGAAAGAGGCCCGTTTTGGGTGACGTCACATACGGGTTTTGCAAGCTCTGCTCTGTGAATTTGTGTGCAGTATACATGTCAATAAAAATACTGTGTCTCTCTCTCTAAGCTTTATATTTTGTTATTTAAGGTTAAAATTGAGTCGTACTTTACTTGACATGGATAAAATATAAATGAGAAACATTTATCTGTGTTTTTTTTTTAATTTAAACACATGTTTTTCTATATAGGCCTAGTACATTGAAGATTAACATGGACATATAAAAGATCTGATGGAAATCATGTGTAAATACGGGGAAGGCAGTTTTTCCTCTTGGATTTTTTGAAACTGCGGCAGAGGGCTTCAGCGTCGGGTCAAAACTCAGCATTATCAGGTGTGGCCAGTTTTCATTAATCAGCACACAGGCGATGTAATAATTGAAGTCTTTGTGCACGGAGGTTTTTCAGTTTCACGTGCATGACGGTGGATTTCACATATAATATGAAAACCGATTATGACTCCGGATTTGGAATTAAATAATCATGAAGATACAATCAGGTAGAGCAGGATGTGCTCACAGCAAACACAGAAGTTAACAATGTAGTTTATCGTTTTGCAAAATGAACAAAATATTTTTTCTCTAATCGTTGCACACATTGCATTAAGAAGAAAGCAGCGCGTTTTACTGCCAATGGCTAATTTTTATTCATTGGAAAACTATCATCAAGCAAAATGATTGACAACAGGTCAAGAATTATTAGCACTCATTTTAACTTAACAATGAGAACTGGTGACACCTGATTGTCCTTAGGATTTTTGGAGTTTATGTAAAGTCATTTTACATAGTCGTGGCGGCTTTTATTTTGCCGTGGCGGTGCGCCAAGATCAATTACAAGTAGCGGAAACCCTGGAGGAAGGACTGATACCCTAATTTATTAGGATATTTTTTCGATGAGTAGACTTGATAAGAGTGACGACAATACAAGAAAGGAAGATTTTTAGAATGTATTCTCTCTCTTAACTCGCGCAGGAATACATATTGCTCATGCACTTGCAGCTGCCTATCGTCAGATCTTTCTATTGCGTATACTGTAACTATCTAATGTTATTAGATTTGAGGTTTTGTTTCGTTTTGGCCATCATGGAAGAGGAAGGACCAGAAGTTGAAGAAAAAACCATGGGAAGAGATACAACAGCTATAAAAAAGCAATTAAGACCTGAAATTGAGCTTGAGTGCATGAGAAGTACAGTCGGACGATTCAGGCTGCATTTGAGATATCGGGTGGAGATATTTGAGGGGTACAATTGTGTTCTAAATGGCATTGACCTCGTCACTCCATACTTCTATGTCAGTCAATCACTGTTATGAGAGTCCACTTGATCGTGTTACAAAAATACTATCTTTTTTGTAGCCCAGCTTTGGCTTATCCAACCTTCCTCGGAATGGTAGCATGACTCCAGTAAAAACATAATTTTCTTTCAAAACTAGACAACGTGTACGTGTATAGCCTATAGCCAGCGTGGCGACCGGACTTTCTGCAGGCATGGAACGAACCAAAATAAGCAGCAAAACTAATATGCATCGATGAAAGAAATCACCTTTATGCGACAGTAGCTTAAAAAAAATAAACATTTAAACATGGGATTTAAAACTATGAACTACTGGGAGATTTGGAAGAAATCTATTAGGAGTTCTGACTCATCAGGCTTTAAAAACAAAATTGAAAACAGTTTTCACAGTGTTCACTGTACTATGACTATGGAACATCTGGGTACTTTCAGAGTACACAACCCGTATGTGACCTCACAGAAAATGAGGCTGTCGGCGGACTGGTTACGGTGGAAAAGGAGCAACATTTGGAAAGCAAATATCAAGCAGCATGAAACTTTTTTTTCTTTTGTTATATGAGTGAATACCTTCAACATATCATGAAATTGCCATTACGGACCAATTTTATGGGTAATTATTTTCTTTGAATCCCTAATTTAACTAATATGCTTTTGATCACTTTGTCTTAAGTGCTTTTACATTTTCGTCGTCGTGGTCGCGGCATACTCTGCTCAGAGCGTAGCTTCTCTTACGGCAGTACGGTAAAAACGTCTGTTTTGAGCAGTCCTAGTTGCTTTTTCCATAGACCCGAAGGCCTCCTTCACTGTTCTGTCCCATCTACATTGTGGCCTTCCTCTACTTTGTTTTCCAGGAAAGTGTGCCGCAAGCACGCGCTTCTCCATCCCATCCCATTTTAAATTTTATATTACTTAATTAATAAAAAAGTTTGCAAGTGATTTTTTTTTTTTAATAGAATTTGCATGTTCTACCTGTGTTCATGTCGGTACTCCAGTTTCCTCCCACAGCCCTAAAATATGAGTGCCAGGTTAACTGGTATGAGTGAGTGAGTTAATGGTGTGCAAACCCTCCACTGATTGGTGAGCTGTCCAGGGTGCTTTCCTGCCTTTCGCCCACAGTCAGCCAGGGTAGACTCCAGCTTCCCTGCAAATTTGATGAGGAAGAAGCGGTTGAGATAATGGATGGACACCTATATAATATCCTAACCTATCAGAATAAAGATGACCTTCTTTTTCCTCCTATACCGCCGACTTCATTCTGTACACCTTGCTAATAGGTCTTTGAGTTTTGGTATGAAAATGCATGAGGAAAAAAAGGCCTGGCTGCTATCAGGGCAAACAGTCACAAAATCAATCAAAAAACATTTTATGGAATGGAAAAATGTATTTTCACGTAAATTGCATTTAGTGTACATTTACATTCTTGTTGCATTTAACAAAATTCATAAAAAGTGAGGCCAACCAGCCAATTAGCAAGGACAAGAGCTTCCAAAAATAAGAGAAGCGGCGATTTGGAAGGCAGCCTTGTGGCTAATTTCCAATCGGCTGTTCACAAGGCAAGACCCTGTGGCCTATTTCTAAACGGCTTTTCGCAAGGCGAGACGCTGGCGGTGATACTGGGAACTACAGTTATAAACAAACCAGTCAAAGGGTGACCCCTCGATCGTGGGACCACAAGTTTACACACTCACTGTAGTCTTCAAAATGGCTTGATTTTAATAAACTTGGTGTCATTTGAAAACTCTTAACCTACAGATGATAAATCCATAAAGTTTACATGCCTTTAACAATGTGAAAACGGTCAAAGTTCATAGTTCCTAATCTGGCCACCAGGGTCTTGCCTTACGAATAGCCAATTGGGAATCATTCACAAGGCCGCCTTGCGAATAGCCACGACCAAGTTTTAGCTCTCAGCGACAACAATTCGTACTTGAAAAGCTGGGGCAATCTGGATAACTGCTGGCAAAATAACAAATTCTACTGAAAGATAGCTAGGGCTAAGGCTAAATTTTTCATTTTGTACAAAGTCAAAATCATTCGCCAATCCCTCCAGTAAGCTCACCAGTTGTCTGTTATACAGTATACAGCTGAGCTGTCCAAGTAGGGCTGAGCTACGTTATATCAGGTACCTCATGCTAAATTAATTGTTCTTTATCTTCACCATTAACCACTGTCATGTTTTCTTTTCCTGACCTCTTTGATTTTTTTTTTTTTCCCCCACTCTTTTGAGACTTAGGTGGATATTTCTTCTTCAGTGAATTGTCAATAGTGCAAGGAAATCCACTTCAATAAACTTGCGTGTAGCTACCTTCGCTCCTCAAACAGTAGACACGCAATGGTGTAGTGTTAATTGAGGTGTTGAGGAGGTCCACATTAGAGATTTGACATTGGAGCAGACTTAATTGATGTTCTGTGAGGTATCCTTCTGGAAACAAATGCGAGACCAGGAAGTTTCAGCAGAAATTAGTTTTATTGAAGTTGGGGGGTAAACCCCCACAAGGCAGAAGGCAAAGGTACAGAGTCCACAATCCAAAATCAGAATCCCGGGGACGTAATCCAAACTGTACACAGGGCAGCAAACACAAAACTCAGAGTCGGGCAGAACATGCTCGGTACACAGGCACGGGTATGTCAGAGAATCCAAAGCCAAAGTCCAGTAGACGTAATCCGAACCGTTAACAGGGCAGCAGAGACTAAACTCAGGGTCAGGCAAAACAGGTACGGTACACGGGCAGAGAAGTATCAAAGAAAAAGCCGAAATCAGAATTGGGGACGTTCCAGTCAGAAGTATAACACTATGAATACAAGGCATCAATGATCGCAGCACAGGGAAAACGTTCTGACAAGAGCTGTGAGTGAAATGACTGCTTAAATACACGTAGGGGAAGTCACATGCTATGATAGGGAACAGGTGAGCTGGATCAGACTAATTAACAGAGGAATGAACATGAGGAAGTTCCTAACTACATGAAATTGGCAAAAGCCAAAACGCATACAGGGATCACAAGACAGCCTATGAACAAACATACGGCTCCGGTTAGGGAGTTCTAACGTGCACAGATAAGGAGAGAGATCAGAGTCTAACAAGTGCGGCTGTTCCGCTGAAACTGCAGCAAAGTAGATTGAGTAAAGCCAAAGGGGTGGAGACTAGAATAGGGCGAATGCTGAGAGCTCGTTAGTCAATTAGTAAAGTGCAGCTATACACTCCCTAGTGCTCGTTAGTTAGTACTATAAACAATGTTAGTTTGGGTTAGTAACTTTAAAATAACAAACTGTTAGTACTTGTTAGTAATATAGAAAAGCAAGGTGAAGGAAGCAAACGAGATTGGAAGGAATGATTGAAATCCCAGAAAAGACCAGAGACCAGAGACCAGACAGGGGGGGACAAAGTGCAATGCATGGTATGACACAAAACATGGACCGGAATATAACTGCAATGGTGGAAAATGGCAAATAGACAGAGACAAGGCAAAAACAAAGCATGGTCTAGCATCCAAATCACAAATACAAAAACAGAGCATGGTCAGACAAGGCAGAATACATAAACAAACAAGGCAATCAAAGCAGAATCATAACATATTCCTTCTGGAGCCTCCATAAAGCTTGGGTTCGTCATTTGCCTGTCCTTCAGATTCAGATCCGGACACGTGAGCAGACGCTAAGCTGAAGAAAACTGTACATTTTGCCTGGAATTTAATTAATTTAACCAACGGTCACTCTTGTTAAGTTATGCATTGAGAGAATGTTTGTTGATTTTTTTTTCCATTATTAATTTCATTACACAGAAATAAAATACGGAACAAATGGCATTCCATATTGATTCGTGAAGGAACGTAACTAATTATTTTCCATCACAAAATGTTTACAGAACAAGTCAAGTCACATTTATTTATATAGCACATTTAAAACAACAGAAGTTGACCCTGTTATGGCCCCAATTTGTTATGGCGTCGATTTGTTATGGCGTCACGGACAGCAAGGGATGACAGACAAAATCCTTTAAGTTCAACAGATTTAATTAAACAAACAAACTGACCAAGATTGAAATAAAATAAAAAAAAGATATTTACAGTTCCCTGTAATGGAGATGGGCTGCTCTGTTGTGATGTCCTGGGACAGGAAAATGCTCCAACACAGGCAAAAATCCACAAAAAAGCTTAAAAGGTCTTGAAAAAGAGTGACAGGTCTGGTCAAATGTATCCTTTGCAATTTCTCCTACTCCTACACACTCTCGATTTTTTCTCCCTATATACTCTTGTCAGCCCCCTCCCATTTTGGGACTTTCCCTCTGGGCATGCCCTCTTTCAGACTTCAATACTGCCATCTAGTGGCTATTTACCACATTACACCTCCATTCCAAAAGGGAAAAATTTTGACTTATAAAGGCAAAATTTTTTCTTTTTAAAAAATGGTTAAGTAGACACTTGTGTATATATACATATAATAAAATATGCTAATAAACACGTGATATATATACACATACTCAAACACGGGATAAACAATCAGCAATTACATTGTCAGTACCCTTTACATGCTTAATTTCCAAGTCAAACTCCTGTAAAATCAAACTCCAATTCAACAATCTCCGATTCTTGTTTTTCATCTTACTCAAAAACATTAACGGATTGTGGTCAGTATATACAATCATTGGCTTTTTGCCCTGTACAAACATAGACCTCAAAGTGTTGTAAGGATAGAACCAGAGCCAACAGCTCCTTCTCAATTGTGGAATAGTTCTTTTGGTGGCGATTGAACTTCCTGGAGAAGTATGCCACGGGATGCTCAATGTCATCAGAGAGATTTGACATTGGAGCAGATCGGCCGCTATGGAGAAATTGAATCAGGAGATTTGAGCACGGGAAGTGACACAGCAGAGACTTCAGGCAAGGCTCTTTGGCAATCCCAAGTGAAACGCCTTTCTTCAGTTGGTTGGTGAGACTGAGAGCAATCTCCAAAGGCAGAAGTTTCAGAAGAAAAGCTTTTTGTTGTCAGGAACTGGAAAGTCCATGATGGCTTGGACTTTAGCATTTATGGGTGCCACCTTACCTGGCCTATACGTAGCCAAGAACAGTAGCACAACCAAAGTCACTCTTGTTCAGGTTAACAGTCAGGTTAGCCTGGGTCAAAGCGCTGGAACAACGTCTCTACATCTTTCAGATGTTCTTCCCAGGAGTCACTCCATGTGATCAGGTCGTCGATGACGCACCGTGTGTGGCAATCCGGCGATTACAGACTGTATCATCCTTTGGAACGTGGCTGGGGCATTTTTCATGCCAAAGGGTAGGACTTCATACTGGTATAACCCAGATGGTGTGGCAAAAGCAGAGATGCTCTTGGCCCTCTCAGTTAAAGGCACACACCAATAACCCTTCAATAAATCAATCTTGGTCAGAAACTTTGCTTGCCCTACTCTATCGATACAATCATCAATCCTAGGTATTGGAAACACATCAGTTCTAGTTACAGCATTGACTTTGCGATAATCTGTACAGAATCTAGTGCTTCCATCAGGTTTTGGAACTAGAACACAGGGTGAACTCCAATCTGAGTTAGAGGGTCTGATAATATCATGTTCTAACATGTACTCAACCTCTTTCTCAGCAATCTTTCTCTTTTCAGGATTCATCCGGTATGGATGCTGTTTTATTGGTTTGGCATCACCAACATCTACATCATGAGAGGCTATAGAAACTCTCTTTGGAACATCAGGAAATAGATCTTTATATTTCTTGATCAACCTCTCAAACTGATCTTTCTGTGAGGGTTCTAAGTGCTGGAGTTTTACATCAAGATTTTGCAACACTTCAGAATTTGACAATTTACATGAAAGAACTTCAGCTTTAATTCTAGGTTCATCATCTTGAAAATCTTCACAAGTCTCGGCCATAGGAGGATCTGAAGTGACAGCTGCAACCCTAGCATTCCTATCAATAAGGCTTCAGCATGTTAATGTGACACAACTGTTTTTGGCTTTCTCCTATCTGGAGTCTTCACAATGTAATTGAGATCATTGAGTTTTGTCAGAATTTCATAAGGACCATGAAATCTAGCCTGCAATGGATTGGACTGTAAGGGAAACAACACAAGGACCTTGTCTCCTGGTTTAAACTCACGGCTTCTAGCCTTATGATCATACCAAGTTTTCATTTTTCCCTGACTTGAAAGTTCTCTTTGGCTAGGTCACAAGCTGCATGCAGTCTTTCCTTGAACTTGCTAACATAGTCTAACAGACTTATATGCGGCTCTCTCTCTTGCCATTGTTCACTCAACAATAGCAAAGGTCCTCTCACTTCATGGCCAAACACTAGCTCAAACGGACTGAATCCAGTAGACTCCTGCACTGCTTCCCTAGCTGCAAACAACAGCATATGAACACCTTCATCCCAGTCTTTCTCATGGTCATAACAATAAGTCCTCATCATTGTCTTGAGAGTGGAATGAAACCAAAGGTGACTCTCTCTGGATGATAGGCACTGGAAAGAATCTGCTTAGCACCTAGTTCATACACAACCTGCTGAAACAATCCAGAAGTGAAATTGCTAATCTGACTGAATTTCCTGGGAAGGCCAAACAACGTGAAGAACTTTATCAAAGCCTTCGAAATTGCAGTTGTCTTGATGTTGCGTAGAGGTATGGCTTCAGGGAACTGGTAGATGCACACATGATTGTCAACAAGTACTGATTTCCAGATCTAGTCTTGGGTAATGGACCAACACAATCAACAATGACCTTGGAAGGGCTCCCCAAATGCTGGGATAGGCTGCAATGGAGCTACAGGTGGGTCTAACTGGTGTTTTCCAACTACCTGACAAGTGTGACAGGTTTTGCAAAAAGTTGGAAACATCTTTCCGAAGTCCAGGCCAGAAGAAGTGTTTCATGATCTTGTCAACAGTCTTGTTAACACCAAGATGAAAAGGCAAACTATGAGCCATTGTTAAGATCTCATTCCTGTAGACCTTGAACAACAATTTGCTTGACCACTGCCCAATCTGCATTGGCAGGGATATCAGGAGGGCGCCACTTCGCATCAACACTCCATCCTTGAGATAATACCCAACTGGAACTGCGTCTATTTCTTCATCAAGAAGGGCTCTCTTTTTAGTACACAAATTTCAGGATCATTAGTTTGCTCCTGAATCAACCGCTTTCTGGACAAGACAAGTCTCCAGACACATCAGAATCACCAGACCCATCTGGCTGGCTGAATAGAGAACTGATAAAAGTGTCTGATAAGTCCTCAAACGGAGAAACCATAGTAGGCTGAACAGAGTCATGAGGCGAACCACCTGAGTCATGACTATTCAAACGGCACCACATCGTCTTCTTCTTGAGCCTTCTTGGCCATAGCACGAGTCACTGCACAGGAAGGATACAGAGATGGGTCTTCATTAGTAAGATGAACAAGGGGAACTATAAGCCAGGTCATTAGTTTAGCAACAGAGAAACACCCTTGATAGGTAGACTTGACATAAAGTAACAAACCTGTCCTGTAACTAAATCTGACTTCAAGAATACAGAGCGCAGGGGTACAGATACAGTCCTCCCTTCAATACCTTACAAGTATGAAATCCCCAGAAGCGGTCTCATCACGAATCCAAGGAGTCCATCAACAAAAAGTGACTGAGAAGCTCCGGTATCCCTTAGGATATATATGGGGACAGGAGGAGAATGCTCATTCAGAGCCACAAATCCCTCTGACACAAATGGAAGGAATTCCTCCCTCACAAAGTCAGCAGTGGATCAGGCTTCTTAGCCTCATTGAGGCAATTTAGCAGATCGGCCATCTACTAAGGGGTTTCTAACCTTGTCTTCACAAAGGCATTGGGTTTGGCATCCTTTTCTTGTTCTTTCTTAGCTTTAAGGAACCAACAGTTAGTTGTAACATGACCAATTTCTTGCAATAATTGCAAACATAGACCACTTTTTTGTCACTGTCAGCTTTCAAAACTTTGACCAGACCTTTTACTGGATTTCTGAGCACCATCAAGATTTGTCTTTGTCTTTGGGTGAGGAATCTTGGGTATCACCGTTACCTTTCTTCTGAAATTTGGACCAATTGTTACTGCTAGACTGAAATTTGGACTTATGTGTGAGAACATAAAACATGGCAGCTGATTGCAAATTCAGTACTTGCTTCTCAGGTAGGTCTTAATATCAGACAAGAATAACACCATCTCTTTTAGTGAGTTGAAAAACAAACAAGGCAATTCAACAAAGTCTGATTGAATTTCTTCAGACCTCTGAAACGGTAATGGAACCAATTAAGCTTCAAAATGGAGACAACCTCATAATCAGAGGAATCCATCTGCAGACAAAGCGAATAGGCTTGTTGAGCTTACCCTTGAGGACAGTTTGCAACATCAGAGGCCAGTGTTCCTTTGGCCACTGACAACTCTTAGCTACCTTCTCAAAGCACTGGAAATACTTATCAACCTCCTTCTCTGAAAATGGAGGCACCAGCTTTACCTCCTGGCTGGCGTGAAATTTATTTTCAGCCTGAATTTTTATTTTTTAGTAGCTCCATTTGGAGCCTTTCTTCCCCTGTCTAATTTTTCTAAATCGAAATCTCTCTGTCTTTGTCTCTCTCTTTCTGCTCTTTCCTTTTTTTCTCTTCTCTTGCTAATTTTTTCTAACTCAAACTGCCATTGTTTTCTTTTTCTTCAATTTCTAGCATTTTTAATTTAAGTTCCAATTCTACATTTGGACCGGAAACTGTTCCAATCTCCTGGTGCAAACAATTTTCATCAAATTCCAATCTCTCTAGCCAGTCTTGCTTTTCGCATGGCTGGTTTTACATCTGTCAGCTCTTGTCTGCATATTTCTAGCAGTTCAGTCTTTTAAAAGACTTTAAAACCTCTACGGTTGGTGATGCCAAGAAATCATCCATTGCTGTTGATCTGCCAATATATATCTAGGAAAATTCAAAAAACAATTTCACTATTTGAAATTTTAATTTTCAATAAATGGCACAATGGTCTACCCGGACCCGAGCCCCCAATTTGTTATGGGCCCAATTTGTTATTCGATTTGTTAACGGACAGCAAGGGATGACAGACAAAATCCTTTAAGTTCAACAGATTTAATTAAACAAACAGAACCAATTTCCACCCTCTGACCAAGATTGAAAAAAATAAAAAAAGATATTTACAGTTCCCTGTAATGGAGAGATGTCCTGGGACAGGAAAAATGCTCCAACAAGGCAAAAATCACAAAAATTAAAAAGGTCTTTGACAGGTCTGGTCAAATGTATCCTTCTTGCAATTTCTCCTAACACACTCTCGATTTTTTCTCCATTTGTCCAGCCCCTCCCATTTCTGGGAATGCCCTGGACATGCCCAACCTAGCTTCAGACTGGGCTTCACAAAAAAAAAGTCAATACTGCCATCTAGTGGCTATTTACCACATTACAACCCAAAGTGCAAACAGCAGAGGCAAATGTATAAAATAACAGACATAAGAACAGAAATAAAACAATAGGCTAAAAAAAACATAAAAAGTCAGGAGATAAATAAATAAAATTGAATAACACATGGCAGACTTAAAATACAAGTATAAGTGATAATGATAAAAGTAAAACAGAAAATAGCAGATAATCATAAGAAAAGTGAACTTGACCAAGGAACCAAGTGGCAGCCTCAAACTGAGCCAAAAGCAAGATTAAAAAGATGGGTCTTCAGTTTTGATTTAAAAAGATCAATTGAAGAACAGGTTCTAATGTGTGAGGGAAGATTATTCCAGAGACTGGGGGCAACAACTGAAAATGCACGACCACCCGTTTTGAAACATGAATGAGGGACTGACAGGAGATTCTGAGTGGAAGACCTGAGTAACGGGGGGGCAGAATAAGGAGTTAGGAGGTCTGTAATGTATTGTGGAGTGAAACCATTAAGGGCTTTAAAAACAAATAATCAAATACAAATCGACTCTGTATTTTACAGGTAGCCAATGCAGTTTGGCTAGGACTGGGGTAATATGCTCTCTTTTTTTAGTGCCTGTTAAAAATCTGGCTGCTGCATTCTGAACCAACTGCAATCTCGATGGGGTGGAGTTTGTCAAACCTATGTATAGAGCATTACAGTAATCCAGGTGGCTAGTGATCAAGGCGTGGATTACTTTTTCCAGGTCTTTACAGGAGAACACAGGTTTTAATTTGGCAATGGTTCTGAGCTGAAAAAAGCTGCCCTTTACAATGTTGCTGACTTGCTTATTAAAATTCAGTGAAGTGTCCAGGAAGACCCCTAGGTTTCTACCAAAGCTATGTAAATTCACAGTCAGGGGACCGAGAACTTTACTCAAGCTGGAGACAGAGTTGGCAGGACCAAATAAAATGACTTCAGTTTTACTATCGTTAAGTTGAAGGAAATTTCTGGACATCCAGCATTTAACGTCATCCAGACAATTGAAAAGTACCTTCTGGGAGCAAACATTATCAGGGGTGACTGGTAAATAAAACTGCATGTCATCAGCATAGCAATGGTATAAGACATTGTACTTCTTGAAGATAGACCCGAGTGGCAACATGTACAAGGAGAATAAGAGAGGCCCTAAGATTGAACCCTGGGAATACCACACGTTATGGGAGATGGGGAAGAAGAGCAATTTCCTATTTTGACAGAAAATGTCCGGCCATTGAGATAGGATGTAAACCATTTTAGCACAGGACCCTGCAGGCCAACGTCAACCTCTAAGCGATTCAAGAGGATGTTATAATCTATTGTGTCGAAGGCAGCGGTGAGATCAAGCAAGACTAAAATGGCGCAAGAACCAGAGTTGACAGTGAGGAGGATGTCATTATGTACCTTCACCAGTGCAGTCTCTGTACTGTGCAAAGCTCGAAAACCAGACTGGAATTTGTCAAAGAAATTGAATCTGTTTAGATACAGAGAGACCTGAGAGAATACAACTTTCTCTAAAATCTTAGAAAGAAAAGATAACTTAGAGATTCGCCAATAATTATTTAGATCTTCAGGATCTAGAATAGGCTTTTTCAGCAGGGTTGAACTATGGCCTGTTTCAAACAGGTTGGGATGACACCATATTTTAGTGAACAATTAATTATGGCCAAGATAACTGGACAAATAGTACTAAAAACCTCCTTAAAAGGTGCGAGGTAAAATATCAAGAGAGCAAGAGGTTGGGTTCATGAGGGCAACCACCCTAAGCAGTTCGGAGGATGACACCAAATTAAACTGCTGGAGATGGCCAACTGGATGTTGCCTCTGAGCGGGATTAAAATCTGAGCGAGAGATTTGGGACCTAGTGTTATCAATTTTACCTGTGAAGAATTTTAGAAATTTCTCACAGAGTTCCTTTGAAGAGACAGCAGTGAGAGAAGAAGCAGGTGGGTGCAAAATGGAGTTAATAGATTGAAACAGAAGTTTGGGTCGGTGAGCATTGATCTTAATTAAGTTTGCAAAATATTCAGCCTTAGCCGTCTTAACCGCATACTGATAGGTCTTTAACGAGTCTTTTAAAATTTCATATGAGACCTGGAGTTTTTCTTTTTTCCATTTTCGCTCTGCCCTTTGGCAACCTTGTCTCAGAGCACGAGTGGATTCGTTCAGCGAGGGGGTCCTCGAGTTATTCTTTGGTCTTTTAACCTTTAAGGGCGCTACCTGATCCATTATGTTGGAGCAAGAACAGTTAAAAAGCTCAACTAGTTCCTCTGTAATTTGGGGTAGATAACTGCCTGTAAATGTACTAGTAAAGAGAGTGGCTGTGGCTGAGCTTACAGATCGAGCTAAGGAATAAAGCCGATCAGGTACAGGCTGGAGGCAAGGCAATGACAGTTCGAATACGATCATAAAATGATCAGAAACACCAATGTCAACAATCTCAGGATCAGGGACAGAGAAACCAGATGACAATATAAGATCTAAAGTGTGACCCTTCTGGTGTGTTGGGCCCGATATTGATTGGGTAAGATTAAAAGAATCCACAAGAGCTAAAAACACTTTGACCATAGGTTTTGATGGGCAACAGATATGAATATTAAAATCACCCAAAATCAACAATCTGTCGGACTTAGAAAACATGAAAGAAAGCAAATCAGAAAACTCTTGAACAAAACTAGAGTTGGATCTTGGTGGTCTATACACTAAGGCACATAAGATGGGTGAAGTGGCATTAATATTAACAAGCTGAGCTTCAAAACTAGAATAAACAACTGTAGGTGTGGCTCTACATTTAAAATGGTTTTTAAAAATAGTGGCCAAGCCTCCTCCCCGGCCAGAAGTCTGAGGGGTGTTTAAAAAACAGCTGTTAGGAGGACAGAGATTGCTAAAAACTGAGAGATCACCAGCATTAAGATAGTTCTCAGTGATAAAAAGTCCAGTTGACGTGACGCAAATATGTTATTTAAAGTGAACATCTTATTTGACTGGGAACGAGCGTTTAATAGGGCCAATTTAACAGTTCGCGTTTCCTGAGGGGCTTGCTTTGAAGGCTCATTCTTGCAGAGATTTAGCGAGCAAAGATTCGCAGCATTAATTCCGCCACGCGAAGTACAGTTTTTAGCAGGGAAGTGTGCAGTGTACGGGGATTTGGTTCCTGACAGAGGTATCTGCAGGAGTCACGCTGAAGGAGTTTGTAGATAGTTATGAGGTTAGCAAAGTCCACATCTCCTCGTCGGTACCGTCTGGTGTAAAGAAGAGAAGGCGACGCAGTCCAGACGGAGGGAATGACACTGTCGCGAATTTCAGCAGGTGAATAAAACCAGCAGCGAGAGCCTCGGTGAGAATAGCGAGGTTGCCGAGTGATGCCTAGGTTCATGCAACGTTTGTAAGCTCCCGCAGATAAGCGGGGAGTTTGCGAGTTCAGATTTAAGAGTTCAGCAGAAGTATATGAGGAGCCCATAGTGGAATTTAGTGCGGCGGAAAGCCTGGTGTAAATAATCCCCTGTAGAACGACGAAAGAGATGGTCCTCATTCTGTGACACAGCAGCGCATCATGGTACCCCATGGATTGCATACCAAGGTTAGCTAGCATGAACACGGCCAAGTTAGATTAATCTCGTTTAATCATCAGCCAGCGGAAGCACAAGGACCAGCATTAGCCAGCGAGGATAAGCAAAGCTACCCTCTCAAGCTAAATGCTATAGCAAACACACAAACGTGAGAAAGCGGAGACTTACGCACGCATATGTTGAGCTGTCACAGGCATCAGCGGCAGAGAGGGCTCAAGTTAAGCCGGTAAAAATGCTAGCACCCCCAGGCGTGAGAGTACATGTAATCCAAGAACGGACCAGCAGGTTGACTGTACAATCCAGTACTTTTATTATGTAGCCAGTAACCCAATAGTTGCAGCCATGGGGTTGATCAAGTTCACTGAAAACTCCAAACGAGTGAGAGTCGCAAAAGGTTATCCAGCGAGCAGCAGCAGACATACACGCCAGCGTACACTCCCGGACATCCGAAAGGAGGTGGCAATCCTAATTTTCAGTATTCGTCTTAGAAATGGAGTGTTTTAAACTCCTATTGCCTGCTTGTCACTGAGGGTGAGTATAACAATGTCATAAAAATAACATTCAGACAATGTTTAAATGGTCTTTTTTTATAGCATTTATGCTTGGAGGACAATTTAAGATTTTTTGTTATTTTATTTCCCCCCAACTCTTGAACACAGCCAAACTGTTTATCCCGCCACAAAGCGACCTGCACCCGTCGAATCAGGGGGAAGATGCCGTGGCACATGACTCCTCCGACTCGCATGATGACCAGCCCTCGCTTCTTTACACTATGCACTCGCATCACTGATTACATGCTGCCGTCAAAGGATCACGTAGTCAGGATACAAATTAGTTTGTACAACTACATGAGCCTTAGTCAATCAGAAGTGGTCGCTACAGAGCGATGAAATAACTAAATTTAACCAGCTTAACCCCTATTATACAATTTAAGATTTATATGCGTGTAAAAATCAGTGCTATGAGCATACTTTATTGATTAAATGAGTGCAAGTGAAAGGTACCCTATCATGTGACTAGGCGCACAGCCAATTAGCCATTTCAGAATCTGTCCTTTTTAACATCACAAGGGGAAGAGACCGCCCACCATAATGAAGGAACAGATTGATTGGTTGGCTGAGGTTGATGAGTCCTTTTTGCCATGAGGTGGACACATCCCCCTATGATGTAACAAAGGATCAGATTTTGAAATGGCTCGTGAAGGCTAACTGGCTGTGCACCTTGTGACTATCAGTAAAAGAGGACCTTTAAATCATTTAAAGGTACCCAATTTGTTCCTTATCTTCTCCCCTTTTTTCGCATAATTTGCCAGGCTGTTCCAATAAAAAGATTTGTGTTTAAGTCTTAATGTTTTCTTCGACCCCTAACTAAGATAAACTCCGAAGGAAAGCAATCACTTGACCGTTACATCCAGCCATTGTGGTAGGCATTTCAACATGCCTACTACTTAATATGCATGAGCGATTTGCCTGAAAAGTCACGTCAGATCAATCATAACATTCGACTGCTAGCAAATAAGTTACATTGATGCATTAGAAATTCATTACTGTAAATATGTCTAGTTACAAATATGGGACGATTTCAAGTACATTAACGATCTGAAAGTGCTAGGAAACAAGGAAATCGGGCATTTTGCACCAGGCATCAAGTTTACTTTCGAATCCAGCAAAAGTTTGGCCACATCTTCATCAGAAATATCTCCAAACCTGGCTTTAAAAGTTTGCCAGCGATCACATTGGCCTTTTATATTTCTGCTGGCCTTCAATCGATCTCCTTCCTGGCCTTTTCTAGCACTTTTACGGGCCGAATCAGTTTGATATTTCTTTGGCTGCGGCATGTTGCTGTTGGCCAACTTCTCTTCATTTTTGCATCCACCTTGCGCATCCGCTTTCAAGTGCCATCATTATTGCATATTCATGAATACTAATGAGGTATTTTAAAAAATGGCGTCGGGAGTTTTTGCGGGTCGCAAAAACTATTTTCACATTCAATATTCGGGGGGTTGCAAGCGTTCTCGGAGAAAAAATGTATTCCCATTTGTTTTGATCATATCTATTAAATTTTATCAAAAGAAGGAACAGATTGGTTACTTTTAACTATCCACATGAGAAGCGCTACTGCTAATTATGGACTAGATTTATCCATATCCTATGGATCATTCCTCAGTTGGCATGAACAGCTAGTTACACGAGGTACAGCTGCATGACAGTCTAGAATCCAGCAATTCACTTGAGATGAGAGAATGAGCACGATCAGATTGATGTTATATTATGAGTTTGGTAAATTCTGCCATTTATTTGACAGATCAGGCTGTTTCCCAAGTCTGTCTACAGAGAAGCATTTCTTAATGTGCTCTAAAAGTATCAACATGGGCAATGATTCCCAAATCAATAACTACGTAATTGGTTTGTAACTGTTCGTATGTAAAATTTGCAGAATGGCATAATATTAGAGATTCATAGCTCTATATGGCACGGCATATGCATGCATGTCTGCATGTGTGTACTATATCTGTGTGGTTGTCTGTGTGTGCTGCTGGCTTGATGAGATGTCCAGAGATTTAGGGAGTGGAAGAGAATGAAAGAAAGTACTAAATATAGAATTTCTCTTTGTTCCCTGAAGCTAAAATCACATAGTCTAGTCTGGAGCAATAAGCATCACTGACTTTGCTGAGCTTTTCTTGCTGAGTGTTCTGAGACTCGAAGAGAGATAATTTACACGAATCAAGCCAAAGAACTAGGAATAAAAAGGATCATGTGTTTTAAGCTGAGGAACTACCAAATGCATCATTGAGGGTGAGGTCTTCATTTTCAAGCTGAGGAAGAAATTTCTATAGGCATAAGCAAAAAGAGCTATTGAGTGAACCGGTTGCGGATCTTGGGAAAGCCCTGTAGCAGTGACATGTCTTGTTTTTACAGTGGTACCAGATCTGCCTGGGCTTCTGTATAGTGGTTAGCTGGTGACTCCCATGCTCCTAAGCATTTTCTGCTATTGCGAACATCAGGGGTACTCCTTGATTACACCGGTTGCGGATTCTCTCTTTGAGTGGTGCGAAAAGTGTAGTCGTACTACTGGTCATGGAATGTAGCGATAAAATCAACAAACAGCACTGTACTGTAGGGAGAGGAACAAGGTAGTGTAATTTTTTTTTTTTTTTTTTACTATCTTAATATGACGTCTGAGTACCAAACTACAAATACTCAAAATATTGAACTACTATGCTAAGATCAGCAATTTTACTTCATGACAGCACAACTTACACGGGCTGAGTAGAGCAGACACACTTTTGAGAGAGTTGCTGCTCCTGGCCATAACATGCAAGTCCCATTAGACTGGTATTTACTAACCCTATTCCTGGGTAGATGCAGTTCTGTGGATTTTCACTCCAGGTATAATGAAGCAAACATCATTCAACCACAAAAGATCGGCATTGAGCTGCTGATTAAGAGAGGCAGATGAGCTAAATTGAAATGAAATCTATCTATCTATCTATCTATCTATCTATCTATCTATCTATCTATCTGTGTCTCACTATGCCTGTTTCTTCTGTGTTTTGCAATGCTTACTTCTGTGTATGTCTATGTTCATCTATTTTTTATGTGAAAATGTATGCAAATAAAAAAAAAAAAAAAAACCTGCGAGAACTTGGGGAAAGATGCATTTTCGTATTGCTACTGAAATTATTACGATTAAGTTTATTTGTTACTGTGTTAATTCCATCAACATAATTCAATCTCTGCTCATTTATCAATTTATTGTCATAAATATTTATGCAACTTAAATTTATCTCCTGGAACATCCGAGGGATTAGTACACAAGCTAAGAGAATAAAAATTTTTAATCATATCAGCAAGTTACAGGCAGACATTTGTTTGTTGCAAGAAACCCATCTTACTGAGTCAGACTGTCAGGAATGAATGCATCCACAATTTAGTCAAACTTTAAAATCAAACAAAAGAGGTGTATCAATTCTAATTAACAGAAAAATACCATTAATCCGTAACAGCACCATCACTGACCCCGAAGGACAATACCTCATCATCAGTGCCTCAATCAACAGCTTTAATATCACAACTGCAAACATATGGCCCCAATGCAGATGATCCTAATTTCTTCCACACTTTTTTTTCCTCATTAAATAACTCCACGAACTCAGAAGAGTGGGCATCCTTCATGAAAATAAACGATTCTCCGGAAACCTCACCATCATTTCTTTGGGTAACTGCTAAGGCCGTTCTACGAGGAAAAATAATATCATACTCATCACACAAAATGAAAAAAAAAAATGAGATGGAAAAGAATCTTGAACAAAAGTAAAAAGAACTCAATGACCAGTATGCTGACTCCCCTACAGAGCAAATTGTAAAATAAATTGCTGCAACCAACTCAACTAAACAGTATCATAAACAAAAAACTCAGTTCTATATACGAAGACTTGGACATGATAACTTCAAATACAATAACAAATCTGGTAAATATTTGGCGAATCAACTCAAAAAAAACCAAAACAAATCTATTATTGCAGTGATTAAGAATTCACCTGGGGAAACCATGTATACATCTAAAGAAATAAATATCACATTTCAAGAATTTTATGCTAAATTGTACACCTCAAACTATGAACCACAGCAATCCGATATCCACTCCTTTCTTAACAGTATTGACCTCCCTCAACTTAACAAAGAAGTATCAAATGACCTAAATGCACCTGTAGCACTGGACAAACTCCATAAAGCATAGAATAAATGCCAAATAATTGAGCCCCAGGACCTGATGGCTTCCCTGCTGAGTTTTATAAGCACTTCTGGAACATAATCTCACCACTCGCTGTCAGAATGACAGTAGATATCAAGAAAAATTCAAAAATTCCTCCACATCTGAACACAGCTCTCCTCTTGGTAACGCTGAAGCCTGACAAAGACCCAACCTTATGTTTCAGCCACCGTCCAATATCACTCATTAACACAGATCTCAAAATTATCAGTAAGGCGCTAGCCAATCGAATCGAGAATGGAATCCCATCCCTTATCCACACAGATCAAACCGGTTTTATCAAAGGAAGAGATTCATCCAGCATCATGCGCAGACTAATAGACTTAATTACGATATCAAAACTAAACCAAACCAACTCAATAATTGCTTCATTAGATGCAGAAAAGGCTTTTGACCGGGTAAATTGGAAATTCTTATTTGAAGTACTCCACAGATTTAGCTTTGGGGAATCGTTTATTCACTGGATAAAAATATTATATAATTCACCAATGGCCACAGTCTTCACTAACGGACTAACATCGCCAACTTTCACATTGCAACGAGGGACAAGGCAATGATGCCCACTCTCTCCATCACTATTCGCCCTGTTTATTGAGCCCCTAGCTGGTGCAATACGTCAAAGCACCAGCATAACAGGAATTCAAACTCCCCTCAATTCACCACATCAGCCTTTACGCAGATGATATATTGCTCTATCGTCAAAACCCATCAAAGTCTCTCCCAGAGGCTGTCAAGCTCATCAAGTCCTTTTCTAAAATATCTGAATTTGCCATAAACTGGACAGAATCAAAAATCTTGATCATGATATGGGGATGACTGGCACCCTGCAGCTCATAATTCACCGCTCATGTCCTCTGACACCATTAAATATCTGGGCATAAATATTTCCACCAAGCTGTCAGAGTTGTTCCACCTTAACTTCATCAAAAAAAAAAAAAAAAAAAAAAAAAAAATTAGGTCTGATGGGAAAGCCAAAAGGCACGTCGAGGGCAGAATTAGTGCAGTCCGAAAGGCATTGTTTGGTTTGGCAAAGAAAGGATTTGCTTATCCTGGCCCGTCGTGCCAGGCTAAAGCATGTCTTTATGGTAGCGTAGTTGAACCAATTCTCCTGTATGGCACAGAATGTTTGTCATTGAGTGGTTCTGATATTAAGAAATTGTACTCGTTCCAGGGTCATGCAATAAAGCGTGCTTGCGGTCTACCTTTGAGGTATCACCATAGTCTGCTACTGAAAGCACTGAGAATTGAAAACATTGAAAATAAATTACATTAAAGAACTTCTGATTTATATCAAAATATTTTTACACAGGAGTCTCCTGCGAGAAGTTTTAATTCCTTGCTTTTGTCCAGATTTATCTTATATGGTGCAACAGAACGTGGCACTCTCCTCAAAAGAGTGGTTTCCCTTGGTGCTAATCCTCTCCAAGTTGCCCTTGGAAGGAGGTGGATTGGGGGCAGTTTGTCTAACCAAGAGAAGGGTGCTATTGATTCACTGAGATTTTTATTGAATGATCCAAATTTTAACAGAAGGGAATCAAATGAGCATGTTTTGGTAGAACTTTTATTGAAATGCTTTTAATTTCATTGTATGCATGTTTTATACGTTATTTTTTGTATTCTCCACTTTGGAGGTTTTATAAATAAATAAATAAATGTGTGGTTTTGAATCAAATGCAGGCATGCTTCCAAATGAGTCAGGAAGATAGGAGAAAGGAGGAGAGAGACAGACAGCTGAAGGCAAAGGAGAGATATGAATGTCTTCTCGGTGTTGTTTATTGGAAACCTGGGGGTTTCTTTAAAGTTGTGATATGCATGAAACTGAATGGATTCCACTTGTACTTTGGCTTCAAATTCAGAAGCAATTGAAACTGGGCAGAGGTACATCAGGCAAATGCTTTTATTCTAGCTATTCAGGTTTATCAATGTTCACCGCTTTTGTGAAACAAGATAATAGCTTTTGTTTTCACTGCCTGGGGAATGCTGGTCTTAACAGCATCCAGGAACATGAGAATTGACTTTACTGCTGTTGTGTGAATGTGATGTAATGTGGGATAGAGCCCAGGGTTTTGCCAGGTACTGTAAAAACACGGTTTGTTCCGGAATTCCTCTCTTGAATTTCTAGGTTTGGTTGAGACGGTGGGCTTTGTGCTGATAAAATGCTCAGTTTTGGTACTGAACTTCTTCAACATTAAAAATAGAGTATCCTAATCCATATGCTTTGCAAATTCAAAATTTTACAAATAGTATACCATTATTGTGGGAGAAGAAAGGGCTACACCTGTCCTAGTATTTACTGAACTGCGCGAATACATGTCCTGGGTCCCTATGTCATAGACATCATAAATTAAGAATTAGAAGAGAAAGGATTTTCTGCAGCATCGCTCTATGAACTGTTGGAGGAAACCTGCAGGGTCGCACGTTTGGCAGGATTGACTTATATACTGAATTAGATGAGATCAGACAAGGAACTGCTTCAATCTGCCCTTGCTACTGAATTGGAATGTACCTTGCTATAGGTATTTGGTTCTGGGTTGTGTTTTATTCAGATTTACATTGAAGCTGACATCTCCAGTTTAAGTTTTTCACTGAGCTAGTGTATCATCATGGCTAAATCCACTTAGTGTGGTTTGTCATAGTGCCAGCTGCAATTCACCACTAGCTTGATTTAATTTTAGAACATACCCATCAGAATCAAAATAAGCAGTGGGGGAAGCTGCTTCAAGAATCCAGGTCTGGGCACATGAACCATTCTGATATAAGACAAAGCATTCTTTTGGCTCAATATTATTACAGGTTGCCAGGCCTGTTGGCTGAGCAGTTTTTCCAAACATTCATACAACAACTTAGCGATGATCATCATATTGCTCTTTTTATATGCTCAGTGATTACTCTATTAAATAAACAGTATGCTTCAAGAATAGCATCGGACCTCTGTCCCCAGAACAGCTCCAGATTGAGACTGCAAGCTTTGCGATGTTACCCTGCTGGTAGTAGCTATCAACTGGTGGGTATGTCATGGCCATAACCCAAGGTGCTCCGACAACACATAGTTTGTTTGGCTGTGGTATTTAAAAATTTTTATGCAGCCTACTGCATGTAAATAAAATATTTCTCACACCATAACACTGTCACCAGAAGCCTTAACCATTCAGGATGAATCTGTCGATTCATGCTGCTAATGCCTAATTCTGACCCTGCCATCTGCATGTCACAGCAGGAATTAGGATTAATCTGAGCAGGCAACATTGTTCCAAACTTGAACCCTACAGTTTGAGTTGGTCTGTGCCTAGTCTAGTCTAAAATAATTCTTGTTCTTAGCCTACCGATGTGGAGAATGGTGTGTTCTTCTGTCAGTTAAGCCAAATTCACTTTCAGAGCATCTGTATGCTCAGAAATGCTCTTATGCCTACCACTGTCTTCTAACAGATGGCTAGTCAAGTTACTGTTGCCTGAAATAAGTCTGACCTATCTCCTCTGGGAAGGAGAGAAGACATTTTTTCCCCAAGAACTCCTGTCCACTGGGTGTTATTTTGCACCTTTCTCTGCAAACTCTACCTATTAGAGTTCTGTCTTATCCGCAAAGAGCTGGTATGGTTGTGGGTTTCTGTTTTAGCTCAACACCACAACACTTGATTCAGTGAATTTACTAATGGGTGTGTTCAATCAAGTTTTTGATAGATGGAATCAGGGGCAATAGTATGGAGTTATAAGAAAAACCAGCAAACACTCAGGGTTTTTTTTTGTCAGATAATATTGAAAACCGCAGGTGCCTTTTAAAGCTTGAATGGTGTGGTTGATGGGCCACTAAAGTCTATTGTCCACTTACTCCCAGATAGGGCTATACATGAGGGGACATTTAGGCTTATCAGCTCTCCTAACTATCTAATCTAGCTAGAAACAGGAAAGTTTGAAAGAGATTCAAAAAAGAGGTGGTGTTTCATCTGATAAAACACAAACAAAACTTGAGAAGAAACTGCAATTTCCCCATTTCTCCCTGTATTTGAGTGCGGTTCTGGCGTTAACTTTTGTTAGATTTTCTCCCACACTTACTCTTTTTTTTTTTTTTTGGTAATGTGGCAACAGAAGGCCACGTTGGAGGCGTATTTCCTGTTACAGCAGCACGACTTCGCCATGTTGCTAATTCGGCACCCTTACTTATCTCATCTTGGGAAGAGCAACCTAATTTTTTATCTTTGTACGGCACCTTCCTCGCATCTTCTTCAGAAGTTTGTTTTTTCTTCCGAACGGCTGACAACCTCTGATTGAGCATTTGCTGTGGCGAACTTGATCATATTCTTAAAATAAATGGGATATTTGCTGTTGGTCCGGCAGGCTGCCATTTGTGATTACGCCTTGCGTTCTGAAAGTTACGGTCCTTTGGCTGTCGAGACTTTAGGGATGATTGCCCCGGGAAATAACGGTCCCTTCATGAATGTGGCACCTGGTCTTGAGCCTGTTGTGCATTTGAATCCTGGGAGATTCACAGTTGTGAATCATGAAATGGTTAAAATGTCTCTTTCAACATCTGATATGTTGTCTATGTTCTACTGTGAATAAATGTGGGTTTATGAGATTTGCAAATCATTGCATTCTGTTTTTATTTACATTTTACCCATCATCCCAACTTTTTTGGAAATGGGGTTGTATTTTGTTACTTCTTTATGATAGCAAGATAGATATGCTGAGATAAAATACTCATTATCATGGTGGGGAGTTAGTGTTCTAAGTCAGCTGTTACTAAGAGCTATTACTTTCCAAGAAAACCTTTCTTCAGATACTTCTGTACTATGAAAGAAATCTTCATCTGAAGTGAACTGAAAAAGAAATATCTGGGTGTCAAACACGTTTTGGTCGTTGTAAGACAAAACTGAACTTAATAATAAATACTTAAACATTTGGATCGAAACAAACTCAGAATCCAACATTTTTCCTTTAGTAGCGACGTCAAATGTCCTGTAGCTATTGAACGGCAAGAGGTAAAAAAGCTCTCATTGAAGATCCGAATTGTGTGATTTCTCTAAAGCATTCTGACTCTGACAGCCCAGCAATTTAATAAAGAATCAAATCCACCGATGCAACAAATGCTCTGCTGTGTAACCAAACAAGCATGATTGTTGTGTCAAGTAACCCATTGCTCATGCATAGTAATCTGACAATGATGCTAGCTAGGCTAACCACATAAACAAAAACATAAATTAGTTTGCTAAACATGCTTACAGGGTGTAGTGATCAAATATGCGACTAACCTCCCAGATCCCAGAACTATAAAAGGAGCAACCTACAGCTCGTAACGGTAATTCCTGGGCTAATGTACAGTAAATTTCTGCTGAACACAAAATGAATGCAAACGGTATCTCAGATTTCACTAGGCATACTTTGTAGAAAAGAAACTTAACAATGACCAGACCAAAAAAAAAAACAAAAAAAAACAGATCTTAAACAAACCCCCATTGCTAAACAACCGACACAGAAAGGGAGGGGGAGCACTAGCTTGTGCAATAAACAATTTAAACTGACAGAACGGCTCATAATGAGTGGCCATTTCGTACAACATTGTCACAACGCGCGTGTCTGCTTAATTTATTCTTACCCTGTTCCAGCAGCTTTGCAGGTTGTTCCTGTTAATTTATTAGTTAGCATGCTATTTCTGTAGCACAGTCAGCTGCTGCCATTGGTTGTGCTGTGTTGTGGGTTTTGGCTCTGTCAGGACTGGATCATCTTTCTCGATGGGGATGCTCTAAACTCTGACTCTCTTACTCTAAATTTTAGATTTACTTACTCAAATTCTAGTTTTCCTCACTGGTGTCTCTTCCAGGGAGTTAAATTATTTGCAAATTAAGTACAGGAAGTTCATGTATCCTTCTATTTCAAGGGCTGACTGCAATAAACAGTTATGTGCAATACATAATATCTGGACATAACTGTTTATTGCAGTCAGCCCTTGATTTCATCTCCTCCTTCTCAGTATGTGGCCACAGTGGCTCATACTTGATTATGCATTTGGCTCCACATCTGCCCCGTGTAAAACAGGATGATCAAGCCAACAAAGGAGCCAGCGGATCACTTGATTTTTTTTTCTTCTTTTTTTTGAAGACCCTGCCAGGATGGTGGATTTTGCATGTCCTTAAAGTTTCTTAGTCGGTCACCCAGCATTACAGTGTATTCGCTAGCCTTGCTTTACAAGGTATCCGCTCTCCCAGCATTACAGGGTTCATTCCTCCTTGCTACCTGGTCCTGTCCTGGAGGCCACCAGACCGCTTGCCCAGCGATACAAGGCATGCACTCCCCCCAATGTCATAGGGCTTCCTCCTCCTGAACATTCCATCTTTCGGTCTTTTCACTCTAGGGTTGGCCTTAGGCAGTTCGATCCCCCCTCTTCAGGAGCTGGGTGCTGTCCAAGGTTTCTTCCCACTGGGCAGTTTTCACTTGCCACTGTCCCCTTCTGGCTTGCTCCATACCGGTTTCAGGCCTTGTTCTGTGAGATGCTTATTTTCAAATAAACTTGAATTCTTCCTTCGTCTTGTCCTTTGTTTGTTTCCTCGGTCGGGGGGCTGCCGTCACAACCCACCTGTCTGCTTAAATAGTTCTTCCACTGTTCCAGCAGTTTTGCAGGTTGTTCCTGTTTTTTGATTGGCTTGTAATTCTCCTAAAGCTGCCTCAGTCGGGGCTCAATCATCTTACTAGAAGGGGATACTCTAACTTCTTCTCAAATTCTAAATTTCATTCCTAATTTCTTGAAGCACTGATTTCTCAAACTACTCAAAGTGTGATTAAAAATCAGTTGCTCTGTCTTGTCATCAAAACAATCTGAAATTTCTGAGAAATGATTGTCTCCCAATTTTGGTGCGTTTCAACAGTGAAATGCCTGCTCTGGATTTTCTGTATCGCTGCCGCCACCTATCGGCTGAGGCAGAAGTTGGGCCTGTCTTGTTTGACTCACCATGTGAAGTCCATGAAGATAAACCACATTTATTCATGGAAGTCGGGACCTTCTAACGCACAATCAGAAACCGTGTAACTTTAAAAGCACAAAGCATGCAAAACCTGGATTAGGAAAATGTGTGGAGTTAGGCCCTTGTTGAATTCACTGATTCAGTTATGGTCACGCGCTTACTCACTCACTCATGGACGTTTAGGAGGGATGTGTAGTGGGACGCGTGCACATTATGGGGTGTTTAGGTCTGCCCGCTTTTGTGCTTGTTACTTGGTTGTTAGTGCACCATGGACAATACATTCTTCAGGGTTATTGTGAATACAGCTGCACGTTCATGAGAACAGCCCATAAATACTCTCCTTCAGGGGTCTCTTGATTTAGTCTAGGAGGGCCTTGGTTTTTGTGGTTTCTTTCACATAGCAGCCAAATGAGACCAAACCCCTCCATTAGTGAGATTTAATGTTATACTAATTGTTATACAGTTGCTGCCTGGCACTGTTCTTGCAGGACTCTCAGGTTTGCAAGCCGAAAAAAGCACAACACCTTTATTTGCTAGAACTCTTGTTGAGCTGCTAATTCATTGTCACTCGTGCGAACTGAGGCTTAAATTGAAAACCTGACTGGTAAAAGAACAAAGTCGGGCCACCCTGTTTGATAGCATGTATACAGGTTTTCAACCCTTACAAAAAACATACTTCAGTAATCAGTTACAAATCTTGTGGAGCTGCTAATTCCTGGTCACGCGTACCAACTGCAACTTAAATTGAACACCTGCATGGTAAAAGAAAAAAGTTGAGCTGCTCTATTTCTGCAGTTTGATAAAATACATTTTCTGTAGCAAATAATTGCATAATATTTAATTGGTTTTCCATAGAATGTTTTATTTGCTTTGACTTATTTATCACATTTCTTCAGTCTTTGATATTGTTCACTGTTCTGTATTGTTGTTCCTATGCAATTTTTTCACAAACAATTTTTCTCATAATGGCAGTGACAAATTTCTGAAGCAGCAGATAATATAAAGATAGTGGTCTACCCTTTGCAAAGAAAATATCACATTGTTAGCATTTAGAATGGGCCTTTATCCAATCATGCCCGTAGATAAGACGTCAGACTGGTTATGGCTAATGACACTCATCTTTGTGGGAGCCATGGGGCTCTCACTCACTGTTAGCCTCTGTATACATTAACGAACATGGCTTTTCACCTCCAGTGATGGATTTGGGACATGATGTCCGATATAATTATTTAACAATGCTCATTACAATTTGCTTTTGACAATGGTGAGCCCTTGTATGGTATTAAGACAGCATTGCATTCACACATTTGCAGCCATACAAAAAGGTTACATGTAAAATTTAAGGGAAGTGAATTCAAATTCAATGCTGTCATTGAAATATAATCCTGTTACTTCCCCCGAGTGAGGTCTGTAAGGTCATTTGCGAAAAAAAGCAAAAAGACAAAAATTCATTTATACTGGGAACCACAATCCATTGGGCAGTGACACGTTTTTTTACTTCTGTACTCCAGCTTTTTGAGTTTGAAATGGTATAATAACAAAAAGATGCAGACAGTCAGCTTTAATTTGAGGGTATTTTCATAAATACAGGATAAACTGTTTAGAAATGACAGCACGTTTTGTACATTGTCCCCCACATTTATTGGGTGCATCAAAAAATACTGGACTTTTTAACATAATGTAGAATAAACGAATCACTTTTAATATTTGGGTGCACATCCTTTGCATGCAATGATTGCTTGAAGCCTGTGATGCACAGGCATGACCAGACCTTCGGTATTTTCATTTCCTGCTTTTTTGGACTTTTTGCCTTCATTCTCCTCTTCAGCATGTAAAATGCACATTCAAAATAACAAAAATGTGTCGCTGTTCAATAAAGTATGATGCTCGCTGTATGTGTTATCAGGTGAAACAGAAACCCTCCCATAACTTTGAGGAGAGGGATTTGAGCATGGCTCTATTGTAAGATACCTCATCCAGTGGTATGCAGAATGTCACTTGTAAACTCGAGTGTTTTAGGTCGTGGTATTGCTTGACTAGAAGCTCTGATCACTGCTGAGTGTGGGGCTGGTGTTGTAGTTCAGCCCTGGTTTGTTTCCTGCTATCTAAATGAATGTTTTCTTACTTTTTTGCCCCAAGGGCAGCTATGTTACGTTCTGGCCTCTGTGGAAAGGAATGAATGAACAGGCACATGAGTTATTCAGCAGTCTCTCAGGGTTGTGTCAGAGGGAGAATGCAGCTGAACTACTACAATTAGTAGTTCAGAATGAGCCTGGGCATCTTCGAATGGAGCAGGCTACATTCCACTCCTTCACAGAAAATTGCTGCTTGAGTTATTGTCACACATCTGTTAATTGAACCGGAGATCTTTTGCAAAAAACACAGGCTCGCAACTGCTGCTCTCCATGATGCAGACTTATCTAGCAGGCAAGGAAAAGAAACAGACTCATGAATGTACATTCTAGAAAGCCCACATGGTTTTCTCCTGAACCATGCAATCTCCGCTCTGCTTGTTGTACCCCCGCTACGAAGTAAGCGGGGGTATATAGCGGCCCGCCCGCCCGTCCGTCCGTCCTTCCGTCCGTCCTTCCGTCCGGGGTCATATCTCAAAAACCATTGGAAATATTTCGACCAAACTTTGTACAATCGTGAACCATGTCACAAACTACGCATCCAGTCATTTTCAGCTTTCTGGGATTTCAATTTTCTGACGTTTCCATGGAAACGTCACATTTTCTACTTTATTATATAGTGGACAATGGGGACAAGTTTTCTCGGAAACTACTACACCTAGATGAATGAAATTTTGTTTGTAGGTACTCCTGACGATACTCTTGAACGAGTTCGAAACCCAGTTCCGAAACTTTATTTTTACGGAGTTATTGCCCTTGAATCTTTGATTCGACTTACTGCAAAAATCCGCCGGGATGCATCAATGGGGACAAATTTTCTCAGAAACTATTACACCTAGATGAATGAAATTTTGTTTGTAGGTACTCCTGACGATACTCTTGAACGAGTTCGAAACCCAGTTCCGAAACTTTATTTTTTACGGAGTTATTGCCCTTGAATCTTTGATTCGACTTACTGCAAAAATCCGCCGGGATGCATCAATGGGGACAAATTTTCTCGGAAACTATTACACCTAGATGAATGAAATTTTGTTTGTAGGTACTCCTGACGATACTCTTGAACGAGTTGAAACCCAGTTCAAACTTTATTTTTTACCGAGTTATTGCCCTTGAATCTTTGATTCGACTTTGCAAAAATCCGCCGGGATGATCAATGGGACAAATTTTCTCAGAAACTATTGCACCTAGATGAATGAAATTTTGTTTGTAGGTACTCCTGACGATACTCTTGAACGAGTTTGAAACCCAGTTCGAAACTTTATTTTTTACCGAGTTATTGCCCTTGAATCTTTAAAACTGCAAAAATCCGCCGGGATGCATCAATGGGGACAAATTTTCTCGAAACTATTACACCTAGATGAATGAAATTTTGTTTGTTTTTCACGGACTTTTGCGAGTTGAAACCCAGTTGAATCTTTGATTCGGAGTTATTGCCCTTGAAAAAATCCGCGAAAATTGGATGACATCAATGGGGACAAATTTTCTCGGAAACTATTACACCTAGATGAATGAAATTTTGTTTGTAGGTACTCTTGACGATACTCTTGAATGAGTTTGAAACCCAGTTATGAAACTTTATTTTTACGGAGTTATTGCCCTTGAATCTTTGATTCGACTTACTGCAAAAATCCGCCGGGATGCATCAATGGGGACAAATTTTCTCAGAAACTATTACACCTAGATGAATGAAATTTTGTTTGTAGGTACTCCTGACGATACTCTTGAACGAGTTCGAAACCCAGTTCGAAACTTTATTTTTTTACCGGAGTTATTGCCCTTGAATCTTTGATTCGACTTACTGCAAAAATCCGCCGGGATGCATCAATGGGGACAAATTTTCTCGGAAACTATTACACCTAGATGAATGAAATTTTGTTTGTAGGTACTCCTGACGATACTCTTGAACGAGTTTGAAACCCAGTTCCGAAACTTTATTTTTTACCGAGTTATTGCCCTTGAATCTTTGATTCGACTTACTGCAAAAATCCGCCGGGATGCATCAATGGGGACAAATTTTCTAGATGAATGAAACTATTACACCTAGATGAATGAAACTTTTTTGTTTGTAGGTACTCCTGACAATACTTTTGAACGAGTTGAAAAACCCAGTTCCGAAACTTTATTTTTTACGGAGTTATTGCCCTTGAATCTTTGATTCGACTTCGTGCGAAAATTGGCTGGGACACGTCAATGGGAACAAGTTCACTCGGAAATTACTACACCTAGATCAATGACATTTTGCTTGTGGGTACTCTTGACGATACTCTCGAATGAGTTTCGAAACCGAGTTATGAAACTGTATTTTTTTCCGGAGTTATTGCCCTTGAATCTTTATTCAACTTAGTACGAAAATCGACAGGGAGGCATCAATGGAGACAAGTTTGTACACTAAATGGACCTTTTTGGTACTTGATTTGAATATGACTGCATATTACATTTCCATAGAAGCGTTATTTGCTATTGACATTCATTGAGCGACAAATGGGGAGCGGGGGCGTGAGCTTTGCTCGCTTTTTTCTTGTTACATTATGTTTCTGAGTTAGTGACAGCAGGACTGGGGTTACAATGGCCATGCCTACACACTGACGGCACTGAGCTTGCATTCACACCGCCAGGTATTGACTGGGAAGATATTGCTTACCTACCCAGTACAGTTCCTCTCTCTCTCGGGGCACTTGTAGCCCATGATTCTCTGTCCCTCAAGGGGTCATCCTGCTTCACTGGTTCACCGCTCACATCCCTGCTTGACAGCTTGTGCTCAATGATTCATAATGTCTATCCAGATTATGGTTACGGTGATCTTGGTGGTGAGGACTGCTTTCTTATGCACCACACATGTATTCAAATTTATGTGAGACAATCAGATTTCTTTGATTATTTAGGTAAACAAAAAAATCACATAAAAAAAAAAAACTGGATCTTTTGTGAAGGTTATGATATTATACTCAGCAATGGAAGTTTGATGTAAATGCGCAATAAATTAGTTAACAACAGCGAAATCCATCCATTCTCTATATTGCCTCTGCCTCACTAGGATCGTGGGGGAGCTGAAGCCTATCTCAGCTGACTATAAGCGAAAGACCTACCCTGGACAGCTCGCTAAATCCATCGCAGGGCGCACGCACCATTCACACACACCATTCACACACTCATATCTGTGGGTAATTTAGAGTCTCCAGTTAGACTGATGTGCATGTCTTCGGACTGAGGGAGGAAACTGGAGTACCCAGAGAAAACCCAGGCTGACACGGAGTGAGTATGCATTCTCATTCAACAAAGTGCAATCCTAATGTGTCAACCAGGTTTTAAAGGGATTCGAGCGTCAGGATTCACATGGGCCACAAATCGTACAAAATTACACACAAAAGAATGCGTAGACGAACACATGACCAGCATTCAGCAAAACATGGTGTGTTGGTGGAATACGTTCTGTTTAGGAAGACTATACATAGTTCATCATTTCATGCTATTTTCTTTTGTTTTCAATAATGTTTAAAATTTGGGTGTTACTAAATTTTCATTGCTGAGTATACTTGTCAAGTGGATGTTGTTCTATGGTATTATCTCAATTTTTGTAATTTTGGCACTAATGGCATTTTGGAAACAACTCTTCAAGTATTTTCCCCTTTCCCATTTCTTCTACTTTTACGTATTTGTCACAATCAGTTGCTCATCAAACTTACTGTAATATTAGATAACCTGTTAAACATACATGGCCGTAACTACGAAAGGTGTCTATCTATTATCCACATGTAGCGTTTAGACGTGTATAAATATGACTTAGACACTTCTAGCTAAACGGGTGTTTTAATCACACCCTACGAAACACTCTAAACAGCTGATTAGTTATCCGTGTCTACCAATGCCCGTCTAACCTTGATGACCTCAGTTCAATCTGATAAATGGGATTTGATTGGCTGCTACAAGTAAGTGATTTGCTAACCTTTGAATTGGGATTTTTCCTGAGGGATTCTGTTTATCCATAAATACCTTCTTGTAAACTATTTCACCCACCTTTAAGTACTGGAAATTGGTTAGGTATTATTAACTGACAAGTATTTGTAACTGAAAGTGAGTGGAATGTGCTTGTGATGTATATAAGGCATGAAGAAAAGCCAAATTCAGAAACGTTCTTCGCAGACAGTTAGATAACAATGGCTGAAGGAAAGCGACAATGCAATGACAATTTCACAAGTGATGAAAAAGCAAGCCTTCTCCAAATCATAAAGAATTATATAGGCATTATAGATGTGTCGCCTGCAACAATTTGAAATGTTCCATAAGCGAAAAATCGCAATGCACAAGCCAACCGTAATGCAGCTGGAAGAAGATTGCTTTTTTGTGTTGGGTGATCCAAGTCCAATCTAAGAATCCCAAGTAAATTGTTAAATGCTTCTTTCGATACCCTGAAACGTCTGAATTCAGTTTCATTAAAATCCTCTAACGGATTCATCCTGTCTCTGAACACTCTTGGAGCCGTAATACGACCATGTTCTTCAAGTTCATTTGTTTCCGCTTGAGCTATTACAAATACCTGTAACGCGTCCATTCTCTTCGGAGGTGTGTTATTTCTGACTTAGTCACTAGAATGCTCGCTAAACAACACCCTGTCTATGTTTAAGTATTTCTATTGTTTGAAATAAGCACTGCCTAAATGTCAGTGTAATTTTACCATTGTCTAACTTTAAACATGCATCGTAGTGTGCGTCTTAGAATTTTAGTCATTGTCTAAGTGTTGTAACGGCTTAAACACCTTTCGTAAGTACGGCCCACAATGTAGTTTTCAAATGATGATATCATTTGTTGAGGAGAAAAAAGCTATCGAACCCTACCTGGCCCTATGAGGAAGAAGTAATTGCCCCCTTAGTTACTAATTTTACCAATTAAACTAATTTAACTGATTATTGGTTTCAATTTCACTAGACATACCCAGGCATAATCACTGCCAGCCCCACTGAATCTAAATATAACTTCAATAGAACCTGTCCTGCAGTTTGAAGTAGGTAAAAAGCAGCTCATGATGCCACAATCTAAAGAAATTCAAGAACAGATGAGAAACAAAGTTATTGACAGTTCTCTTCGGAAAGGATCACCAAACTCTTTCTAATGCTCTGGCACCCTATTGAGCCACATAGAGCCATTATTTATAAATTGAACAAAGTTGGAACAGTGATGAACTTAAATTCCTCCAAGTGTGCATTAACGACTCATGCAGAAGGTCACAAAAGAGCCCAGACCCAAATCTGTTGAATTGCAGGCCGTACTTACCTCAGTGAAGGTCAGTGTTAATGACTGCACTATAAAAAAGAGACTGGGCCAAAATGGCATCTATGGGAGGGCTGTAAGGTGAGAACCACTGCTAAAAGAAAAAGGGGAAAAAAGGGCTCACCTCACATTTGCCAAAAAACATCTTGATGACCCCCACAACTTTGGGGATAATATTCTGTGATCTAATGAGTGAAAAAGGGAACTTTTTGGTCCTATTACTTCTGGCATAAAGCTAACACAGCATTCCACAAATACAACAGAACATCATACCAACAGTCACACAAGGTGGTAGTAATGTGATGGTCTGGGGGCGCTTTGCTGCTTCAGGACCTGGGCAACTTGCTATAATTGACGGAACCATGAATTCTGCTCTCAACCAGAAAATCCTAAAATAGAATGTCCCACCTTCAGTTTGTAAAGCTCAAGTGGAGTTGGATTATGCAGCAGAACAGTGATCCAAAGCAGACAAGCAATTGCACCTCTGTATCACTCAACTGAAACAAAATGAAGGTTTTGGAATGGTCTAGTCGAAGTCTCAACTTGAATACAATTCACCTTTCGCTAAGCCCCGCCCCCCTTAGTTATTGTTGCTAAGTCCGACAAAACTTCAGTTTCAACATGGCGTTTTTGACAGCTCCAACTGCTATCGGGCTTTTACAAAGCAGCAAATGCGGTTTCAGACAGGAGTAGACAGAAAGGGTTACAGTATGTTCATGCACAATGTAGGAAATCTGGACTATCATGGCATTAACTATAATGTATCAGCTGACGTTAGCTAGCGGGACGGCTGTAACATTTCTTATGTTTTCTAGCTGCTTAACTTAGCTAACGGGTTAGGTAGTTATGAAAGTGTAATTTTAGGTTCAACGTTTGCTCGCTAATATTTGGGGAACTGTCAGGTCGTCACTCTCCACAGTAAATAGTCAGGAGTGATTTGTCGCGATGACTGTGCCCTCTGAGCGGTATTCCTTCATGGCCCAGGAATTTAGCCGATCTGATTAAATGACTGCGTTTACATGCACACCATATTCCTGTATTAATCGGAATATGAGAATATTCTGATTGCGTACCTGTCATGTAAACCCGTGCAATAACTCAATTAAGATCATTTTCCGATTCGAAATATTCCGAATAAGACCCCCGGCATATGCCTGTTTTAATCGGCATATTGAGTCATGTATACACCTTAATCGGAAAATGCCCCCGAACAGAATATTCAATTACGTCTGCGCCTGTTCAGTTCGCAAGGAATTAGCATTTTTGGAGGGAAGAGGAGACGACTGTGAGCATTCAGATAATGAAAGACATGAATATAATGGAATATATAATGATGGGCGAAAGCACCTTAACAACGATATCTTTAAGGTGTGCGAAAAGTGGAGAGAGGCTGGTTTTGTGTGAACTGCCAACCAAGTTAAGCATTGCTGGAAAACTCTAAAGGCGGCATATTCCAAAGGGAAAAAAAAAATACAGGCAGTGGCTATTTTTACGCACACCCTCCTCTAACCTCTCTGGGTAACGAGTGTCAGTCTTGCAAGTGCCCCAGGCACAACGTATAACCATAACTATGTTATAGTCCACAAAAACGAGTGTTGAAAAGTATAAAAATCTGAGACGCCTACACTAGATTCAATGGAGCGCTGTCATGAAAGTGTCGGAGTTCAGTCGGAGCCAGTTGTTGGCTCCGCTGTGATTGGCCAGTCTGCATTCTAGGGCGGGGCTTAGCGAAAGGTGAATTGAGGTGCTTTATCCTGACCTTAAACAGGAGATTTATGCCTGAAAACCCTCCTATGTGGCTGCATTAAAACAATTCTGCAAAGAATATTGGGCCAGAATTCCTTCATGGCAATGTCAAAGACTCAGTTCCAGTTATTGCAAACATTTGATTGCATTTGTTGCCGCCAAGGGTGGCACAACCAGTTATCAAATTTTGGGGGAAATTATTGTTTTCACATGGGTCATACAGGTTTTTAATAGCTCTTTACCTTCAATAAATGAAATTATTAATTAAAAACTTTTAGATTATTCACGGTTTCTTCTTTATTGAAATTAGTCGGCTGATCATAAATATTTAAATATGACAAATAAGCTAAAATAGAGGAGAGCTAGAAGGGATAAATACTTTTTCATAGCACTGTAGGTGCTTTTTTCTCTTCATGTGACCTCAAAAACTTTTGTCTTCGTGGGTGTTTGCTTATATGGATATTACATATTTGGTCATATGACTACCAGCCCCTAAACGTGTGACATTTTGTTCCTTCGTTATTCATTGCGCTCATATGAGGCTAGCCATAGCCGAAGGCCTGAAAATTGAATCAGAAATTTTTACAGCAGCTGGGACCTGACTTTTCCATAAGGCATCAGAAATGTCTTTGCAGACATTAACAGCTTGCAATGTGCAGAGTGCGTGTGTGTGTGTGTGTGTGTGTGTGTGTGTGTGTGTTGTAGAGGGTGTGTGTATGTGTGTGTCTGTGCCTGTGTGTGGTTGTGAATGTTGGTTTCTGTGTAGTTAGGCATACCGAGGTCCATGCTTACAGCTGCTGTAAGCGATTTTAAAAAAAAAAAAAAAACAACAAATGTTAAATAGCTCCTCATTCCAACAGAGATCATTGATTTAGAGTATCTGGGCCTGTATTCACAAAGCATCTTATCTTACCGCTAGGAGTACTACTAAGTGGCGCTAAAACATTTTATATAGGAGTAAAATCTTAAAAGTTATTCATAACGCCGCTGAGAGCAACTTTTAGTTAAGAAAACTGGTAACTCCTAGACTAGGAGTAGCTCTGAGATAGGTGGGAGTGAATCTCTGTTGCTATGGATTATGTCAATTCTCATGCACGAGTCTTGGGACAATGAGCACGGTGATTGGTTGTTTGGTGACAGGGCGGCCCATTGAAAAAATATCCCAAATACAACCCATAAAATAATAACATGTTGAGCACTCCTGAAAATGCACTATGCGCAGTCCCCACATATCACGCTCTAGGCAAATAAACATACATAGGAAAGAGATAGTTGTAAAAATGCCAATAGCATAAAACGAGTCAATAATAAAACGCGTCATTTGCCCAAATAATTACCAACTTATTACCCAATGAGAATATGTTGCGATCATTTAAATGTTGGGCTGTTCAAGTTTGTTTGCCCGAAACTGTCATGGATGAAAGTTCAATAAGGACGCGAAAGCCCAACTGGAGCCTCGACCAGTTACTGCTGCTGGCCCAGTTGGTGCTGGAGCGAAAGCATGTAATCAAAGGGAAATTTGGCTCGGGGGTGAACATCAAATCCAAGCAGGATGAGTTGGATAATATCAGCCTACAGATCAATGCTGCATTCGCTCGGAGTCTAGGACAACTGCGAGAAGCAGTGATATGGGCTGCAATCCCAGGGGAGGTCCGAGATTGCAGCCTATAAACGGGCTATCGTTCAAACAGGAAAGCATACTAAGCTCGGTTGGTTATTTATAGCCTACAATTTAAATATGCATACAAAATATGACATAGGCTGGTATTATTATGATAATCTATTAAATGTAACCCTCGCTCAATTGCTTAATAACATAATTCATGCATAGCAGGAGGAGGTACAGCACCAAAGCCACTGTCCCCGAGCAAGTGGCATCCCACAGGCACATAATGCCTGTCAAATAATTGGCATAAGCTGCTTTCCATTAAAATGCGAGTTGCGCGTGGATCCTGGCCATTTCGCAACAATGTCCAAAGTATTGTATTCGGCATCAAATACTATCTGAGTGTTGATGAAATGAACTTTTTTTCTATTTACAAATACCTCTTCATCTTGGGTCGGAGAAATAATTCGAATATGGGTCTCTTCAATAGCACCGATGATACCGGGCATACCTGAGATGTGCATGAATTCAAGTTTGATTCTGTGTTGTTGGCGAATGTCCATTGGAAACTGGATAATATGGATGATATCGGGTTCACAGAGCGCATTGATTGTTTGTTGAATTGAGCGACTGACAGATGATTGTGAAATCCCTAAATCGTCCGCGTTGCATTTTTCCGGTGGCCAAGTAACGAAGGTTTGTCAAACATTTTATTTCGGGGCTTATTGGGTTGTTTCTCATGGTCTTATTGGGTTGTTTCTCATGGTTTGAGACGTAAATCTCTCCCTCACCAAGTCAATAAAAAAAAAATCCCTTCACGGTCGATCCGATATCTTTTCAACAACTGCGCATCATTCAGAATTTCCAAGTCATTCCGTCTTTCAACAGCAGCAGCCATTTTCCGATTCTTTGTGAATAGTTTTTAGCGAGTTAGGAGTCCTCTTGACTACTTTTAAGCTCTCCCAGACTTAGGAGCTACTTTTAGGCCTAAAATGCTTTGTGAATAACACTTAGTAAAAATAATTAGGAGTCCTAAATTTACGACTGACACGCCCATTTTTTTTAGGAGTTTCTCCTAAATCCGGCAGTTTGGACCTACTTTTAGCGCTAAGATGTTTTGTGAATACGGGCCCTGGTCCCTAACACAGGTCTCTCAGTCACTGTCCTCTGCAGTAAAGCAGTATATACAATTCTGGAGTCACCCACTGCCTCTATCCAATAAGGTGAGAGAACGCTATAAAGAGGCGGTCCTCTCTGCTTGTGAATGCGCGCTGTTCCACCGAAATCCGTGACCCATTGGATTCTGTGACCTCAGGGGGTGATGGTCTGCAGTATCTGTATGTGCGTGTTCGGCAACAGTTGAGAAGAAGAGCACTTATCTTTGAAAGCCTACGCTGCAGAACAGATGAAGCTTCCGATCCTAGCGCTACGAGAGACGGCGTACAAAAGAACTGGAAGAGGAACAGATAGAGTCGAGGAAGAACAAACGGGAGATGGCCTAGAGCTGTGTATATATCGGTTCCACTTTCGGGAGGTTGAGAAAACAAGGAATCTAAGGGTCTAAAAAGCAATGCGCAACTAGCCTCTCAGCTACTAGACAGGAAAGCCATGTTTTACTTTGTAGTAGTTATGCAGTTTTATTAATCTCGGGTATTGTTGGTGGTTTTTAATCCTGCTAATGTTTGTTTATTAATGGACAGTCGTCATTTGTGGCCGACAACAGTTTGATTAGCTGTGTAGCAGCAAAACTTGGAAGCTATTGGTATTTTTTCTGACAAAGGGAGGCTGTTGTCTAACTATTACAGCAATGGCATGTATTTATACGATCAAAAAATAAAATATGCTTTTAAAGAGCTCGCAGAGAAGTGTGTTTGTATAGACTATTGTGATTTTTTTCTGTAACAGCAATCTCCTCACTATACTTAGGGACGCCTTCGTGCCATTACCTGTTGGTGTGGCTATAGGACACTAGCTAGCTTTGGCCAATACCTTCAAAAAGCCATTCATACTCAAAGTTTCTGTATGGGTATAATGTGTCGTTGGTCCATGTTTTCAGTGTGGCTTTCACATGACAATCACTGGGAGTGTTTGTTTATATTGTACTTTTATTGTAACTGGGTCGCTGCTCTCAATCTCTGCCTCTGTCGGAAACCGATACGCGTTCGTGTGTGGCTTGTGGGATGGGGGGCGGGGACTGCTTACTTCCAGCAATGGGCAGGAAGCCAGATAAAATGACCAAATCAGTTACAGCAGCTTTAATGCACTGCCAAAACTGTTGCTCTCAGTTCATTTGTTGCCCTGTCGGAGCCTCAAGGATGTTGAAATTATTGGAGCAAGTCAGATTGTCCATGTGCTGGTTCCAGAAGCTGAAAGAGCTTAAAGAGACAAACTTGTCCTGAAATGACCCTCATTATCTGAAGGTAGACTCTGTTCTTCTGTTTCCTGTTGTTCTGCAGATCTCCCCCTGGAAACACAGCCCTTACATGGGCTCATGGCACAGCCTTAGCACATTTTGCCTGTCTTACCCTCACTCCCTCGCAGCAGTGATCAGGATTCTCAGATTCTCGACCAAAGCTGTGTGCTTTTCCTCCTGACACAGTTTTCCTTTGCTCATTGAAGGAAGAAAAGGCTATGCTCAGTCACTGAGGAAGGAGGAAAGAGTGTCCTGGAGCAGGGGCACGGATGATGGGCAGGCTACATATCAGAGGAACGTATGCATTTAGCACTTAAGGTTATGGCAATGTCGTCATTTTACTACTCAGCAGCATTTCAAAAATGTATTTTCCCTCCACTAAAGCGCATTATTTTCAGTAGGCTGCCACGGAGTGGTCTTCTTCAGACTGAGAGGCTGGGGAACACCAATTAGGTTGAGCAGCTTGTCAAATAACTGTCTCCATTGCCAGGAAAATTAACTTTTTTTTTTTTTTTTTTTTGCGCATTTTTCGTTTCACAGGCAGGCAGTGGATCAGGAGGGGAGAAGTAGTTCCACCAGAGTGAAGGGCTGTAAACACAAAGGTCATGTTTCACAAGACATGTTTTCACAATGCATAGGATGAGCCCCTCTCAAAAGACATGATGTAAGGACTTTGCATGGACCTAGAGAAATGGACGCTGAACAGAAATTATACCTTTTTACCATGTAAAATTTGCCTATTTAATGAGGGATATTCCCTGGAGTCTGGAGGAAAGTGGTCTTTACTGGATATTTTTCCTTTTGAACATGTATGCAGTGTAGCATGCTGTGGGGTTTAAGGAATCCTTTCTTGATATATGATGTAAATCATCCTGAGAGAAAATTCTAAAGAAAAACATAAAAAGGCTGTTGCTTGATTTGTTCATACAAGAACCTACTGTAGGATTGGTGATCATATTCACAAAATACTTGATGCCATTCACTTGCATTTGTCAATTTGAATCAAATATTGATGTTTTTTGTGCAGTCCACTTTGCCTTAAGACGTGCTCTTTCACATTGAAGGCTCATGGGAGGAAGCTATTTATATTTTATGATAATGAGTTAATACAGATTTACAAGGTAAATCCATGCCAAATAACTGTCTAGATTTAATACTGTGATGACAAGTTTTCATCTTTAGTGATGCGCATCGAGTAAGGATTTTTATCTGTGCAGGCCTGCATAATTCCACTGGAACCTGTCCGACCTAGTTTTATGCGCTCCCAAAATATCGCATTGGCTAGCAGTGCAAGCCTTCTTTTTTTTTGAAAGATCACAGGGGGTGAATGCTAAGTGCGAGGGAATTTGTCTTGTTGTATCTAGTAAATAATTCTGCTCTGTTCCTTTCTGATTGTGTCCTGCTGGTTGGGGTTGAGGAGTGAGGGCATTTATAACGACTTGTTCATTAGAGTTTTTACACCTTGGGCACCCCATTACCCCTGCTGCTGCTAGCAGCTGATGCCCTCAAATACAGCACATATTCTGAGAGCCAGGGGCAAAGTTTTGAGCACTTTTAAGTAGGGTCTGACAGGCAGAGTGTTTTTTAAAAAAGCATTTGGTTGCGTGTGTGGAGGTCTCTTTGCCCTGTGTCCTCTGGGGCATCAGCACCTGTCAGCTGAGAAAAGATGATATGGAGTGGGCAGGCTTTGGCCTGGCATTGGAGCAGCATTCTGTAGCAAACTCTCGCTAACACCCTGTCTTTCCTTCTCTGCCTGGCTGCCACTGCCAGAGAGGTGAGAACACTGTTAAAGAGCGATATTAGAATCCCATCTCCATTTGTTAGATCTGGGAGATGGGCGGAACTAAATTATTGAATCTTTGAGAATATTTTGACTATTTCACTGCTGATTTAGCTTTTAAATTGTTTTCTTTCTGCTGAGTCTCAAGAGTGCGTGGCAGTGTTTTGAAGGAAATGCCAATTGATACTCATTTTAAATACAAACCTATGAAAATAAGTAAACAGCTTCAAAAGATATTACTAAAGAGGTAAAACTAATGCTCTTTTTTTGCGTAATAATCTGAAACAAACATTTTGCATGTGGTTTACCATAATTATATGTTCGTAATATCAATGAAACTGGAAATAATTGAACTGAAGAACACTGTATGAACACTATTGCCTCAATGCCCGTTGTCGTTAATGCTAATAAAGATGAGCAAAAAGGCGTGTAAAACAAAACAGAAAAAGTTTATTAGCTTTAATCCTGCCCTTAAAATATGGCATCATTTGGTTAGTTATACCAAAAATATGGCTGTCCTTGCCAGAGGGCAAAAATTGGGACATGTTGGGATATCCAGGACAATGAGCCAAGGCATTTCTCAACAGAATAAGCTGATTTCACTGAATTTAACCCCATTGGGTGGGCTACAAATGGCAGTATGTGATGCATGGACTGTATATGAGTCAGACTGGACATTATTTCAAGGACCTCAAAAAGTTATATAATCAGAAATAAATGTATGAACAGCCCCAAGAGAGCTTACTCCACAGCTTACAATGGGCAGTACTTTATCTGCATGCATCTTTTCAATTGCCCATTGACTTAGGGACTGACAGAAATTGGTGCTCATAAAAAAAATGACAACCACATCAGACACACACATTTTACAACTTGTTGCATAGAAAAGCATAAAAGTGTTTGCCTGGTCATTGGCTAATTCTTACTGGGTTTTAATCAATAAAGAAATCAGTCATTGCATTTCTGGGTAATTAAAGTGCCAACATCAAAATGTATAACAAATTGGGCTTTGGAAATTGTCTGCCGAATTTCCATGTGCTCTTTCTCTGCATAGATAGGCAGTTGCATTGAGTCAATGGCTAGTGCTGCACTGACTTTGTATAGTACTTACCTAGCTAAGTTGATTGCCTGATTTAGAAAAAAAATTATCAGACCGGTTTTGAGAAATAATTTTTTGAAATTTCTATTCTTCAGTCCTACCTTTTAATATTTGGGTCAAAATTTCTAGGGCCCGTAAAATGGACAAAAACAATTCAATCAAAAATCCGAGAAAACTGTCTTGAGATATGATAAGCATGTAACAACACATTTACAGGAAAATTAATCTGGCCAAAAAAAAGATAAAAAATGTTTTGGATGACGGACGACAGGCGACGGATGCCAAACCACGACAATAGCTTACCGGCCCATAGGGCCGGTAAGCTAAAAAGGCTAGCCGGATAGCTCCCAAATTACGTTAGAGTAAATGAACATCAGCTGATAAAAATATGGCATGTCAGCAAAGATGTACGTTTTCTCTTTTTTCCTGTTAAATCAGGGCAGGCTACTCTGCTTTTGTTTACTAGGTAGCTGTAGGGAAGTTGCAAGCACATTCTATCAGCAGTCCATGCTAATAGCTAGGAAATTATGTCAGAGAATAAAAAGCAATGGATGGTAGTTTAACTTGCCAGAAATGATGGGAGATGCTGCACTCCTGAAAATACAAGCAAGCTGCTATGATCCTGAAGTGCAATTAAAGTGCAGTTACATTTACAGATTCATAACTAAAACAAAGTATGAATAAATGAACAAATAGTGGATATATTTTTAAATGTTTAAATGACTCCAATTGTGGTGTTTTACTAGTGTTGTTGTGAAGGAAGCTTTCTTTTATCAAAATATGTCGGCTATGCTACAATTAACGATTTTCTATTGACTCTCATCATGTCGCGTCACAATTTGCTACCTATAGTGTCTTCAGAAAAGGTGGCCAAAATTAGGGACGCCACTATAAATTTCTGCTTCCAATACCAAAACCTGATTAGGTGGCAAAAAAATGAAATTTACGAGTCAAGAGACATACAAATGGATGAGGTTCAAGGCCACCCACATCACCTTTGCCTGAGTCAATGGATGCATAACCCTCTTGCAGGAATCTTCTGCTCTAATGAAACAAGTACACAATTTGTTAGCTTACAATGGAAATACAAGAAAATGAAAACACTTGCTATTATTTGTGTTGTACAGCTTTACACGACCCCCTTTGCATTTGCAGCCTCAATACGTGGCCCTGGAGCGCCTTTGCCCCTTTTTCTCTCCCATACCAGCAGAAATGTGCCCTATGATCAGGCATTTCCTCGTGCCAACGTGTGACACACTGTCTGCCTACTGCATAGTAGTGAACATGGAGACAGCTGCTGTACGGGACTCCCCACAACCTATACCACATTTCTCTTATGACAATTTTCCATTACCTGCAAGCAGCCCCGCCTCCATCCATAAATCCCATAGTATTATGTATGGCTTTACATTCTGGCCACTTGAGGACTTTTTATGTCCCACTGTAAATTCCCAGCAGACAACAAGCGCTGGCACATTTTTACAGCTGATTCAAATTACAAGGGGGATGATGGCATTACTGCATTGCTCCTTGCTGTTGCTGCTTTCAGATTTTAAGAATATACTTTAGAAGTTAAACAGAAGTTGAAAGGATCACTTTTTTGAGAATTGGTGAACAATAATTGTAAATAATTATGTTTTGCTGCCTAAAGGCCCATTCACACCAAGCACAAATTTCCATGTGGATTATTCGCGCGAGATATTTATAGAAGCTGATTTCTTGGGTTCTAATGTAAGCTTGCACAGCAAGGCGGAACTTTCGTGCAGCAGAAAAAGCATCCACGCAGACTTTAGCTTCTGCGGGAATCCGTCTGCGAAACTAGACCTTTAGCCAATTAAATGCTTTGTTTGTATTCACGTCACAGCATTCAAACCTCAGGCTGCAAAGACACGTAAACTACATACGAACAGTTTCCAAGTCCGCTTATAATATGCGACTTTGGGCTTCTTTTTTCCTGAAGTCGCTTGAAAAAATTACGGGTCGCGGGGTGCGGTTTTTTGGGCTTGTTTTACTTTAACACCTGACGGACATGGTCTGTCGAAGGTCCAACGTTTCACGAAACAGATGGTCCGACTCGGTTGGATAAGTTAAGTTTATTGAAACAGCCCCCAGGTCTGGACATCAATAAGGAAAACATTCGGTGGCTACGGAGATGACGGTCAGTGCAAAAGTAGACCGTGAGGCTAACGTTATCATTCAGATACATACAAACATGTCATCGTCGCTGCTGCTGCTATCAAGGTTCATTTTGATTAAATTATAACCCACGGATTTGGTTGTCTGTTGTGCGAAATTGGAACACAAGAACACGAAATTTTGCACCAAGTACGGTGTGAATGGTATTACGCGGAATTTTCGTGCAGCGAATATTCCGCAAATCTGTGCTGCTTTTTCGCCTCGCCCGGGTCTGAATGGGCCTTAAGGATGACTCTGCTATTGAATTTTTTGTGAAGGTCATAGTTGTTTTGCTGACGTGCGTGTAGATACTCAGATCTGATAGTTTGAGATCTGTCACAGCTCTCGTGTCCAACAGCCTTTAATTGATTCATTGTCTCGGTTCCCCCCCGGCTACCAGGTGTTGCCAATTACGTGCCCCTCTATATAAGCTTACTCTGTATTTACCACGGTTGCTGGATTGTAACACCTCTTTATTGGCGACTAAGTCTTCCAGTCAGTTTGTGTTTTTGTTGTCTTCTTTCGTGTGTTTCAATATTTGATCTTAAAGAAACACACTGTCATTTCTTGGAGTCATTATTTATAGGAAGATGCTCACAAGTCTGTATCTCAGTCTGCAAGAGAGAGACCGTGTTCTTATTTATCATCTCTTTTAGTCTTTTGCTCTGTCAGTTTATTCTGAACACTTACCAAGCTTTCATTGGTCTCCCAGATTGGGACTGCGTTCCACAAAACCCTTTAGTTTGACTGTCAAGCATTCCTGCTTCAGTGTGAAGAATTCACCACCTGGTCTCGGGACGGCCACTGGTCTGGGAGTGGACGTGCCCCTACCCTCTCCAGTCATTACTGATTTAGCTCGACTGCCCCCTCCTCTGTTCTGGGATATGGCCTTTCCCTCTTCTTTCACCGTAATCCTAGTAATAAACACTCCCTTGTACATTGTACCCTGAATTTGTTTGTGGTTCCTTGTGTGTAGATCATAACAGATACCATTTTGATTGGGTAAGCAAAAAATGCTGAGACCAATGTGACTTCTGGCTGTAATGACTTAATAATTACCAGTGTTCCAAAGACGTGAGTGGACTGCTTCAGTTGTCAGAGCTCAGTTAGCCCACAGTTGTTTGTGATTGCATACAGTAGATACGATTCAGCAATGAAAGCTCAGTGACATTCCACAGCAATCCCCTCATAGGCAGACACTGCACTTTTTTCTCTTCATTAATTTTAACTCTTTTTTTCTTTGCTAAACAGACTGTGTTCCCATATCAGGTACATTTTACAACTACATTATGGAATTCATTATGGAAATCAAGTGGCTGTAATGCATTTGTTTGGTTTACTGACGTGTATAGTGCCACTATAATCTCCTAAGGCAATCCCTCTATATTGCCCACAAGTAACCCCCATTTCTCCTCAGCTGTGCTGTTTATTTTTTGCTCATTACCACTCTAACGATAACCCATATTAATACACAGCTTTGTCTGTAATGAACAAAATCAACACTTTCACAATATACTTGTACAAAGAGGCTTGTGTATTTTTCAGACAAAATTAATGCAAATGTTGATTTAAACTGGGCTTGAGTGAACTTTGCTTCAAATGCCAGGGTTTTGTCTGGATGCCCTGTCTTTGCTGCTTGGAAAATGATGTGTTACATTTGAGAGAGTTTAGGGAGTGTGTATGTGCAGGTTTGATTCCCAACTATGGTGTTGACATTGCACCCGTCAGAAAGGTGCATTACATAACTGCTTCAGTACGAATGTCTAGCTGGAAAAATGGCTTAAAATAAGTCAGCTGAGACGTTTTGAGTTTCGCAGCTTCTGTATATTTAAACGGTGGTGACCGTGTAGCAATGCCAGCTGGTCATCGCAATTCAACCATGGTTTTTTGTGTTTATAGAAAAGAGTATGTCATAACTGCTGAGATATTCTTTTACTGGGCGCTCTTTTTCCCATTAGGTTTAAGTCATATGTTATGACTCCAGAAAATACCATGTTCCCTCATCAAAAAGGGTGACTGCAAAAATGATCTGCCGAATAAAATCTGTCAAACATGCTTTGCTGTCTACATATAGAGCATTCTACATCTCCAACTGTTATAAAAGTGAACCAACCGTGGTTAGGAACGCAAGGAAATTTGGACTCTCCAAAATTGTTTGTCAAAACACCCTCAAAAATAATCAAGAAAAATATCCATAAAATATTAATTTTTGGTTACAGAATCATAATATTTGACCCGCAGTTAGGCATCTGGTTGTGGTTGTATTCATTTTCTGAGCTGATGAGGCTCGGTCACCATGCCATAGGGCCAGAAGAAAAAAAATCTTTTTTTACTGCAAAAACTTACATTTCCAGTGTTGTTTCTTAACATGGGTAATGTTCTCAGCAATTTTGATAGCAATCTACTGAATGTCACTTTTCAAATGAGACCATGAATATGCCTATAGATGAAGAGGTTCAAGAACAGTAAGCATTTTTTGTTTGGCTGGAAATTTGCTCAAAAAGGACTCAAAGGGTTAAAGGGACCAAAGGAAATTGGAAAGTTGGCCGCTCAGTTTTTCCATGGTCAGGTGTGTGTTCTCATTACAAGTGAGCAGATAAGTATTGTGATGGTATTTCTGGTAGAAGGAACCAAATGCAAGCAGTCCAAAATGCAAAAATTGTGGTCTTAATTAGTTCGAGTCCAAGCCAGGTAATCAGAGACAGTACAGAGGGGCAATCCAAAAATCAAAGTCCAAAAACATGCAGGGATTCAAAAGCCAATAAGCACAGATTACAGCACCAAATCGTAAGGCAGTAGGAAAGTCGAGTGTCTGAAATCCGAATTCACAAGTCAGGGCAGCAATACACAGAAATCGTGGTCATACAGAAAAAGGGTCACAATCAGGAGGCAAACAGATCCAGGCAGGCACAGACAGAAATCGGAATTGGGCGGAAGGGTGTCACAGAATCTCAATCAAATCACTGGCGTACAAGGAGCTCGGCACAGGAAAAGACGATCAACGGTCTGACAAGGGCTTAGCAGAAGTGAGGGACATTTATGCACAAGGGAGGTAACGAGCTAGGTGGGGCAACAGGTGTGAGGGATAATCTAAACATTAACTGAGAGGGGAAAACACAAGAGGTAATTAAACAATACAAAATCGGAAACAATGTCAAAGGCTAGTTTTCACAGGACATCCTTAAACAAGGTATTCAAGGAGTGCCTAAGTGGGGAGAGATGGAAGAAACAGATTAGTATAGGATATAGTTGCAAAGCCTCTGCAGAAATAAAGACAAAGGACTGGGAGAGCAAGAGGGCGGAGTTACAGATTAGTGTGGGAAGTGGAGAGAATCAATTGGTAGAGTAAGTAGTCTGTGCAGTAATAATATGTCCCAAATGTGCAAGACAGTATGTTAGTTATATACAGGATTAGTATATTAGTCTGGGTTAGTAGATAAACTAGACAAAAAATAAAGTGGTAATGGGATTAGTACTTAATTAGTAATCAGTGTTGAAGGAAGTAAATGAGGCATGAAGGAACTTGTGAAACACCAGAAACTTCTGAAATCACCCGAAATGTGACAGCTGGCAGACAGGGGCGTGCATTGATGAAGAACATAGAAATGCAAGACATCACAAGGGAAAACAAAGTGCACTAAACTGGCATATGATACAGCAGAATGAATAAACTACACAACCAAGTGGAAAAACGTAAACCTGAACATACAGAAAATGCACACAGAAAATGCAGAATGTAACATGTTGCTCCCCAGTCAGACATGTTTTCGTATTTTCAAGGTCGGAAATGTGGAATTTCCATTTGGAATCTGTAAGAATTCAATCTCAATATGAAATCCAAAGAGCTGTCCCTGCCAGTAATGCAAGGCGTTATTGGACAGAAATATAAAAATATATCATCAGTGACGTAGCAAAAACATAAGATGTGAGTGAATTTGGCATATTCTTAAAAAGAAAGGACACAATTTTGAGCTTAAGAACACTACAGAGTGAGTAAAAAAAAAACTATACACTTTTTAACAGGTCATTTTGTGATGGTGTGGCAATATACATGTATGCAACATATTTTGTACTTTTGCCTCAGATCTTTCCGCTGATATTGGTACCAGTTACACCTCATTAGGTTTCAGGCATGACTGCACAGAGGACAATTAAGGGACTCAAGTGAAATCTGACTTGTGCCAACTGACCAGGGCTGGATATGAAATTGACCATGCATGTCATAATGGGTTGCATAGTCATTTGAACTTAAAAACAGACATATAAATCTTGCCTGTGCATTGGTCGTAATGACCTGCCACTGCCAAGCATGGTGGGTCCACAGTTTACCCCCAGGCAAAGGGCCTTCTTGGTCACTGAATATCATAGGACATGGAGCGTTACAAATGTGCTGCGGAGTTTTCGGCGTCAGTTTCCTAACGTACCATAAATGTTTTAAGTTGACTTGAAACTTCAGAGGAAATTCTGTTTTGTTTGCTTTGTATCAGAGCCTGATCAGTTGGCACAAGTGAAATTTCACCTAACTCCTTAAATTGTTCCACAGCAGTCATGGGTTCAATCTAACAAGGTGCAAACTGGTATCAAAAGAAGCTGAAAGAGTTGCTGAAAACGTACATGTAAAAAGATGTTTTATACATTTCTACAGAATATAATAATTGGACATTTAAAGAGTGTATAGTTTTTTTTTTGACTCACTTTGTATAACTCCTGGAAGACATGGGATGACAACTGTAGTGGATGAGAGAAGAAATTTTTCCCTGGCGAAGAAAAACCCCTTCCCAACTGTTGATCATAACAAGAGCACCCTCCAGGACATAGTCATATGTGTGCCAATGCCAATAATCAAGAGAAATCTTTGCCAGAGGAAGTAGAGAGAGTTTACTACATGGTATAAGCCATTAGTAAGCCTCAAAAACAAAACAGGAGGAACTGCTCATGGTCCAAAGCATACCACTTCACCAGTGGTGTGTGGTCACATGTTGGCATGTACGGCTGCCAGAAGAATTGGTTCATTTGTATTTATTAATGATGTGACTGCTAACAAAAGCATTTTTCTATAAATTCCAAAATTTTTTATGTAAAAAAAGATGTGTACATTTGTAAGTAAAAGTATCCATCTTTAGGACATTTGAGGTTACGTTGTTCAAATGATGTTCTGTTTTAAAGTAATGCTGAGTGTAATTTTGGGGAATAGACCTCTGAGGCACTGTGCAGACCATTGCTGAGAAGCCATTAATAGATTTGAGATGCTAGCAAGAGGCTATAGGGAATACGGCATTTCACTTTTATATAGCACTATGACTCGTCTTCCTACAATACAGCCCCACATTTGGAAATGTTTATCCACCCACTGTGTCAACAGTAAACAAATTGGAAGAACAGCACAATCTTCTCATTCCAGCCCTATTTAGCTCTAATGTGCTCTGAATAGAGAGGTTCCCTCTATATTTAGTGTAATTACGCTGCCGTCACATTTCGGCAAGGCTCTGTTTTATAATACTGAGGATTGTTGCCGAAGATGGGACATGATATAGATATCTGTCTTTGGGATTCTTTTTTTTTCTATTTCATCTGAATATAAACTGAAACATATTGCTTAACCCCAATAATGACCTTGCTGCTTGTCAGCTTGTCTCTTGTAAAGTGGCATCCAATTGTTTTTCATCGTTGCTGCTACTGGTGCTTCTCTGTTTTATGGGTTGAGGTTTACAAGCTCATTAATAATGCAGATGATGTGATGTGTCGACTCACAGGCCGTGGGCGGAGGTTGGTGGTGGTGGTGGTGGGAGTGTGGGGGTGCGGGGGAGGGGGGTTGCGGGGGCTGCCAAAATAGGCTCAGTGTCTGCAAAAATGCTGAAACAAAATCACATGCAGCTACTTCTCCTTTTCACTGAATAAAACCTGGAAAGCCTTGCAAAAATATGATATGTTTACACTTGAGTTACAATGTGTGAATGGGTTACCTAGAATTAGATGCAGGCTTTAATCAGATTAAGGCAATTTTTACATAAATTGAAAATATGCAAAATATACAAAACATTGCAATTTACGTCAACACAGTCTGACATGACAACAGACTTAATTGTTTTTATGAACCACAATTAGGCGTGAGTCATAATTGTATTTCAGCTAATTGTGTCAGATTTTTTTATATTATAATCTTTTTCTGGTTACATCACTCATTATTGGTTATTTCTGAATCAAATTTAAAAACAGTTAGTGTCCTTTCATTATGATGTATGCTCTGTATTCAGTGATTGGTATAAAGGCATGGGCACAACCGAGCATGGGTTTGGTGTTAAAGCACAAAAAGTGTTTTGGATGATTAACCCTGACCATTGCACCTAATCTAACATAACTTAATCCAAATTCATATTTTGGAGCACAAATTATCTCGAGGCTCTGTCGGGTCATTCATTTGTTTGAATTTTGGAGCATTTGGGTGTATTTATTGAGTCAGTATAAAGTCCTTTGTGCCGTGATCTAGACAAGGAACCGAACGCAGTTTGGTGAAAAGCTACTTGGGCGTATTTATAAGCAGGAATATGGTAAATGAACAAGATAGGCCAGTGCACAGAACAGGAGAATGGAAGTCCTTGGCTGCGTTTCAGTCCGAAAAAATGCTTGCTTCTTCGTGCTCACATGTCCTCCAATAGGGTGGAATCCCCCAAAAATCCCAGATGTACGTTGACTGCCACCAGAAGGGTGATTCCAATCCAGTTTTGATGAGGGAAGGACAAATTTTCATTTGCTCAAGCCCTCGGTTTTCCACCCTCGAACGGAGCTAACGAAAATCATCCTTCCAAGCTTTGATATTGCCCAGAATGCATTGGTTATTCTCCCTCAGAAAACTTTTCTCCTCCGCCATTTTATTGGTGCTGGCAAAAAAAAGGCAGGGAAAATGGCGTACAAATGCAAGATTTGTGTCTGAGCAGTGTGTGCTGCGTCACTCGGAGGGCTTACTTGATTTGCGGAAGTGAAGGGACCATTTTATTTTGGATTGGTGCACAGCCCAGCAGTGTTGGTAGTATTACTAGAGTGGGTAGGGGCAAGTCTGCACCAAGGCCAAAAACTGTCCCGGAGAGGAAGCCAAGTAGATAATCCCACTCGCAACTGCTGGACTGCTTGCAAACAGGAATGCGATCCTAGTCGTGGAGACAGATGAACACTTGGGAGGTCATTCCTATTAAACAGACTCAGAAGAGAAACAAATGATCATTTCATTTAATATTACCGAATGCACAGAGGAAAGAGAGCACTTTGCTCAATTCTAGAAGGCATTCACACTATTTCCAAACACACTGAATCAGAATTCAGTCTCATGTAATCTACAACCCCAATTCTGAAATAGTTGGGACGAAGTGTAAATTGTGAATAAAATCAAAATGCAGTGACTTTCAGATCACATGAGCCAATATGTTATTTACAATAGAACATAGATAACATTTCAAATGTTGAAACTGAGACATTGTACATTTTTATCCACAAAATGAGCTTATTTCAAATTTTCTGGCTGCTACAGGTTCAAAAAAGTTGGGACACAGGCAAAAAAGGGCTGAAAAAGCAATTAATATATAAGAGAATCAGCTGAAAGAACATTTAGCAAGTAATTACGTTAACTGGCATCAGATGTGTAACATGATTGGCTATAAAAGGGATGTCTTAGAGAGGCTGAGTCTCTCAGAAGTAAAGATAGCCAGAGGCTCTCCAACCTGTGAAGGCTTGCATAAAAAAAAAATAGTGGAATACTTTACAAACAATGTTCCTCAACGTCAAATTGCAAAGGCTTTGAAGGTCTCATCATCGACAGTGCATAACATCATCAAAAGATTCAGAGAAACTGGAAAAATCTCTGTGCATAAGGGACAAGGCCGAAGACCTTTACTGGATGCCCGTGATCTTCGGGCCCTCAGACGCCACTGCATTATTCACCGGCATGATTCTGTCATTGACATTACTAAATGGGCCCAGGAATACTTCAAGAAACCACTGTCTGTAAACACAGTCTGCCGTGCCATCCACAGATGCCACCTAAAACTCTATCATGCGAAAAGGAAGCCATTGTTGAGCATGATCCAGAAGCGCCGCTGTGTTCTGTGGGCCAAGACTCATTTAAAATGGACTGTAGCAAAGTGGCAAAGTGTCCTGTGGTCAGACGAGTCCAAATTTGACATGCTTTTTGGAAATCATGGGCATCGTGTCCTCTGGGCTAAAGAGGAGAAAGACCACCCCTCCTGTTATCAGCATTCAGTTCAAAAGCCAGCATCTCTGATGGTATGGGGATGCATTAGTGCATATGGTGTTGGACACTTGCGTGTTTTAAAAAGCACCATGAATGCTGAAAGGTATATAAAGGTTTTAGAGCAACATATGCTCCCCTCCAGACAACATCTATTCCAGGGAAGGCCTTGTGTATTTCAGCAGGACAATGCAAAACCACATACTGCAGCTATTACAACAGCAGGGCTTCATAGTAGAAGAGTCCGTGTGCTGAACTGGCCTGCCTGCAGTCCTGATCTTTCACCAATTGGGAACATTTGGCACATGATTAAACGAAAAGTCCGTCAAAGGAAACCCAAAACTCTCCAGCAGCTGGAAGCCTGTATTAAACAAGAGTGGGATCAAATTCCAATGGCTGAACTCAAGAAACTTGTCTCCTCAATGCCCAGATGCCTCCACTCTGTGTTAAAAAGAAGAGGGGATGCTACACCATGGTAAACAGGCCCCTATCCCAACTTTTTTGAGACCTGTAGCAGCCATCAAATTTGAAATTAGCTCATTTTGTGGATATAATTGTAAAATTTCTCAGTTTCAACATTTGCTATGTTATCTCTGTTCGATTGTGAATAAAATACTGGCAGGTGTGAAAGTCATTGCATTTTGATTTTATTCACAATTTACACTTTGTCCCAACTATTTCGGAATTGGGGTTGTAGTTATGATACATCAAACATAGCCCTACTTACACTTTTGCTTTGGAGTTGCAGAATCTTTTCAGGCATTTTGATAAATGTGTTTGGGTTAAAGCAAGAGAAAGGTTTGTGCTCAGCATATGGGATTGTAGGTTTAAGTTACATCATGCGAGTGAGTTATTGTTTGTTAAATTGTTTATTTTCAGTATACTGAACCATTCTGGCTTGCAGGTGTCCTGTGTTGGTGACTTTATCTAAGTAGCCAAGGCCTTTAGGACTAATATGAGAAACAGACACATTTGAAACCATTGCCTGGTTGAGTTCAGATACTTCAGCTGATAAACCGCGAAGCAGCTCATATTCCTGCTGAAAAATCATTGCCAATCAAATTGCTACTGAAACATTTAAGCAGAACCTGTGAGACCTACTGCATTTACATCCTCACTGCAAAAGATGAGGATGTGTTGCACTGAGGCGATGGTGACATAGCGCTAACTCCACCCCCTTTCCTCTGCAGCTGTTGTCATGGAGATGATCTGAATCAAATGGCAGCTGCAAAAACTGGCCAATTACATGTCTTGTGCTGTCATGCTGTTACAGATCTGCTGGTATGGAACTTGAGGGATAAACTGGTGTGAGCCAATCCCACATGTCCCAGTTGAGGGGGATCAGTTGCAGGAGTGCCTGGGGGCTCAGCGAGCAATGAGACTCTGTAACACGGCGCACTTTTAAAGGCTCTCAGTGTTAGCACATTTACCCCAGGATCAGATATATTAAGGAAGCTGTTGGCACTTTCAGCCTGTCAAATGACACCGGGGTGCTCCCTAAGATATGCACGCATTAGGAAAGGAAAACACAAACTTCCTCTTTGGCAACCCTTGCTCTTTTTGCTGAAACCAAATAAGCCTGCTGGTAAAGCAAGCTTGTGTCAAGGTATAAAATGGGATATTGCTGCTCTCCAGGCCCAAAAAAAAAAAAAAAAAAATGCAAGGTCCCTGGAGTGTAGGTCTCCGGACTGTTTGAAGTGTTTTATAATTGTGCTTCTTCATGTCATTTCATTAAAATTTCAATTTTTCAAGTATTCAATTTTTGTTGGATTGATGTATTAAAAAACTGTGGAAACATATGGACACTGAAAAAATTGTAATGAGAGGTTTTTTGACAAACAAATGACATGGAATCTTTGAGGTCTTAAATGGTTTACTTTGTGTTTGGAGCCATCGTGACCCTTGCTATCCCTCCCAAAATTGTTGGGCTGGTTGAGCTGGGCGCAGATATTTAGTTTTGCAGTACTATGTGTATAAAAGCAGTGCTACATTTGGGTGACTGGTGGCAGAGCTTCTTTTGTGTTGCCCAGCAAAATAGCTGTTATCCTTGTATGGTCATGGCAGAGGATAACTTAAAGCTGTCATGGAAGGGAGATTTGTATGCCTTTAAAATGTTATGTTCTTTTTTGCATATAATATTTTGTTGAGTCTGCAATGCTATTTTTTATGTGCATTGCGAGTAAACCCTAGATGCTCGAATCTGCATGTGAAATCCAGCAGCACTTCTGGTTTTTTTTTTTTTTTTTTTTTTTTACCTGATTCTCATTTGATAGATTCCAGTAGCATGGCGTTGAAATTGGTCCTAATTGGAAGGAATAATGAAATCCAGCTGGGGTCCTTGCCTTGAGGGCTTGATGTCCTTGGTTCTCAGTCATGATTTCACTGAATTATCTTTTAATCACTTAATTTATGTAGGCTATTATCTTCCTCATTCAGTCCCATTTTTGAAGTGTCTGCTGACACTGAAAAAGAGCAAATTATTCATTTTTTAAAATCTAAACTATCCTTATTAGTGAAATGGTGCAAGTGTAGTGTTTCCCTGATCTGTAGAATGGGCAAGCTTAACTGGAGGAAGGTGGCTTATCAGATGCAATTCTCCTTACAGGACTGTTGCTGTTTCCTCAGGAGTTTGAGAGCTGCAGTTATAGTGGGCTGGGGCTCGGTGATGGGAGCACAGCTAATGTCAAGCCCTCTGCCTCAATCCCCATCCTGCCTCAGAGCCCACCTCAGATTAGGCATAAGGTGGCCTGAATTTTTGTTAAGTTCACATAAGGTGGGTAGGATCTGCAAAGGTCCTAAATGTTAAACTGGCCGATAAGCACAAACTAGCCACACCCGTGCTCCGCAGGGGGTTGATTGTGACCAATAATCCTAACGATTAGTGACGTCACCCGTCGTCATGCTAATGAAAGGCAAAAACCAACAAAATGGGCCAAATTTCAGTAACGGGACGAATTGGTTTGATCCCACATGGCGGAAGACAGTGGCAGGCTCGTCTGCAATGCATATGCCAGAGGACGCGGGGATTTGTTGGGCGGTTTGGGAGGAGATCCATTCTTTTTCAAGTGGCTTTATGGCTTTTAATGTGTGTCTGACTTTATCTGGAATTAGGACACAAAACAATTGGCAATTTCAAGTCCAAAAAAAAAAAAAACTGAATAAACAAACAGATTGGAAAGATGATGACAAATAAGCCCATCCATTTCAGGACCTCTGTATTCGGACTTTGCCACTTTGGTTTATTTGAGTAAATTCTGGTCGTGGCTGTGCTCAACATAGATTTACATTGTTTTCGCATGCACAGACAGTGCCAACTGCTGAGATTGTTGCAGTTTGACATTTACAGACTGCATTCTTCTGTAACAGCCCCTGTACTGTATTCATGAAAGATACACAGCTGCATGTCTAGATGGTTTGGGGGATGGGTGGTGAATAATTCATACGCAGGATGAACACTAAGTCTAGTTGTGTTTTATCTGGGCTCAGATCCCCAAATCTACTTTCCACTCTGTCTGTTCCATGAACAACTTCAACGTATCCACCCGGGGCCCAAGAAGGGCTGGCTGAGAGAGTAAAGATGCGCCCACTGTCCAGTGAAACACCCAATATACTGGTTATGTGAGATTTGTTTAACATTATACAGTGTGCATTTTCTCTGAAGTACTTCGAAAAGATGCTGATGTGGATGTGAACAATGGGTAGCATCAACTTCAGCGTTAAGCTGCCTCGTAAAAGTGCAAAGCCAAGACTAACAATTTTATTTACGCTGATAAAGGTGAGCATTGTGTAATTCACATTTGAGCACTCAAAAAACAAGCACGTGTGCAGCAGGATTTTTAATAGTGCCTTACCAAGCAGCTGCCTGCAATTCAGCCTCAGTAATTTATGTTGCAATTGCAATATGTTTTGTAAAGTTATGTATCAGTCTACATAGCATTCAGTTGTTTGGCAGAGAAATTTCTCTCTTCCAACAAACAGACTAGACAAAGTATATCCAAGAGAATAAGGGTTTATCACACTATGTGAACAGGGAGTTGCAGAATGCAGAATTAGTTCACAATGACCTCTGTCTAGCCTACATTATTAGTGAATCAAGAATAATTGTTATCCATAACATATTTATTTAACACTCCAGGGAGGTGAAGGAGAGGGCCTTCCACCATCTCTAGCACACACGCTCGTACGCACACACAGACACACACACTCAGACGTAAGCTGGAACAGAAGATCCACCAAGCACTAGGCACATACAGAATGAGGCCCCCTACCACTCGCATAATATATCATCAGATTCATCAGATTTCATGGTATCTGCTTCAACGGCTAAAAATGTACAGAATGCCCTGGGAGACAGAATGTTTGGGAAACAGTTCCATCCAGGCCTCACCTGGGCTCCATATAGCCCATAATTATAATAACCCAAAATATTGCTATTCCTGCACAATACTGAATGGCTGAATTTTTTTTTTTTGTGTGTGTGTGTTCTGTTAATGCACATGCCATTAATAAATGCATGTCACTGTCATCTCATGGCTCACTGTAATATTTAAATTTTGAACCAACATCCCCTCTTTGCTCTGTACATTTTCATTTCATCCATCACAGACAGTTGCGGGAAGCAGAGATGATGGAACAGTGTTCACACTTTGCTTTCTGTCTTGGTGCAAATAATTACTTTGATAGTTGAATGAAAGTTTTTGGCCCTTTCAAGAGTAGGATTTATTGTTTTTTTTTAAATAAAATTTTTCATCGCTCTGAATTTTTTTTTTTTTGAACTATTTTGGGACATTCTGAGTCAGTTCTCTAGACCTCAGTTGCTTTGAGGTACCTGTAATGATTGTTAAATCAGTGTTTGGAGGTTCATCCAAAAATGAAAATTCTGTTATTATCTACTCACCTCCATGCCTGTTGAAACACGGGTGAAGTGTGTTAATCCATACAACAAATTTGGAGGATACAAGCACAAATTCGTGGCAGCCTTTTCCAGAGCAACTGAAGTCAATGGGGACTCATTGCATTCTTTAGAGTCCAAAAAACAGCCAAAAATGGCCATGCCATTTCTCCATATAGCTTTTGCAGCATTATTCAAGTCTTTTGAAGCCAAATGAACGTACTTTGACTGGATAAGCCCAGTATTACACCATTATTAAGCTTAAATTTTTACTGCAGTAGTTACATTTAAAAACAGTTCAGGATTACGTGCACCCAGCCAGCCTTAACTCACTCACTCTCTGCCTGACGAGAACTCTGCAGCAGTTCCTTATTTACCTAGCTTATTAATTTCAGATGTTCAAGGGAAAGCTGCTACGGAGTTTTGCTGGCATACTTCAAATCTGTTGAGTGAATTAACAAACTTCACCTGTGTTTCAGCTGGCATGGAAGTGAGTAGATCATGACAGAATATTTTTTTTTTGGGTGAACTATGCCTTTAAGAACATTCAATTTGTTATCATACCCCTGAAATGGCTAATTATTAATTTGCGGGTGGGGAGGGTTGAGTATGAAAATGATCCTATCTGCAGACGTGCTATAGCAGTTTTATGTATCAGGAACATTTTTCTGCTTCCTGTAAAGTAAACACACATTTTACATACCATTTAGATAAGAGCCTTTTCAGATTGCCCTTGTTTATTCCACCCACCCATGTGCAATTCAGTGGAATTTTTCATTTGGGTTCAAAATGCACACTTCATTAGAGGACCGAAACCAACCATTTATTTGACAGATTGGAGTTATTTGGAAAAATAGGCAGAGTATCATTTTTGTCTTTTGGCTGTTACTTAACTTTACTTAACCCTTTCCCTCCAGAAAATAAATCTAACATTTTCCAACTTGCAAAAAAGTGGGAAGATTTCTACTGTCTGTAGTTTGAAGTAGTCATAAGTATATACAGATGGGCGACAAATTGAGGAAAGGATGATCATTAACAGTCTTGGTAAGGTTTTGGGCCCCCCACAAGCTGCCATATCAGCTTAAGATGCTTTGGCATAGAATTTACTAGTGTAGAACTTTACTGGAAAGATAAAGTGCCTTTCTTTGAGAAGATATTCCCTGATTTGGGGTTTTTATGACGGTGATTGGGAGCACTGTCTGACAGGTTGTTTGAAAATGCCCCATATGAATTTAGTTGGTTTGCAATCTGATGACTGTGTGAAGGCAGTGGCATATGCATTGGTAAATTTTCACTCTAATAAAATTACTCAGCCACAATTTGTGTCCTGTGAGGCTTGGATCGTTGTCATCCTGGAGAAGACCACTCCCATAATGTTAGTCACTGGGTAGGAATGATTCCTCATATGATACAAAGGTGATCACACAGAAATACACAGATTTACAGTTTCCACTTGTCAACTTAAGTGGACCCAAACCATGCCTGACAATGTATCACCCATCTGTATATTTGAAGATTTTAATAGTTAAGCTATTGAAATGCTTGTGCAATACCCATTCAAAACATGCATGTTCAGAACGGGCTGATTACTTGGCCTCTGGTATTACTCCTAGCATCTTGTCAGAACCGCCCAGCCAAACAACTTCACTTTCAAATCTCAGCAATACACTCACCACTCAGATGAACAGTGTGTGTGTGTGTGTGTGTGTGTATATATATATATATATATATATATATATATATACACATAAATATAGTGGCGAGACCCTGGAAAACAAGGCGCAGACTAGGTGGGAGGATGGGTCAAAATCCTGTCCACAGGGCGGTAATTTTATTCTTATTAATTCAAACACAGAAGGTAAGTATAATTTCGCGCACATTCAACTTATCGCTTAAATGGTTCTAATCGTCTGTTTCGCTTTTCGGTTCAGGAGGCGGGCTGCGTGTCTTGAGACACTGCTGTAGGTCATTGCGGGAACCCCCGGTCTCTCCACCATCGGAATTTTAAGAGAAAAACTATAGAAGCACTGTTACACTTGAATCTTACGTTCACGCTCCTCACTCGGCTCCTTGCAACTGCACGGCTCTCTCTTTTGAGCAATGGTCAGCTCTGATTACAATGAGCCGCAGCTGCTGCTCCTCGTGCGCCTGTTTCCCCAGCCCACTTAGCCTTATGACTCGCAGCTGGTGGGAACTGTCCGCGGTTCTGCAAGTCCAGGGAGTGCGGGGCGAGTGTCAGGTCTCTGGCCGCTGTCCAGGGTGCTGAAGCTCCGCTTGGCATCGAGAGAGAGGGGGAGGAGAATCGGCTGATATGGGTGTGCTGACATGCTCGAGGGGCGTTGCCATGCCCTGGTTTGCCACTATATATATATATATATATACACACATTTATATATGCACACTATATGCTGTGTATACTGTATGTTTGCATCAGCAGAAAGAGACTCCTTCCATTTTAGTTATGTAGTTTTCTGAAGGGAAAGCGTTAATGTAGGCTACCACAGTTATGAAACCTTAGTGCAGGTATTTTTAATTTACTCATTTATTTATTTATTTTTTAAATGCTAACACCATATTGGATTTGATTCACAGTCTCCCTGCCATACATTTTTGGGCAGTGGTATATACAGCAGTCTTATTATCATTCTCCTTGTAGTGGAGGGAATATAGGAATAAGTATCGCTCTTTTGCATGTCCGTCCGTCCATCCATCTGTCCATCTCTCATGGTTCTTTTCTGGGCCAGAACTCCTGAACTGTTCAGGAGTTCTCAATAGTATTTAATATATGGATTCATATTATTATGTAGATGTGCCTTTTTATGCCTCCATCCATCCTGCTGTCAGTCTGTCCATTCTTCCGCTGTATTTTTTACTTTCCAGGCCAGATATCAGCCATCCCATGGCGGGGGAGGTGTGCATTTTATGCCTGTTCTTTCTGCTAGTGAATGATGGCTCATCCTTGTAAAACAAAAATAGGTTTTGCTTGTACAGAATTGTCATGGAGGTGAGTAGGAACAAAGCATTTTGTGATTGCCAGGGAGCAGTAGCAGACTAGGCTGTAAGTGGTTTTGGGTGTATAGTAGGCAACTCTAAGTACTACATTTATTGAAATGAGCACGCTTGGTTTTCTCCTTAGAAATTCATGAGGGGAGACCACAGACTAAAAGCATTACATAAACGCAGAATCGCTGTATGTTGCATTGGATCATGGTCCCTTGTAAAAGAGCCGAGAACAAGCGCAAACAGGCCCCCCTTTCCAGGCACCAGAACTCCCCTGAGCCATAATCAGCAGACCCACTGTGAAATCTCTATACCGAGGGGACATTAGCCTGGGTCTATTGACAGCAAGCGTGCCAGGCTCAGAGGGTTTGTGCGGTCGGCAGCCCACGGGCCGACGGGAACGCTGCCTACAGCAGCTCAGCCTGTGCGCTGTTATGTAAACATTTTAGACACTCTGCTAGTTCTACCTGTGGGCTGCCCACGGGACCGGGGGTGGGGTTAGAAGCGGACGCCTGGAGCAAGTGCTGGCTGTGTTTTTTCACATTCTCCTCCTGCATGTGATTGTTTACAAGCCCCCTTTGACCTGGCTTTTGTCCATCTGCTGTGGAAATGCTGGCAGGAGTAGATGCATGAGGGAGGACTTGGCTGAATTTAGCATGGTTCTCAGCATTATATCTATGTGAGGGGTATGTTCATATTGTGAGGTGAAAAGTCCCATCTTGGCCCAAGGACCGGAACTTTTTTTTTTTTTCATTTAACCTTTATTTATACAGGTAAATTTCATTGACACCAGGTCTCATTTTCAAGAGAGACCTGTTTAGAAGTTACATATCAACAAATAACAAGCAGTTACAATACATATACAGTGCATAAATCAAGGAAATAACAGCACCAAATCTAAAGCATATTTAAAACGAAATATATATATATATATATACTAGCGAATGCGTGCTCGGATTTGTAGTGAACGATCAGCTTGGCTTTACTTATATGATACTTGGGCATGTGCACATATTCATATTGTTATGTACAGATGAATGGTGGCGTTATACAACCCCAATTCTGAAATAGTTCGGACAAAGTGTAAATTGTGAATAAAATCAAAACGCAATGACTTTCAAATCACACCAGCCAGTATTTTATTTGCAATAGAACAGAGATAACATAGCAAATGTTGAAACTGAGTAATTTTACAATTTTATCTACAAAATGAGCTCATTTCAAATTTGATGGCTGCTACAGATCTCAAAAAAGTTGGGACAGGAGCCTATTTACCATGGTGTAGCATCCCCTCTTCTTTTAACACAGAGTGGAGGCGTCTGGGCATTGAGGAGACAAGTTTCTTGAGTTTAGCCATTAGAATTTGATCCGACTCTTGTTTAATACAGGCTTCCAGCTGCTGGAGAGTTTTGGGTTTCCTTTGACGGACTTTTCGTTTAATCGTGTGCCAAATGTTCTCAATCAGTGAAAGATCAGGACTGCAGGCAGGCCAAATCAGCACACGGACTCTTCTACTATCAAACCCTGCTGTTGTAATAGCTGCAGTATGTGGTTTTGCATTGTCCTGCTGAAATACACAAGGCCTTGCCTGGATAGATGACATCTGGAGGGGAGCATATGTTGCTCTAAAACCTTTATATACCTTTCAGCATTCATGGTGCTTTTTAAAACATGCAAGTGTCCCACACCATATGCACTAATGCAACGCCATACCATCAGAGATGCTGGCTTTTGAACTGAACGCTGATAGCAGGAGGGGTGGTCTTTCACCTCTTTAGCCTGGAGGACACGACGCCCATGATTTCCACCAAGAATGTCGAATTTGGACTTGTGTGACTACAGGACACTTTGCCACTTTGCTACAGCCCATTTTAAATGAGCCTTGGCCCACAGAACACGGCAGCGCTTCTGGATCATGCTCAACAATGGCTTCCTTTTTGCATGATAGTTTTAGCTGGCATCTGTGGATGGCACGGCGGACTGTGTTTACAGACAGTGGTTTCTTGGAGTATTCCTGGGCCCATTTAGTAATGTCAATGACAGAATCATGCCGGTGAGTGATGCAGTGGCGTCTGAAGGCCTGAAGATCACGGGCATCCAGTAAAGGTCTTCGGCCTTGCCCGTTACGCACAGAGATTTTTCCAGTTCCTCTGAATCTTTTGATGATGTTATGCACCGTTGATAAGACCCTCAAAGCCTTTGCAATTTGACGCTGAGGAACATTGTTTTTAAAGTTTTCCACAATATTTTTTACGCAAGCCTCCACGGGTTGGCCATCTTTACTTCTGAGAGACTCAGCCTCTCTAAGACAACCCTTTTATAGCCAATCATGTTACACACCTGATGCCAGTTAACTTAATTACTTGCTAAATGTTCTTTCAGCTGATTCTCTTATGTATTAATAGCTTTTTCTGCCCTTTTTTTGCCGGTGTCCCAACTTTTTTGAGACCTGTTGCAGCCAGAAAATTTGAAATAAGCTCATTTTGTGGATAAAAATGTAAAACGTCTCAGTTTCAACATTAGAAATGTTATCTATGTTCTATTGTAAATAACATATTGGCTCGTGATCTGAAAGTCATTGCATTTAGATTTTATTCACAATTTACACTTCGTCCCAACTATTTCGGAATTGGGGCTGTATAATGTGAGTGTAGCCAATGCAAGCATTTTGCTAGCAAATGCGGTGAACTTAGCTGGGGTGTTCATAGTTAATCTCATAATGTGCTCGGATTTGTAGCGAAAGATCACCTTGGCTTGTGAGTTCGCTCCAGACTGACTGAAGCCAACACTGCAAACCTGGGGTCCGGCAATGTGAAACGAAGCTAGGCTGAATCGAGCCTGTGTGAAGCGAAGAGAAATGAGAAGGCCAGCGTTCATCTCACAGTAACGTAATGACGTACGAAAACCAAAAACCAAGGCAACGGAGTTTGCACGACAATAAACAATGATATCATAAGCATAAAAATGTACAGAGGCATCAGATATATTCTGACCCACATTATTGATAGAGATTGTTAAGAGAGTGGGTCCCAAAACTGAGCCTTGTGGTACACCTTTGGTGACATTTAAATAACTAGATGAGCTACCTCTGAACTGCACACACTTTAAAGTTTCTGTTCTTTGAAGATACTTATATGTTTGTCGCCGAACCACAGAATGCGGACACTGCAGCTGCCTCTATTTTTACACTCCTGTCTTATGTATTCATGCAGTTGTGGAATTTCTCTCCAGGTAAAATGGTCCATCTTGTTTTCTCACAGGGACAAAAAGACCTTCATCATCTCTTTGCTGCTCTTCCATAAGAGGGAAGGCAGTCCAGTAATCAGCTAGGACTCCCTACGCCAATGCACTGGTCCCTATGAACTAAAACAGTTCCTCTTTTATACATAATATTAAATATAGAGTTGGTACCCTGTACTTCTACCCGTACATCACCTGTAGGGTCGCCAGCTTTGTGAAATGAAAATAAAGAACATGGGTTAGGGTTGCCAGGACACTGGCATACAGAACTTTTAGCACTTTGAAATACTTTGAATGCATTGTGCTTTATTACCGCAATACGCTTCTTTAGTATTGGTTTTTTGTTATTATATGATGTGTTTTTACATTTAATATTAAAACAGGAATGTAATATTCACTAGTAAATTGTTTTGGGGGCAAGGCAAAGTCTGTCCTGAGCCCATGTGGCTTAACTCCAGTTTCTGTGGCATGGAGTGACTTGGAGTATTGCTAGCCCCCCTGGATGGGATGCTAGTCCATTGCTGGTTGCCACTCAGCTCTTAGTCTGATCTCCCGGACAATTTGCTGCTATCCAATTATACACCTGGATGAAGTGAGACACTGTGGGAATGCCCAAGAACATAACGCGAAAGCCGTAGCAAGGACTTGAACTCAGGAGCTTTCGATCCCTAGTCAAGCACACTTAACCACTTTGCCACCGCTTCCCCCTATTAAGGCTGTTCCCCACTTGGCTACATGTTCAGCAGCCTACTTGATCAACATGAGCCTGGCAATGTTTATCCTCAACCAAATCATGATAAGAGACACATTTCTCCTGTCATTATGATCCTGGATGCAAGCAATTTATGGAGTGCACATGTATTTCACCAGCATTTTCTCATCTTTCCAATATAAATGATGTCATGTTACTTTCAGGTTTATGTGATGTGTGAGGTTTAAAGAACTGCACATTTTGCTGCAGTGTAGTCCCTCTTACATTAGCAGCATGCCTCCCCTGTGGTGTGCTGTTTGATGTCTCTCACACCCACATGCGCAATATGATATGCTCTAAGGTACACTTTACCATGTGCCTTGCGTCTGTCTCAGGGACTTAAGCCAGAAATATTGTTTATCCTATTCATGGCGACACAGTTGCAAATGCGTTTCTTTTTTTCTGTTTTTTTTTTTTTGGGCAGACTTGAAGTAGCAGTGGCTATGTCATTCTCACAACAGCCATGCTGAGTGAATTAGCTTCTGCAATTGGCATCTGCATGAGTTAGCGAAAAAAAGTGACACACTGAAGTTAAGCAGTGACCATTGGAAATGGAAGTCTGCCAGATAACAGGAATTAAATAGAATTAATTTAACAGGCTGGGCCCACCACTGAATTTACAATTACTGAGTTTATATTGTTGAAAATATGAAAATTTGCTCAAATATTTTTCCCATTTGTGTCATTATTGATTTTATTATGTATATAAAATACAGAATAAATAGTGTATTTTATTGATATGTCAAGAAGGAATGCAAGACATTGCTTTCAATTATGGAAGGATTCCATGTAATACAGAATGGAAGGTGCCCCTCTTCACCTGTTGCAAACATGCTGCGCACAATCTGAGGAGCCTGTTTATGTCATGTCCCGTTTCACTTGTTTTTAGAACAATCCAGCCAAAATTATGGAACCAGCAGATTTTTCGGAGATCAGCTTTGATGTAGATTTGTTGGAACTTGAATACTCCTTCCTGTGCCTCCGGGCAGAGCAGAGGAGGGCCCCAGCTGAAGACAGATAGATAGATAGCTTTATTGTCCCAAGGGAAATTAGTTTTCACAGTCTTGAGATTCACACTAGCACATGCAGATACATCAACACACATGACAGGTAAATAGACAGATACATTAAGCATAGAACATAAATGATTGGTCTTTACCAGGTCAGCAAGGTAGCCTATTCAGTATTGCGATGGCAGAAGAAACAAAGCCTCTGCCAAAGTGTGCCCACCTCCATTTCAGGGATCGGGATCAGCGACCGGACGCCAGTAATATGAAGTGTGGATTGAGGAGGTGGTCGGTGACATCGACTATTGCGCGGGCAAGGCATCTAATGGCTCTATCATTCAGTTCTGAAATGTTGGGTGTGGGGAGGTGGATTATTTTGGATGCAACGTGTGATCTTGGCGAATTTGTTTTTGTTGGAGACAGTCAGCATAATGTAATAACCGGGGGAACAGTACAGCAGGATGGGTTGGATTATGCTTTTATAGGGTAATAACAGAAGGTGGGGGGCAACAGAAAGGGCACTGAGTGAACGGATAAAATTTATTCTCTGCTGAGAACATTTATGAATATCAGTAATGTGATGATCAAAGGTGAGTGAGCTCCTGACCATGACTGCAGAATTTGCCGCCTGAGTGAACCAAGAAGTTCCTTGCAAACTCCTGAATTGCGTCCAAAGCCTGCACTGCTACAGCCCCGTGCCCCAGATTGTGGCCCAGCAAGACCTTCCAACCTCACTCCTTTTCCTGGCCCTTAGGGGTCGCCCAGCCGTGATCCTGTGGGGGCACTGCCACCCAGCCCTGATCCTGTGGGGGCACTGCCACCCAGCCCTGATTCTTTGGGGGCACTGCCACACAGCCCTGATCCTGTGGGGGCACTGCCACACAGCCCTGATCCTGTGGGGGCAATGCCACCCAGCCCTGATCCTGTGGGGGCACTGCCACCCAGCCCTGATCCTGTGGGGGCACTGCCACACAGCCCTGATCCTGTGGGGGCACTGCCTCACAGCCCTGATTCTTTGGGGGCACTGCCACACAGCCCTGATTCTTTGGGGGCCATGCTGCCTAGTCCTAATCCTGTGGGTGCTCTGCTGCCCAGTCCTCATGTTGAGGACATACTGCCGCCCAGTCCTGATCCTGTAGGCACTCCCCCATCCAGTCCTGATCCAGCAGGCACTTCACAGCCCAGTCCTGGTCCTGCGAGTGCTCCACCAACTAGTTTGATTCTTTGGGAGCTCCCGCCTGGTTTTAGTCCTGTGGATGCTCGGCTGCCCAGTCCTGATCCAGTTGACATTCTCCAGCCCGGTTCTGGTCTTGTTGGCACTCTGCTGCTCAGTTTTGATGCTTTGGGCACTCCGTCAACTGGTCCTGATCCTGCGGGTACTCCACTACTTAACTCTGACTCTGCGGGTACTCCACCACTTAACTCTGACTCTGCGGGTGCTCTGCCACTTAACTCTGACTCTGCGGGTGCTCCGCCACTTAACTCTGACTCTGCGGATGCTCCGCCACTTAACTCTGACTCTGTGGGTGCTCTGCTGCCTGGTCCCGATCCTGTGGGTGAGGCCCCATCCGGTCCTGGTGCTGAGGAGGTTTCGCCACCCAGCCCTGATCCAGCAGGCGTCTCGCTGCCCAGTCCTAAATCCATGGGTGTTCAGCCATGCAGTCCAGATCCGGCGGGCATCCTGCCACCCAGTCCAGATTCCGCAGGCTGTCTGCCTCTTTATTAAGATCCTGCTGGCAGTACCTCTTTTTCTCCTGATCCTCACAGTTTACTTTTCCAGATGAGCAACAGTTGCTCAGACTAATCGCTTGAATGACAGTCTAATTTATTTTTGATAGCATTGTAATACATTGCACCACAAAATGATTTGGCATTTTCTTCCGCACATAAGTGGCGACTTAAAATATCAATACCGTATATCTTTATAAATTCTGTGCTCATGTAGCTCGTGAAACGGCTCAGATGTGCTTAAATTAGTTTGCGAGGCTCATTAAGCAATACGTCAGGAGAATCCATTCTACATTCTGAATGTAGTCATGGCTAAAGGGAGTTGTTAGGCACGGTACAGAGCTGAGTGACAATTGTAAGGATGGTCAAAATAAATGCAGCGAAGTCAGCAACAGTTTTTGATTTTTTGCATTTATATTGCCATCCTTCCAATGCCATATCAATTATATAAATATAGGCAATAGGAATTCATTATCAATTCTTATTATAGGTCATGTATTGGTCTTGGTTGTTCAGTCAAAAAATTGTTTGATTGTTAATCAGGCGAACTTAAACGAGAGCAGCTTGAGGGCAATCGAGTGGTAAAGGGTGTGGTTACTGAAGCCCTCAGTACACCTGACGGCACACCATTGGCCAAAGCCTGTGTTGAGTTTGCATTAGTCAACTGTCATCAATACTCTTTTTATTTGGTTGTGCAATAATTCATATTTATTTTACATATTACTGTCATAGTCATTCTGTTTGTACAGATGTACATACAGTAGCTAGCTAGCAAGCTTACAAGTTATCTATCCACAATTATTCACGTATGTTACCTGGGATTCTGAATAGATCAGAATTTTGAGCTTCTCCCCTGAAGTGATTTTTACCCCTGCAAAATGTTCTAATTATTTAATCCTACACTATCTTGCAGTTCGATGAATTTGATAGAGAAAGCAGTAAGTAATGTTAATGTCATTAATCAATTTAATTTCAAGCTAAGAATTTTTATCCCCTCGCCGACGAAGTAGTCGGAGGGGGATATAGTAACGCCGCCGTCCGTCCGTCCGTCCTTCCTTCCGTCCGTCCGTAACTAATCTGGTTTCCGTTCAATAACTTTAGTAATTTTTGATGGATTTTCATGAAATTTGATGTGAAGGTACTTTATATCAAAATACAGGCTAAGTTTGATTACGGAGTATGTAGGTCAAAGGTCATAGCTCATTAAATATGCAAAAATGGTTTCCGTTCGATAACTTGAGTTATGTGTGACGGATTTTCATGAAATTTGATGTGAAGGTACTTTATATCAAAATACAGGCTAAGTTCGATTTTGGAGTATGTAGGTCAAAGGTCAAAGGTCATAGCTCATGAAATATGCGAAAATGGTTTCCGTTTGATAACTTGAGTAATGTTTGACAGACTTTAATGAAATTTGATATGCAGGTACATGGTATCAATATACAGCCCAAGTTCGATTTCAGACTATGTAGGTCAAAGGTCATAGCTCATTAAATATGCGAAAATGGTTTCCAGAAGATTTAACAGTATAATGTGATGACTGTCCCATTGGACCTTATCATTTCATTGTCATGAATGCTGCTTCTTAATCACATCCAAGATTTCTTTCATGCCATTACACTGTTTCAAATATTATACAGTACTAACCTTTGAAAGTTCAAGGATACATTCATATTATGTTTTCACTTTTCACCTTCTTTCATTTTGCCACCTTTTCATATATGCTTTAATCGTCTTCTGTAAATCCCTGATTTTATTCACATTCTTTTATTAAATCTTCATACCAATTAACATAAAATTTATTTTCAGATCTTCCTATGGGCCATTCCATAAAGTAGTAAACTTTCTGTACATCGAATCCTCGGGTATTAATAACTTCCTTGCCTAGTAATATAGTAAAGTCTAATGAAAGTAACTTCTCCTGACGTATATACACTTGTACATGTACAACATTTGTACCCAGTGAGGGGGTGCTACGCTTTGCGTTGCCCTTGTTAAATTAGTTGTTTTATTATTTATACTTCACATCGTAGTGCTACATGCTGTTATTCAGAATAGGCTTTCACGGGACTATCATTCATGCTCTCGCTAGATTTCAGCTAGGAGTGCATCACACTTTTCAGAACTCAGATTGCTTTTTGCCACAATGGGAAAAGTTTTCCATATTTACTTTGCCAACAGCAAATTACAGCCAGTGAAAGAAAACTGAAAAGTAAAAGCCAGTCACAGATAGAGAGGTGGCTCAAGCAAGGGATAAAACTTGAGTAAACATTAGAGTGGCTTTTACAAGATGGCGAGAGCTATATTACTTAACCCTATCTAGACCTGGCTTCTTGGGGCTTCCGGGGGGGGCTTTTTACGCGCCCGCCCCCCAGTAACTGGTGAACGACATGGTGTATAAAATTGTTCCCAGACAAGTTTTAGGGAAAGTCAGGTCCTTTAGGTCCTAGCTCAAGCTGTTCAGAAATTATATGACGTGAAAATTGGCACGGGCATAAAAAGCCCACCCAACCGTCACCCCCCCATGGCTACATAGGGTTAAAGAGCTTCAAAACTAATGCTGATTTTGTGTAATTTATGCTTTATACTTTATCTAAGTAATAGTACTATTTACTGGTGCATTAGAGTATTCTCTCTCAATATGAGGATTTGCTCTCAGAACGATTAATAACTTGATATGTTACCTCATCATGGTAACTTATTCTTAGCGTGCTATTTCTTTATGCTAACACTTCCATTGTTTTTTTTTTTTTTTTTTGCTCAGTTGATGACCCGCACATCACTTCCATTGGTTTCCAGCTGGCATGTGCACGTGAGCGCATTGTCTGGTGGGATGCGCTTTGGGGGCAGGGCTTATGTCCTGCAGATAGCAGGGAACGCAGATGTAACCATTCAAAAATGACTCCCACTATTAAAAAATCTGAAAAGTTGCCTTCTGAACCTTTTTTTAAATTTTGCTTAATCTGTGTCTATGAAATTGGCTGGCAGTCCTCTGTATATCACACATTATAAAGTGTAAATACCATTTAGCTCCTCGTTTGGCAGCCAGGGTCATCATCATCGGAATTTGCATGAGACAGCGCTCACTCTTTGGCTCTGTCACAGGCTATTCTGAGAGGAGTTTCTGCACTCTTTCTGAATCTCAACTTAAAATCTGGAAAGCGGACACGGTGGAATACACTCAGACTTTACGCGCATGCGGCACACTCATGGCTAGAGGAATACACAGCGTCTCACGAGGACTGATGGCAATAACTGCCAGAGGGGTGTAGAGGGGTGTGACTGATAAACAGGCACAACCATTGTGTAGAGCTGCAATTGAGTGGTAGTGAATGTGAGCATGGTTGTCTGTCCGTGGTTCTAACAGCTGTTTCAGCCACCGCACACATTAGTAAAAGGTGGCCCTATTCTATATATGCTTTAATGGGGAAGTCATTGGTCAGGATGAGGGGACGGTGGACAGGAAAGATCCTGCAGTCCTGTCCAAGTGTACTTGCCAGATATTGCATTCAAATCCAGATATCCTAGCCAGATATAACTGTGAATTCCAAATACACTTGCCAGCAAATGCTTCATTTGCACCCTTGTATATTGAGATGAGGCCGCTTGGCCTTGGTTGCAATTACAGAAGTTGTGAAAATACTGAGCGTGTGCATGTTGGCAGGTACCACTGAAATTGGAGAAGCGGCAGATCTTATTTTGTCTAACTGTGAGATGTTGACTCCGTGAATCTGGGTTGCAAGAGAACCATCACCTACAGAAAAGTTCCCAAAATAGCCATCATGTAACAATGAGATAAAATTCAAGCTTTGTCAAACTGGCCAACTTTGAGATGTGGATATTTCTAATGGCTAAAGGTGCACAACATGTTCAACAGGACCCGATATGATGTCAGATTGGGGTTGCTTGCAATGCATGACAGCAGGACAGCCTCTGTATGGCAGGAGCTTTTTACAAGTCCAGTACCCATTACTAAAATGAGTATAAATAAAATTAACTTAGTTATTCAAACAACACATATCATAATCCCACCTAGTTTCTCGTTTTTGTTGAAATTTTTATCCATTATGCTTGCACTCTGACTTATATGGTGTCCCTCACCCTATTATTTTCTGTCTCCCAAATCGTTTCACTCAAAAGACCCCTGTCTATACGTGTTACATTTTACTGCACATAGCAGTATCTGGTATGGCCCCTTAACATATGTTTTTCTAGTTTGTTTTGGCATGTCCAGTCTGGTCCATAAGTATATGGACATTTTGGCTCTGTACCCCACCACAATAGATTTGAAATGAAATGATCAACTATTTTTTCAAGTGTTGGCTCTCTGCTTTATTTGAAGGGCTTTCAAAAATACTTTTTGAGCCATGCAAGAATTATAAACATTTGTTTTCAAGTACATATCCTGACCTCCTAATTGAAGAGGCTCAAAAGTCAGGGGACAAACCAACATAATCATTAATAGAATTGTAATTGTCAATGTTTGGTTGCTAATCCTTTGTGGTTCGTGAAGCCTGGAACCTTCAGATGTCAGCATATGCGGGATGTCTTCCCTGGCGATTCCCTGGCAGAGCTTCACTGCAGCTATATTCAGTCCCTGCTTGTTCTTGGGGTATTTTCTTCAGTCTTTCCTTTGGCAAGTGAAATGCTCAATTGGATTAAGATCAGATCATCGACCTGGTAGCAACATATATAATGTAGGGCCCACAGAACTAATTTTCCCATGCAGTCAACAGGAAACTGAAACATCCTATACAGCACCACCCCCTCCTTTACGTTTCCCAATAGAATGAGCCCAAAAGCAATAAAACGGGCAATAGAACTTTTAAAACTAGGGACCCCACCCAGTTCATTTTTCTTAGCACACTTCCCACTGAGGAGCACACGCTCTCTTGGCTCTATTCCCACCGGGAAGCCACACTCCCCCTTGGCCTGCTCTTTACAAGTGCAAAGACAGCACTTGTATTGGAATTCGCGCATCCTGCGCAATTTCATTTGGCTTATCTGCAGAGTGCTCACATCTCTGCGAATCTCCATTGAAGTTCAGGATTGCAAATCTCATTAAACTAGCTTATGCCCAGTGCTACTGCTAGTTGGATCATGGAACAACTCCGAAAAATAACATTTCTGAATCAGCAAGGACATTCCTCACGGTGACCGACACAGCAGAGCAGCGCGCAACACAGGACACAGGACTTCGGATCTGCGCGCCCCGCAGGACATCCACGCCAGAACTGCGTTGTTCAATGGATCCAGAGAGGAATCCCAAGCTATGAACTTCAGTAAGACTAACTGAACATTCCAGGCAGTAATGCAGTTTAGCGGTTTCAACTTAAACTGTACCGCATTTGCAGTTTGTCAATTACTGATGTAATTGTATAATCGCATTGTGTCCGTTTTTATATTTTATGAAGTCAAACAGCCATTGATTGTTTGCCTTTACATGCATAATCTTTTCCTGGCTAACTTTCTAATGCTGCAATTAACTAACTCACATGCTGTAGTATGGATGATGACTCAATGAGTAATACAAATTGCGTATGAGCTGAAGCAAACTCTTCTCGCAATTCGTTGAAGCCTAATGGAGTTATCCAGCCGAGCATCGGCCCGCCTATAGCTACATTTAGAAATTCTAATAGCACCTGCGCTGAAATACTTTGTCCCAAGACAAAGGAACTCGTGCCCACGAGCACACACGCGCATCTGCCACGTGCGCGGACACGCGCCTGCCCACTCCCAAAATCGCGCACACGCGTGCATCCTGCACGCGCGCCTGCACATACATGCACACTAACTCGCACGTGCACACACCATTGTTACTCTCTCTAGTTAGTATATAGTCCTTCCATAGATTAGCTCATGTATGTTCTGTGTTTGGTGTCTGTTTTGGTGCTGTAACACGTGGGAGTCTGAGTCAAAATGGCCTATGCAGAACTCCAAAAATCCTTCAGATTATTAATTAAATCTTTGATTTAATTATTGTTTTTCTTTAATCATTAATATTGGTTATTTTAGTTATTAATTAAAATTCCATATTTTTGGTTATATTAGTAATTTTATGAGACTGGTTACTAAATTTGCAGGTTTCCTGCTGAATCATGTGGTTATCTTGCGGGAAGGATTATTAGGACGAAACGTCTGAATTATCCATCCTCGCTATTTTACGTATCGTAAAGGCATATTCCCCGACACATGCCTCGTGGGAGGAACTTTAATATTTTTATTAAAGTTTTTATAAATAATTAATAACTAATTTTATTAGTCATTAATTACATTGGATAGCCACTTTAATGCCCTTTTAAGCTGCTGCACCTACAATAATTACATGTAAATCACATAGTGAGATAATAACACATACATTGCCATAGAACAGGTTGCCAGCCTAATATTTAATTACTTTTGGTTCTTTAAAAGGGTCTACACATACTGCCAGGTTCTCTAAATATTTGAACATTGACAATGTTTTTATTATTTTCGCTGTTAACCAAAGAATATTGAAGTTGAAGATGCTTATTGAACATGAGCTTATTGTGCATACTTTCAGCTTCAATTTGAGGGTAGGGGGAGAGTGGGGTAAATTGAGCCATTTTTTACTCAAGATGTCCTCTAGGCAAGGGAAAGTGATACAGAAGTAAAACAAAAATGTCCTCCTTTATTTCAGGATGTTTCCTGTCAGTGGAAATGGTAACAATGCATTCATGACAAAAGAAAATGAAAATATGACTTCTTAAAAGAAAGTTGTCTCTTGGCTCAACTTGCCCCAGCTTAGGGGTAAGTTGATCCAAGTCAGTATGTAAATTGAGCCACCTGGGGGTAAATTGACCAATTTACTTTTTCAAGTTTAAACCTCAGCATCATTTCAAATTATACCAATTTAAACTTTGAACTATAAATAACATGTCAAATACAAGTGTGTTGCTCGGAATATTTTAATACAAATGGTGAAACAACGATTGAATACTATCAAACAGAGTGTAACAACTGTAACTGTGGTCTAAAATCTAAAAACATGCACTGAACTCACAAAAAAGAAGAGTGTGGTTTTCTATCACATTAAGGAACATTAATGAGGCTTGAGTTTTGAGATTCTCAATTTTATTACTTAAAGGGACCTATTATGCTGATCCTTCTTTTAATACATATTAGTAATGTTATAATGTTGGTTGTCCATGCTCAACCTCTGAAAAGTTTCTAAACATAAGATACAGGGGTTTTGCCGTAATCCAAGAACGTGATTTTGTGAGCGTGATTTCCTCTGTGAACAGCTCTTCCCGAGATCTTCACGAGATCTGAGTAAAACCTGACATCAGGTTGTGCCATCCAATTAGTACAGACGTAGCCAGAGCCAATCATGGCGCTGGACCTGCCCACACCGGAAACTATTCTAGCAGGCACTAACAACGGCAGATCATACTATGCCTTAGTAGCATCTTCACTTTTGGAAATACAAAAGAAGAACAGCAGATCATTTGAGGTGCAATTTTGTCAGTATCTCTCCCAAAGCTGCTTGTCCGTTTACTTTTGGACGCGAAGAAAAACAACGATTTTTCTTCCAAAAGACGATGCCACCAGAAATCAGTGGGTAGCTTTTTTGTTTGCTGGCAGCAAAAAAGCCACGGCCAAAGGGAACGTTAGCTGATTGTGCTCAGCATTTCACCAAAGACAGCTTTATCAATAAAGGATAATTCGACACAGGATAAGCGTTTCAGCTGCTTCTCAAACCTGAAGCAGTTGCATCGATCAAGCGCTCGGAGCCACACACTGTAAGTAACGATATAACAGCAAATAATGTAAGTGAAGCTAACGTGTTACGGGTGGCTAGCAGGACCGCAAGCGATAGTTAGCACTAACAACTGGCCTCAAACGCAGGCTTGGTAAAATATCTGAAGATAAAGCCTGTATTGGTCGCGACTGTCCATGACTCACAGACGCAGAAGCTGTAAGTTGCTTTTACTGCATAAGCCAACCTGACGTGATAGCCAGTTGATTGTGGCTGTAGCACAGCGGCTAACGTAGCGAAGTTACTGTTGCTAATGTTTGTGTCCTAAATATGCAAGAGTGATATCGGGAAATTCTACAGAAGGTGTGTGAACATAAACCTCATTTGAAGCTAACTTTTAATACTTGTTTGTAATTTGGATGCTTGGTACAACTGTTCACAGTAACAGAACTTGCTGTCTGTAAAACCTGTATTGCAAGGGTTTGTCTCTGTGGTTATGACCGCTCGGTTACCAGCTACTGCATGTTAGTTTGCGTGTCGGGCTAATTAAAAATGCTCCTGGTTAACTTATATGCAGTAATTCTGATCGGTATGCTTGTGTTACTTCGGTAAGCATCAATGTGGCAGTTTCATCATAACGTTGCCCGATTGTAGCCTCTACAGTTAGTGATCGCTTCACTTATCCATGACCGGGATCAGCAGGATACTTCACAAATGTCTGAGCAAGCTCTCTGGTGCTACCATGAAAGCAATGCGAAACGCAGAAGCTCTACCGGTTTACAAATGATTTCTCTGCACTACCTTGACATAATTTCATCCCCCTTTAGAAATTGTTGTGGCTAATAAAAAGCCAAAAAAGGCGGAGATTAAATAGGTAATTCTTTCCTGTAGAAGTGATCGATTCGTTAGCTCCACATAAGCAACTTGTCCGCGCTAATGGAACGTACAGTTTGCAAAACCTGTATTATGTTCATAACATAACCGAGCTCGACTGTATTATGTTCATAACATAACCGAGCTCTCTCTAGCTGTCGCGTACTATCCATAAAGCTGCTTTCACATCGGACACGAAACGAATTTTTCGCGCAACAGATTACATTCAAAGTCATGACCACTTATCAGCTTCTGCATGTTAGTTCCCCTGCTCTGCTAATTAAAAATGCTCCTGGTTAACTTATACGCAGCGATTCTGATCGGTATGCTTGTGTTACTTCGGTAAGCATCAATGTGACAGTTTCATCATAACGTTGCCTGATTGTAGCCACTACAGCTGAAGCTAACCGGAGAGGTGCTGTATGTGTCTGCCGAGTTGGGCTGCAGTTAGACCAGACGTAGGTTTTGCAAAGCTTGGGGTGAGTTTTTGAGTGCTTCTGAAACGATCGCTTACCTTATCCATGACCGGGGTCAGCCTGATACATCCCCAATGTCTGAGCAAGCTCTCTGATGCTACTGGTGAAAGCAATAGGGAAAAGCACAGGCTATAATGTGTATGGTATCACAAACGATTTCTCTGCATTGCTGTCGATTGAATATTAAATCGGCGACTGAATATTAAATTATTTCCTGAAAAAGTGATCGATTCGCTAGCTCCACATAAGCTACGGTTCACGCAGCCGGAACTTCACGGTCTGTAAAACCTGTATTATGCTCATAACATAACCGGAGATCTAGCTTGCTCTCGCGCACAATCCATAACGCGCCCATTCTCTGCGAGAAACGCTTTTGTCATTCCGGACGCAGTAAGTAAACCATTACCACGGGCAATTTCCGAAAAGGCCGTTAAGCCTGGAGCTTTCACCCCTCCGTCATATACCAGCGCAGAAGCTGTTCGTTGCTCCACGCTAGCAACACATCACAGCTATGCACACGACCCAGCAGGTCCTAATACACACCGAAGCAGTCCATAAGCTGCTGGTCCACTTTTAGCTGCTCCTCACTGTCCATGTTTCCCTCTAAACTCAGACCCACCGGATTTCTACGGTCTCCGGTCTACACTTGGGCATGTCGACCCGTTCTACAAATGTGTCTATATGGGGTGGATTCTAGCTTCCCCTGCATCCTAGCTAGGAGTAGAAAAAACCGCGGTACTCACCAACTGTTGCCGTAGCAAACTGTAGCCGATAGCAAATTTGAGCTTGCGCTGACAGATATTCGCACTGCGTCCTCCACTTTTGCCGCTGCGTTTGTTAGAACAAGATCATGTCATTAGATCTATATTCAAGTATAACGTTAGATTGCGGAATTTGCCCGCCGCTTCCTTGTCAGATTGCAGACGTGTCTCAGGTTTCACTTTGGGGAGCCGGACACGAAAAAACTGCGTTCTGCAGCCTCGTCCGCCCAACTCCGCCCTCCACAGAGCTGGCCAGTCAGAAGAAAGTGGGCACACGGGGAGGGGGGGGGGCCATAGCGGAAGAGCCACCCCAGTGAGGCGTTTCAGGCAGAGACTACAATGTACTACAAATGCAGTTTTTTGAGGATGGTAGTGTGAGCGAAATAAATACCTTTTTTTTTTACTTTGCGCGATCAGGAGTACTCTAGGGGAGTCAAAGACCAAAATATAAACTTGGAAAAATAGCAAAATAGGTCCCCTTTAACTTTACTACTTTCAGGGTGCTCATTTGGAGCAATTGTCCCGACACAGGGAGCGTTTTCTCCCAGAGATAAGTTCGTTTGGGTTTGTGTGAACACAGCAAATGCACTCTGATGCAGAACAAAACAAGGAGGCCGAGATCACCAAAAAAAGGGCAGTCTCTGCTCGCTTCCATTCGAACCCTGGAGCGGTTCGTTTGCTGTGAGAACACAATCATCTCAGCAACCGGCACAACTGACTCAAAGCTGTTGCATAGACAGTTGTAAGAAACTGGTCACTCTTTCTGTCTCCTAAGTGGGCGCGGTCGCAGATTTTGTTGCCAGAAGTGATTGGTAAATGGTAGTAATTAAACGTTGGGATATATAAATATCTATCTTATAGTTGCATGTTGCGTGTATATTTCCTTTTACTTTTCAACATCAGGCATTTTACGACACAGCTAAAGGCTATACTCAGCCAGCTACTGCATCCACAAATGTTATTTGACATGAGCTTAAAAATTAGATTTTGGCTTGCTGGTGTTTACTCTTGGAGTGGTTCTTAGGTTTTGAACAGGATAATGTTTGGCCAGGTCTGTATTTTTTTTTTTTAAATTTCAGTGGGGCTCACGAGTATAATAAAGGCTAAATTAAATAATACTTAAATTACGTTACGTATTTTACTGTAATTGGCATTAGCTATGGCTTGAGGGGCATTGCTTCAGCTAGTTTAAGCCTAAAAAGCTGGTCTGTAATACGACAGTTGCTAATCTATCCCTTACCTGTCTGCATACTTCGGAAAAGAAAAGATGGGTAGATTGTCTATTATTGCAACCAATTGCTGCACAAAGTGTCGGCATTTTTAACGTGGATGCATAAGACACACTTCACATTGCTTTTTTTGCCTTATTTTGTTTAATATCTGATATCAATCCAGTTAAAGATCATAGCGATCAAATATATTCCTTTTCCCCTTTAAAAACGATTAAACATCGATGACCATAACAGTATAACTGAACATATAAATACAAGCCTTATTTCAGTTTAAATTTTTATTCGTGGTTTCCCGCCCTTGACCTCAATGGCTGCTCTCTCCATCTCCTCAAGGGGTGTTGAGCCCCAGTTTGTCTTCCTGTTGTATTATCTTGGCATGATTACTTTTCTACAATGTGTAAAATATTAGGAACAAAAAAAACAGGTATGTAATACAACATTATAATAAACTTTTTGACTTTTTAGACATAATGTAACTCCATGCTTCATGGTGGGGTAAGTTGAACCACTGGCTCAATTTACCCCAAGGCATTTGACTCACTTTACCCCACAGCCACCCTTTTGGAAAAAAACGACCTAGCTGAGCAATTCAGGCTAATCTTTAGCTAAATGGTTCACATGGTTTAATATGCTAGCAAATCATCAACATGTATGATACACATTTTTAGACCTGGATAAATTTGCTTTCATGTAACAGTCATTATAGCTGAAATGTAAAAAAATTACAAAACCCAAAACCAGTGAAGTTGGCACGTTGTGTAAATCGTAAATAAAAACAGAATACAATGATTTGCAAATCCTTTTCAACCTATATTCAATTGAATACACTGCAAAGACAAGTTACTTAATGTTCGAACAGGTAAAGTAATTTTTGCAAATATTAGCTCATTTGGAATTTGATGCCTGCAACATGTTTCAAAAAAGCTGGCACAAGTGGCAAAAAAAGACTGAGAGAGTTGAGGAATGCTCATCAAACACTTATTTGGAACATCCACAGGTGAACGGGCTAATTGGGAACAGGTGGGTGCCATGATTGGGTATAAAAGCAGCTTCCTGAAATGCTCAGTCATTCACAAACAAGGATGTCACCACTTAGTGAACAAATGTTGAGCTGATTGTCGAACAGTTTAAAAACAACATTCCTCAACGAGCTATTGCAAGAAATTTAGGGATTTCATCATACGGTCCGTAATATCGTCAAAAGGTTCAGAGAATCTGGAGAAATCAAAAAAACAGGAAAACCAACATTGAATGTGACCTTCGATCCCTCAACATTGCATCAAAAAAATCAGTGTGTAAGGACATCACCACATTTCAGAAAACCACTGTCAGTAATGTAACTACATCTGCAAGTGCAAGTTAAAACTCTACAATGCAAAGCGAAAAGCCATTTATCAACAGCACCCAGAAACGCCCGGCTTCGCTGGGAAGCTCATCTAAGATGGACTGATGCAAAGTGGAAAAGTGTTCTGTGGTCTGACGAGTCCACATTTCAAATTGTTTTTGGAAACTGTGGATCCTCCGGACCAAAGAGGAAAAGAACCATCCGGACTGTTATAGGCCAAAGTTCAAAAGCCAGCATCTGTGATGGTATGGGGGTGTATTAGTGCCCAAAAACTTACACATATGTGAAGGCACCATTAATGCTGAAAGGTACATACAGGTTTTGGAGCAACATATGTTGCCATCCAAGCAACGTCTTTTTCATGGACGCCCCTGCTTATTTCAGCAAGACAATGCCAAACCACATTCTGGTTACAACAGCATGGCTCCGTTAAAAAGAGTGCGGGTACTAGACTGGCCTGCCTGTAGTCCAGACCTGTCTCCCATTGAAAATGTGTGGCGATTATGAAGCGTGAAATACGACAACGGAGACCCCAGACTGTTGAACAACTTAAGCTGTACATCAAGCAAGAATGGGGAAGAGTTCCACCTGAAAAGCTTCAAAATTGGTCTCCTCAGTTCCCAAACGTTTACTGAGTGTCGTTAAAAGGAAAGGTGATGTAACACAGTGGTAAAAAGGCCCCTGTGCCAACTTTTTTGCAATGTGTTGCTGCCTTTAAATTCTAAGTTAATGATTATTTGCAAAAAAAAAAAAAAAAAGTTTCTCAGTTTGAACATTAAACATCTTGTCTTTGCAGTGTATTCAATTGAATATAAGTTGAAAAGGATTTGCAAATCATTGTATTCTGTTTTTTATGAAATTTACATAAAAACTGGTTTTGGGTTTTGTACTTTGACAAGCAAAAAACAGTTTTTTGTAAAGAAAACATACTTACCACAGTACCATGTGCTTCTCTCAATCACTGGGACTGCAAAATGGAGGGTGCTTGCGGAATTTATGGTCACATGACAACAAATGTGTTCCGTTGCCTAGATACAGGGGGTGGGCCAACTTACCCACTGGCTCTTCTTACCCCCCTCTCCCCCTACATACTGTATATCAAAATTGGGGGTATAGTTTAAGAATTAAAATGCTTTCTTAAGAGGTCCCTTACTTTTTAAGGGACCACAAGTATTTGAATAATAAGCTACTCAGCTGATTTATCGTGTTTTATTCCCCAAGTTTATTTAAAAGTGAACTCGTAAAAAGTCTGCAGTTGATTTTTGAATCTGTTGCTGTTAATCTGTTGCTATTAATGTAAAATCTGTGAGAGCTGTCGCAGCCAGTGAAGCAAGCCATTATTATGCTCAAAAAGCAAAACAAACCCACCAGAGAAGAAGCTTAACCAAAGGGCTAAATTATTAAGAAGAAAGAAGGCACTGGTGAGCTCAGGAATGCAAAAAGGACAGGAAGACCATGGATAACAAGTGTGGCGGGTGACAGAGGAAATCTTTCCCTGGAGAGGAAAAACCCCTTCACTACGGTTGGTCAGAACAAGAGCATCCTCCAGGAGGAAGGCATATCTGTGTCAATGCAATAATCCAGAGAATACCTCACCAAAGTAAATACAGATGGCTTATCTCAAGATGTAAACCATTTGTAAGACTCAGGCCAAAAAATGTCTAAAACGTCCTGCAGAGAGTTTAACTCAAGATATAATTCATTGGTAAAATGAAAAACAAAACAGCTGGAACTACTCATAATCCAAAACATACTACCTCACCTGTGAAGTGTGGTAATGTGTGGGCATGTATGGCTGGCAATGGAATTGATTACCAAAGGTGTATCGTGCCAAAGTCAGCACTCACGAGAAGACTTTACCAAAGTAAATATAAAGGGTTTATCTCAAGATATAAACCATATATCTGAAAAAAACCTGCATAGTTCAGGGCTTCTATCCTATTGAAAGATGAAACAAAGATCAACATGCACCAGAATGATGGGAAGAGAAGAATATAGAAAAGAGAAGGAACTGCTCATGATGCTAAGCATTTCTCTAGTTCTGTGAAAAGTGATCATGTGTGGACATGTATGGCTGCTTCATGTATATACTGACAATATGACTGTTGACAAAAGCTGGAGGATGAATTCTGAGTTGTATATGACTATGTTTTATGCTGATAAAGCCGAGCGCTTCAGAACTCATCACACAATGCTTCACAGTGCAGATGGACAATTAGTTGGAAGCATACTGCAAAATCAAATCAAGATTTTTTCAGGCTAATAATTAGAATGCTGTTCAACATTCAAGTCAGTCAAATGACCTGAATCCAACTGAGCATTTGCGTCACTTGCTGAAGTCAGAACTCCCGAATAACAAAGCAGGAATGGAAGACCACTGCAGTGAAGGCCTGAAAGAGCATCACAAGGGCAGCGACCCAGCATCTGGTCACAGACTTCAGGCAGTCATTGACTCCAAAGGGTTTGCCACCAAGTATTGAAAATAACAATTGAACGTGAACTCCTTATTTTGAGTGTGCTGTGCAGAGAATAGGTATAATTCCTACATGGTCTATGAAGTATTCCTGTCAAAACCGTTAAATTATAGCTGAAAGTCTGCACTTCAAGCACATCTTTATTTTTTCTTTTGAAATGGATTTTGGTGGCCTATAATGCTAAAACAATGAAAATTGTGCCACTGTCCAAATATTTATGGAAATAAATGTGTAAAAGTGCTTTTAGTCCTACAACATTCACCTGATTTGGATGCAAATATCCTTAAATGAAAGGTGAAAGTGTGTACTTTGACGTCATGTTCATGATTTAATTTCAACTCCAATATGCTGTGATAGACAGCTAAAATAACAGTAACTTTTGCAGTGTCCCTAGTACCTTTTGTGTGTTTGAACATAGCCTTGACTTCACCAGTACCTTTACTAGTTACATATCTATCTATCACCTGAGTAAAGGCAAAATTCAGTTTTTAACCCATTTAAACCGAGACAGCATGTGCGCATTTTAACCCTTAAAACCGGGGACGCTGTTACGCATTTCTACTCTTCAGGCCGGGAAAGCGAATACGTCATTTTGTGGTTTTCATTACTTTTCCGACCATTTCTGGGCTCATAGCTGTTCTTTTACTGGCACTTTATACTAGGGCAGATGCCATAGTAACACTTCAAGACACTTTATTTTTTATATTTTTATGTTTATTTTTATTTTATTTGAACGGACACTTTATCATGCCTGCCACCTGTTCCAGAGAAAGAAAAAATGTTTGTTATTCTCTAGTGCAGAGCTTATACTTTTATTTATTAGGCCTCTTTATTCCATTTGAGTTGTGCATGTTATGTAGTGAGAAATTTGTTATTTATTTTATTGGTTTTATTATATTTTATAGTTTGTTATAGTTTGTTCAGTGTTTTAAATATTGTGATGAAGATTTGCACAAATAAAAAACATAAATCTTATGAATACCACAGGTGTAAGCTCTCAAATACTTTTTGAATTTTGTTTCTATCTGCTACAGAGGCTGAGATATCAGCTTTTTACGAGACGTTGACACCTGGGTGCTGTTTTCCAGAAAACCTCAGGTTTTAGGGGTTCTTTTCAAAATCGCCCATAGGTTTTCATAGGCGTTTTTTGAATAGGCCTCAGACCTAAATGGGTTAAATTATAATTTTATTCATTGAAGGAAAAAAATTCTTACATTGGACCTGCTAGTACAGCAATTTTTATCCATAATTGAGTTAGAGTAGACGTGCCCAGGCATGATTATTGCCAACCATATTGCCATACTGCCAACCAATCTAAACATCACTTGAATGGAATTTTGCCAGCAACATGAAGTAGGCTTGAAGGTATCAAAAACCCTTATATTGCGATCAAAATAAATTTTGGAAATGATAAGAAAGAACGGTATAATTATGCAGCAAGACAATGATCTGAAGCCCTAGTAGTTAAGTCCACCACTGAAAGGTTAAAAAAACGAAATTTAAATTTAGAAGTGGCCTGGGCAAAGTCCTGACTTGAACCCCATTGAGTTCATATCTAAAAATCCTCCAATATGACTGAATCAAAGCAATTCTGCAAGAACTATCTGTGAGAACAGTGAGACCCTAACCTGTAGTTCGAGGCCTGTGAATGATTGAAAACAGGTCATGACCAATCATTATTTTTTAGGGATTGTTTGAGCTTCCCCTATCGCCAGTTCACCAGCTGCCACTGGTAAAGCACCATTGTGAAAGTCCTATGAAAAGTGCAATACAGATTAAAAAAAAAATCAATTAAACTGAAATGCACCATTACATTCCTCTCAGTGTGTTAGACATTGTGTGGCGCCTGACTTTTTAGTAGTGATATAACATACTGTATGCAATTTAAAAAAGATTCTGTGCCACATATCAGTGTGTATCAGTTTTTTTTCAGAGATTTTTTTTTTCTAAATTGCCTTATTTGACATTTATATTTAACTTTCAGTCTTTTGCATCCAAAGACACCCTACTTGGCTGATATATAGCCAGTTACAAACAATGTGGGAAGTTTATTTGCAGTGAGGAGTGTGACAACTGTGTATATGTGCAGCATGATAGCTTTGCCCCTGTGAGAGCAGGGTAGTCATGGAAATTCTTGGTTTCCTCACTAGGGTCTCAAGGGAGCTGGAGCCCCCCAGCTGACTATGGGCAAAAGGCAGGGACACAACCTGGGCCGTTTGCCCAACCCATCGCAGGGCGTGCACATCATTCAATCACACTCTCACACCTACAGGCAAATTAGATCCCCCAATTATCCTGGCATGCATGTCTTTGGAGTGTGGGTGGAAACCAGAGTACCCAGAAGAAATCCATGTGAACACGGGGAGAGCGTGGAAACTCCACTGTACTGGCCCCGTGCCACACAGGTGTTTGTAATGCAATATGCTTTCTCAATGCACTGTACAGACTACGTTTTCTTTCGAGGCTTTAATTCTATGTGTCTACTCAGAGCTAAATCATATTTTAGTGAAGAATTTCATGATTTCTCGCTCCATACTGTTGTCTGTCAAAGATTCATGGACTTGTAGCCGCAGTCCATTTTTTATGAATTATTCTGTTTATCCTTTGAAGAGGGGAGTATCCTTGATGATTTAAGTATCAAATGTATGTGTCTCAATATCAATGAACCCCCGGGCCCTGGCTGCCCAGAGCAGCTTTTTCAGAACCAGTCTGAGATTTTGCCTGAGGAAAATATGCTTTTGCAATCTCACTTCCGTCTTGTTTATTCCATGGGCAAAGTGTTGGCATGCAGGTGAGGAGGTGGATGTAAACATGCTGTTTCCCAACTGTGAATGTGAATGAGTTCCTTTGTAGCCGATAAATCATGATCAGTTAGTCTCTACTGATGTTACTAAGCATCTTCTCTTGCCTGAAAGTGAGGCACGGGAGGCTGAACCGGGAAGATGCTTGACGGGCTGCATTGCTTTAGAGCGAGTGAAGACAGAATCAGGAAATTGTTCTTAGCATGTAGCATCATGAAGGCTGTACTTTTACAGCCCCCTTGTCCCTGAAAAGAACCTACTCCAAAAATGTTGATGCTAATGGGGGGATGAGAGTGGCCTTTCTCAAATTACAGAATGATTGAGCGCAGGTATGTTTTCGATTGTTTGTTTTCCTGGGCTTGTATCCCAGAAGTATTTCAACTTGTACAATGGAGTGAAAAAGTATTTGCCTTATTACTGTGTCATTACTGATTTTTTTGTTGTTGTTGTTGTTGCAAATTTGTCACATTTGAATGTTTCAGATCAAGAAACTATTTTAATATTAGACAAAGATAACCAGAGTACATATGAAATGCAGTTTTTAAACAATGATTTCATTTTATGAAGGAAAAAAAAAATTATCCAATCCTACCTGGCCCAACACAAGGAAGTAATTTCCCCCTTAGTTACTAAAATCAATCAAATTAAACAAATTTAATTGAGAATTGGGTTGAATTTCATTAGATGCACCCTGCAGGCATGATTGCTGCCAGTCCTGTTGAATCAAAACATTATTTAAATAGAACCTGTCTGCCAGTGTGAAGAAGGCAAAAAGCTGCACATGATTGTGATCTAAAGAAATTCAAGAACAGGTGAGAAACAAAGTTGTTGGCATCTATCAGTCTGAGGCAGGGTTACAAAACCATTTCTAAGGCTGTGGAACTCCAGTGAACCACACTGCGAGCCATCATCTATAAATGGAGAACATGAGGAACTGTGGTACACCTTCCCAGGAGTGGCTGGCTCACAAAAAATCTTCGAAGAACGCATTGACAACTCATCCAGGAGGTCACAAATGAACCCAGGCTAACATTGAAAGAACTGCTGGCCTCAGTTGCCTCAGTTAAGGTCAGTATTCAGGATTCCACAAAAATATAGAGGAAGGTCAAAAATGGCATTTATGGGAGAACCGCAGGGCAAAAACCACTGCTGACAGAAAAGAACACATATGCATGTCTTTCATTTGCCACAAACATTTTGATGACCCTCAAGACTTTTGGGATAATATTCTTGGGCTGATGAGTCAAAAATGGAACTTTTTTGGAAGACATGGGTCCCATTACATCAGGCATAAAGCCAACACTGCATTCCACAATAAAAACATCATACCAGCAGTCAAATAAGGTGGGGGTAGTATAATAGTCTGGGGCTGCTTTGCTGCTTCAGAACCTGTGCGACTTGCCATAATTGATGGAATAATGAATACTCATCTCTACCTGAAAATCCTGAAGGAGAATGTTGGTCATCAGTTTGTGACCTAAAGCTCAAGCGCAGTCGGGTTATGCAGCAGGGAAATTATCCAAAGTACCCAAGCAATTTTACCTCTTAAGGGCTCAAAAGAGGGGTGGCCTAGTCACAGTCTTCATTTTAGTGTGATTGTGATGCTGTGGCATGACCTTAAACAGGCAGTTCATGCACAAAAAAACTCTCCAATGTGGCTGAATTAAAACTATTCTGCTGAGAAAAGTTGGCCAAAATTCCTCCAAAGAGATTTAAAAGACTCTTTACTGGTTATTGCAAGCATTTGATTGCAGTTGTTGTTGCCAAGAGTGGCACAACCAGTTATTAGGTTTAGGTGTGCAATTATTTTTTGCGTGGGTGATATAGGTTTTGAATCACTGTTTGCCTCCAAAAAAATGAAATTAAGCATTATTACACGCGAGGGTGTGCCTGACCGTCATTCTTGTCACCACTGTGATGCGGCCAGGAACGAGGCACTTGCGCATCACTGAAGTGACAAGAATGACGGTCAAGTACACCCTCGAGTGTCATAATGCAATTATACAACTATTACCAACAAAACAAAATGTATAATCAAAATTTATTCATACTGTGGGCATTTTGCTCTCAAAATATAAAAGTTTTTTGCTAGTGTTCTCTCCGTTTCTGTGGAAATACATGAGATCTGACGTTAACTAGTCCTTGTCAGACAGCCAATTTGGGCTGTTTTCTAGACATCGTGATTTCCCAAAACTGAATAAATACCGCACATAGCAACACAAAACTGCTTTGCTAGCTCAATCATGTTGTAACTAGGCTAGAATATCCACTGGAAAAAAATAATTTTTTCATGGACTTATAGTCATACTTCTGCCGACATCTCAGTCATTTTTAAGCTAACAGGTGCTTGACAACGACTTGCCAGCACAGCTGATCTTTATCTACAACGAACTTATATTAACGGTTATATTTAAATATTGGCAACGGCTTTCCAGCGCCAGAACAAACATCTATATTTTGATTAACTCAGGAGCAGATGTTTCATTTCAGCTGGGGGTTTGTCACTCCAATTTAACGTTAGCTCCGATTAATGTGGCTAAGCAGCAAAAGTAACCTGTAACATTTAGGCTGAACAGAGTTATATAATTTCAACCCCACCTTTCGGGGCCTTTAGCTAATCACCTTTTCAGGCTATTATCAATTTCTTTAAATAAAGACGACAGTTTTCACAGATGTGTTGATTTATAAAATGTTCATTTCAATGTACACATGCAAACAAATGGACAAATTCATTAAATCAATGGCATAGGCAACTAAGATAGGCGGAGTAATATTTTCAGTGATGAGGTATTTTTCATTTGAGCGCAGGCAATAAGTACTGTCTTGCTCATTTGAGAACATTCTAAACATCCAATTGACCAATCAGATTGCTCAGTCGGATCTACATGTTGTATAATGATCATTTAAAAACTGCATTTTGTATTTACTCACATTGTCTCAGTCTTTCATTAAAATGTGTTAGTTGGATGATCTGAAACATTTAAGTATGATAAATAAGCAAAAATAGAAGAAATTTGGAAGGGGCACTATAGGCTAGATTCAAACCCAAGGTAGCCAGGGCAATCACAGCTAAAAAGGGTATCATGAAGCTGGTTATGAACTCATCTTTCAAAAGCAGGATTTACCATTCAATTTATGCAAATTTATACAAAAAGGGAAGTGTTTGTATCAATAATATTTTTGTTTTATGTTGGCCTTGTGTCATGGAAAGTATGTATTTATCAGTTTCCCAACAAAGCATTTTAAAAAAAAATATTTCTGACTGTACTGAGACTTGTAACTTGTGTAAGAAGAGTGAAAACTGAATTCTGCAATGATTTTTTGTAACATCTAATGAAAAGTAAATTATGATGTAAATGGGCGACATAGGTTGTACTGCCAATGCAACTGTACTGGGGCCCTCCCATAATTGGTTACATAGCATGGACCATTGCCTTAAATATTTTGGATAAATATCCAGTTACATGTATGTAAATCTCTCACGCCATTTTTTTCTATAGATCATTCAATAAGCAAATTCATGCCAATCATGGTCATTATTGTTGCTCGACATTATTCATGTCATAATGTAGTCCATTTTCTCCCATAGAAAACATTTGTTTTACACAATTAAATAATTTGTGGTTATTTTGTGACAAGGTGGTGCCATGGGTTGTGCTGTTGCCTCACAGCAAGGTGTCCGGTTTTTGTGTTATCCCTGTGTTGTTGCCTTGAACTTACTGCAACTGATGACAGTACCATTTCCAGGTTATTTGCAGCCTCTCAATTGACTCTCAGTTCTGAAAAATAGCTGCTTGAACCTAACAGCACGAGCATTAAATATGAGGAAGAAAAATGGCGTACCTTATAGAAAATAAGTATTCTTTTTACGTCATTGTGGTATTACGTTTAAGAATGCTTGGCAATCACTGAACTTTTGTCCTCGGGCATATATTTCTGCTTACACTCAAAGCTCAGTTCCATATCACTCATTAGGGAGGTTTCCCACTCTGCCTATTTTCTACTTAGACAACACTCTTTTTCGAGGCACCCTCTCAGAGTGGAGGTCATCATTGGTCTTCCATCATGAATACTGTGTGTGCAGACCTTCAGAGTAATTGCCTTTTTCACATGACTGATCATCAAAATACATCTTATGAAGCCGACTTGGAAGGGGGAAAGGCTTTATTTCTTTGCTGCATTCGTAACTACATCTATAAATCCGACTGAGTCTGAAAATAAATAGATGGGATTTGTCCCTTGAGCTCACAAGCACTGGACCCTTCTAATTTTCGCTGCCCCAGGGATTTTATTTTGTTTGTTGTTTATTCATCATTATGGCTTCTCTATTTGCCTTCTCTGTGTGACTGACAACTCATGATTGATTCCTTTCATTTTTTTCAGTCTGAACTGTAAAATGTAATATTTACACCATGTCAATTTTCTAGACAGGTAACAGAAGCTAATCACTGCATGGTTGCAGACCAAGTTTCAGGTTTACTGCGTTTTTTTTTTTTTTTTTTCGGTCCTGGTAATCACTTCCTTTTGCACCCTCTGTCTGTGTTTGAAATAGGTGAGAGTTGTTCAGTTGCTCTACTTCCCTGGTTTAATTTCAGGGTCACAGACAGCTACCGCCACTGGGGGAAAGCTGGGAAGTGTAGGTTTGGAGTTGGCTTTGGAGCTGTGGGATGAAACATCCCTCGCCTGATGCCTTTTTACCCTCAGGTCTCAGCACTGATCACAAACAAACTTTGACCCTTTGCTTGCACAAGGTTTGTGCATAAAAGTCTGAATTACCTTTAAAAAAAAAAACACGGTATGTACTGCACTTTGAGTTAGTGGCCCTTCCTTCTAAAGACTTAACTCTGAGGATTATTTGCCCTCTGTGTTTCACTTCAGAATTTATTCTTCTGCTGTCAGTAGACTCAAAAACAATGAAGGAAACTGAGCCATTTTGAGTGGCACCCATGCTGCTCATTTTCAATGGATAATGCAACCTCTATTATCCTTCAGTGATTGGGGATGGTGCGTGTCTTGGATTATCAGCAAGTACTTTCTTTTTGCACTTTCATCTTTAAATCACTTTGGTAATTTAATGTTACTCTCCATTTCATGAAAACTCCGTTCCATGAGACTTTCTTCCAGGCATGGTCAGTCTGTTCGACATACTGACGGATTGATTCAAGTTACTGTTTGGCTAAATTGCCCACAGACATTGATCTGAAGGACGTCACGTGATCTATTCTACCAGCAGATCATTAGTCTATCAAATTGAATATTTTCTCTACAACCTATTATCTCCGTGCACCGATATAAAGCTAAAGGCATGGGGCAGAGACACTTTATTTGGGTGCTGAGATACATGTGAAGCTGAACCAACCACATAACACACCCTTCCCATCGTCTCTCAGGTTATTTTCATTATTGTTATCGCGGCTCACTCTGAGGCTCTTGCAGAAACCCTCTCATTAATAACTGAGGACGGCATGAGGCCCTGAGGACTCTTCACTGAGACAGACACTCGGCTGAGCTGCAGTGGATCTGAGTGAGTCAAATGAGGAGCAAAGGAGCCTGCTGGAGCCTGCATTGAGTTGAATGGCCATGTAGGCTGTGTGTGAGTCTGTGTGTGTGTGTGTGTGTGTGTGTGTGTGTGTGTGTGTGTGTGTGTGTGTGTGTGTGTGTGTGTGTGTGTGTGTGTGTGTGGTGGCTGACACAGGTGCTTTTCTCAGGAGAGTTAAGGAGCAAAGCAGGGAAAAGCACAGGAGGTGGAGCAACTGGTGCTTGAGTTATGAAGAATTACTTTTCGTGGAGCAGGTGCGGTCCATTTGGGCGCTGTTTTAGACTATCAGTCTGGGAACTGTGCTAAAAATTTGAGTGTTAACTGTTTTCTTACCTCAGTTTCTTCCAGCAGTAAGATATTAGATATGTTGTGGGACCAGGACAGTTGCTAGGAGTTCTGGGCCCCCTGACAGAATATCAGTATGGGCCCCCACACCCGACTTTTCATTGCCATTTTTTTATGACAATGTATCATGATGTTATTCTTTATTTTTCTGTTTCTCAATATTCTTGGCAGTGCCTGATGCAATGCACCCAATTTTTCCTTTTTTACAATTAACTACTCAATAAAGAGACAGAGTATTATTATGTAAATTATGAATTATTAGTTCTCTTATTCAGCGCCACAGTGGGACAGGCCTAGACAGCTCATGACCAGGTCTCTTTGTGGGTCAATGACTAATAAGCCTTTTAAAAATTTTTTTTTTTAAAATATATATAAATCTTTAAAAAAGTACAGAATACATTTATTTGAAGTTGGAAGAGTGTGTTTAAACAAGTCTTAATGGTTGCACAACATTTACAGGGTTTTAGTACAGGGTTTGACTATATTTGCAATTTCACCAGCCAAAAATGTCAGGTGGCGCAACCAAAAGTTTCTTGGAAAAAAAAAAATACACTTCCCTCTTTTTTTCTGAGTGATTTTTTTTCGTAAGTATACCTGAGAGTGTCTACTCTGCTTAAAACATTACTATTTTGCAGTTGAGCTGGGTATGAAAAGTAACTTATGTATTCTTTATTTTAGGGGGCGGGTATTTTGGTTTTCCGAACAATTTAAGAACAATTAAACTATTAAACTTTGTTTATTTGAAAGGTTTTCAATATACAATTATGCCCCCATATTAATGTTATATTGATTCATATTTTAAATTACATATTTAATACATTTCACAGTGTTAACTTGCTCGGACGGTTGCGCCACCTGACATTTTGAGGGTTTGAGATGGCTATATATATATAATTTTTATGATAAACTGGAAATATTTTCGAATTAAACAGGTTTTATAGAATAAAATGATGCTTATTATGCATCATTTAAAATTATTTTAAACCAAAGTAGTGAGCTCGGACACAAAAATCTGCATGTCACGTCATTGACCCTTGTACTACTGACTATGTTTACATGCACAATATATTCCGTTTTTGCCCGTTATCCTGAGAAAGACAATAATCCTACAGAGCTGTTCACATGGCTAGCTAATGATGATTAAATGTTCCAGTAATATTTCTATTTACATGCAGCTACATATACTCCAATTAAAGTAGGATTTGAAAGGAACGGGCATAGACTCCAAATGCAGTTCAGCATCGGCAGGGCGTTTATTGGGATTAACCAAGCTCATGGTCAAAACAGAAATGGATCAATAGCCAGGCAAACAGACAAATGCAGACTAGGCAGAATCGAAGTCAGGGGACAAGCAAAATAATCCAGTAACCAGAGAATCAGTCCGCACAAAAGACAGTAACAAAGGGGGCTGAAACTAAGGGAATGGAAGGGGAAGGAAAAAAGGAGTTGGATGGGATAAGGGAGAACACAGGAGATACTAAACAGATAGGTACAAAATGGAGATCAGGGAGAACGAAGTACTAATCAACCAAACCGCAATCTCACAACGCAATACAAACAATCAAATACAAGACTTACGGGAGAATCACAAGAACGAGCTTTCAACAATCGAAGCGAGAAAATAGCGCAGAAAACGAGACTGACCAAGAACGAGCTGTGGTAGAAACGAGTCGACAAGAAGCAGCAGGAAAGTGGGTCTTTTATACACAAACAAATTAAGTGGAGGCCCAGCTAAACTCCGAACAGGTGAGAGGAGAGGCGGATCTAGAAAAAGCAAGGACGGTGATAGAGAGAGAGAGGAAGTAGGTGGGATCCTAACTTTGAACTAACTAATCACCCGTGCCTAACTGAACTGCTCTAAGTGTGGATAGTCCAATCAGAACAGCAAGAGAGAAGGAAGAGGAATTACCAAACCGAAATGGAAAAAAGAAAGAGTGAGAATCTTTTTAAAGACACCACACAAAGAAACAAGAGGAAAGTAAGACATGAGACTGCAAGCATTCATTCTCTAAACATGAAACATGTAACTCAGAATAAATATATAAATAATAGCAATACTAAAAAACTAACAAGAAACAAACTAAAACCAGAAACTAACTAAAAACAAACATACAAATCACTGATCTCTAACAGGATTTTTCTGTTTTCTAGTAGTGGCAGTCTTGTTTTACAATTCAAACACAGCTGCCCTCTTTCCCTCATTCAACCACCTTTTAGAAAAGGTGTGCATTGCAATATTTTTGCATATTCAAAGACCTGTTGATATCCAAGTCTTTCATAATGTTTATAAGTAGGTGTGTTTCTCCTTCTTACCAAAAATATGGCACCTTCTGAAAACTGACAGCTGTGTGTCACAAACTTTGGTAAAAACCCCATTTGCGACGCATATTTCAAATGTGCTATATAAGAGTCCAAACCATGCTTCTAAACCAGAATTATATCAGCAAATCCCACATTTTAATTGGAAAATGCTACATTCGGAATAAGGCCGAATTCAGAATATTCAAGTGGAAAATGCTGCTTGCATGACCAGTATCAAATTCAGAATATTGTCATGTCACACATAATGGTGGAAAATTAGTTCGCATGTGAATGTGCTGAGTGGGTCTCTTCGCCTAAATTTCAACAATGTGGAAAACACTTCAAAAATTGTTTTGTCTTTTGTAATTTTAACATGATTAAATTATTGAGTCCACAAAAGTAATGTCAAATCAACTTGAAATCTCTTATCTTTGATTTTACAACATAAACCGTGAAATTACAAAATGCAAAACCAATTTTTACATGACAGGTAATTTGTACGGTCTTCGAGGGACATGTTTGCCAACCAAAAATGTCTCTACTTTGTTTGGAGTCATATCTTTATCTGCAGTATGCGGCTTAGAGTTCTTGGATAATGAATAGGGCACAGCTTGCATAGCTAGCTCTAGTTCTGGCAGACAACTTGAAGCCTTCTTTCTCATAGACACTCCCATACTGGTCATTGCTCTGCCTTTGGTAAGGCGGGCTATTTCAGCTGCTCCAGTTCTGGCACTGTTTCAAAAATTCAAAATGGCCTCTGCCTGCGGGCTGCGCTTCATCACTCTTTGCTGCTGCCTGCAAAGTTGCCTGCTGGTCTGCTGCTTCACTCTTACTTGCTGATGGTTAACATTCCAACCCCACCACAGCATCCACCAGCGTTGGAGTGGGGGGGGGATGGTATATCCTGGCACTTATTGCTATCTTCTCCTCAAGCTCAGCAGGCCATAGGATGTGTCAAGGTCAGACCTAAGACTCCACACTGTCATTATATCTATAGTATTTGTTAATACTGTAATAAACAATTTATACTTGAAGTGGCTTACTGAGGTACATTTATTGTATGTTGAATAGTCAAACTGTTTTGGTATCAAGGGAAATCTGGAAGACAAAGTTGATACAATCCAGACCAGGAATCAAGTGCAGAGGCGGAGAACAATCCAACAGGTAGTTTATTGCCATCTGATATGGTGATTTAGGGGATGGAATCGCTGAGGAAGAGGTGGGGAGGAAATCCCGGAAAAGGATAGGACAGTTCAGTACTGATGTTTAAGACGCAGCTAAGCTGTCAATTGCCAACCAGTGGCTTCCGGTATAGCAGCCAGGTGGAGTGCAGGCTTCAGCAGCAAGAAACTGTCCTAGAGAAGGATGGAGTAGCTTGAGGGGAACTCTGTTCCAATCCTGATGACCGTAAAAGGACTGGGAGCTTGTTTCTAACGAACTGGACAAAGGAATAGACTTGGAAGCGTTAAAAAGAAAGTGGTCCCAATCCGGGACCCTGTTCAGCCTTGGGAACTTGTTCCTATTAAGCTGGACTGATGAACTGACCTGAAGTGGGTTAACTTGAACATGGTCCCAATCCTGGACCCTGATTAGGATTGGAAGCTTGTTCAAATTAACTAAGTAACAATAAAGGTTTTCAGGAACTGCTGTTATTAAAGTACACATTGTATTTAACAACGACAAAGAGTTTTCACTAGCAGTACTGTCTGGGTTCTTGGCACAAATGGCAATTTACAATCCAGCAATTTGCAACACAGAACAGAGGGCTTAACCTCTTGATCTCGAATGCCCGCAGTACCGGGGGCAGCGGCTCATCTCACAAAAAACACCATTCCAGGACATGGTAAACGTTTAGCAATATAGTTATGTTATGTACCCACTTAACAGGAAGAAACTCGGCTTAAAGCTCATGAGAACCATTTTTACCAAAATGAAACGCAATTCCAACTCCAGGCTACTAAATGAGCATGTGGCAAAAACACTTGAATGGTGCATGTGTTGTTTATGTGGTGCTAACGAATCCGTAACATCATTCTATCGCACAAGTGATGTATCATATAATAGCAGAGACTCTATGGATTCCAACCTCATGAGGTTTATCGCTCTACGACCAAAAACTCACTGAATTAGTAGCCAACAAAGAGCAAAAACAAACTACTCTTTTAACAGCCATAACCATGAATTATGTCTTGTGTTCAAGGGCATTAAAATCCTGTTCATATTTAGTCTCTTTGACACTTTGAAATGATTATTGAGTCCCCAGCAATTTTTAAGTCCAGGAGGAGCTCTCTTCTGAGGGGTAGGAAAGCATATTCGCTCTGCACACCATGTCTTCTCCTCTTCGCCTGTTCACAAATGGTGGTGTTGTCGTGGATTTGAGGCCATCCTATGGATTCTCCAGCTTCAGATTGTTGTATTGAGATGTCAATCAATAAAACTGACCAACTGACTTCCAAGATATTGCCCTGCATACAGTAGTGTGTAACTGATGATGAAGGCCAAATACGCACTGATGCGCAAGGATCCTTTTGTTTTTCCAGATTATTGTGGCGCGCGAAGTAGAGAGAGTTCCGCATCCGTCAATTTCTGAGTTCTGGCATTATTATTCACTATTTTACTGTCAGATTTAATGGCAAACAGAAAAATAGAACTTTCAGAAGTGGCATCACGGACTTTAGCATAAATGTGTTTGATGTTCAAAGTTCTTGCCTGAAAGTTGTATTATAATTTCAAAGTGATTGTTGTTTCTGTATGTGTTTTCAACCTTTTCCACTCGGGAATTGCCATCGGAGGGATTATCGCCTGGCTCTCTTTCCCATTTATGCTTCCTGATTAGCAAGTGTTAATTTGTTCACTTGCGAGGATCAATCAGTAGAATTACTGTGTTTCCCCTCAGCTTACATCATTTTTCTTTGCAACAATAATCAATCATTTCCGTATTCATATTGACATAAAACGTCAATTTCTTTGAAAGCTACTGAATTCCCGGGGCTCTTTTTTTTTTTCTTTTTGCGCCAGTGTCCGATCGGCTTGTTGCGAGGAAGAAACTGTTTTTTAAAAAATGCGGTTTTGCCTCCTAATGTCTGCGTGTGAAGTTTGCTTATGTAAAAATAAAACTCTATTTACAACCAGTGACAATAGCTATGATAATGAAGGTTAACTCTCAACCTGTTTCCGATTAAGAACCAGGCAATTAATTGAAGTAATTTACTGAGCGAATAGAATGAAGGTTTAACTTCTATATCAGGCGAGAAAAGAAAAACATAGTTATGTTTTCATACCTTGACATGTTTCGACGGGAACCCCGTTAATGTTATGTTAGAATGTTATGTTGTATATTTATATTCATATTTATGTTGTATATGTTATATTTCATTTCTCATTAATTGATTAGAAAGTTACCATTCTTACAATCTCATATTGTAGCCTTCTTACAACTTTCCCAGAAGCTGGACAAAAAAGACCTCATAAATTATATTGCGACCATGAAAGTTCAATGCATGGCATGCATTTGAAATGATTTTAAATGCATGCCATGCATCAAACTTTCGTGATGCACAAATAACAAATTTACTGAATTATTCAATTGCCAACGCTTTGACATAAGAAGCATTGTTCATTTTTTTTGTGACCAATTATTTTTATTTCTTTATATATACAAATAACAAAAGAAAATACAAAAAACAGGACATCCCGTTTCCCACCCACTGCCCTCTCACCCACACCTAAACAGACCCTGTGGTAAATATCTGGAGAAATAAAATTACATCATGCATACAATTTTATATACTTGCAAATACACATGGAAAACACACATACCAAAATGTACATATATTGAGAAAATACACTGATGTATAGTAAAAAAGAGTAAAAATAAAAAATAAAATAAAAATAATCAAATAAAATAACATTAATAAAGAGCATTGAATAAATCAATAAATAATAAAAAGAAGAATAAATAATAATAATAATAATAATAGTAGCGGTGTCAACAGATGCTAATTAATGCCTTAACTTTATCGGAAGCGGCACACCACCTCTCCAAAGTCATTGCCTTTGACTTTTGTATGCGAGCTGTAGAAAGCTCCATGGAGATAATGTCAAGTAGAGTCAGAGCCCATACATGCCTACACATTGAATGAGGAGGATTCCAGCGTCAAACCAGCAACTTTTTAGCTGCTGTGAAAGCAGCGAATAGCAGATTCCTCTGAGATGAAGTCAATGAAAGGTTCAAAAAGTCGTTCAGAAAAAAACAGGTTTGGTGTTAAAATAAGATCTCTATCTTTCAAGATGGAGGTATCGGCAGCCAATTGTCGCCAGAATGGATGAAGGGCCGGACAATCCCAAAAGAAATGTAAAAAAGTCCCTTGCACCTCCTGAGGACATAAATTACAATTCAGACTCAGGTCGAGATGCATGTAAAATCGTCTCAGTGGGGTCAAATAAACTCTGTGCGCTAGCTTCCAATGTATCATCTGGTGATTCGGGTTCTTAGAGGATATGGTAATCACTTCCCAGGTTTGATTATATAGAGTCTCTTGTCCATCACAATCTAAATCCTTAGACCACGCTGAAACTACCCCAAGAGAATAGCATAAGGATTGAAGAAGAGATGAATAAATCTGAGAGGTCGAGCTAGAGGAATGATTACTGGGATAGACTAACTCACGAAGCGGATGCAATGGTAACTGTGAATCCAAGGGGACCCCGTAAGCAGGAAGAGCTGATTTAATTTGCAAGTACATAAAAAATGAAGTACCGGGTAAGCTGTATTTTGACTTAATATCCGAAAATGTTCTAAGACCTACAGTATGTCACAAAATATATCCCCGAAAACCCTGATATTACGCTTAGCCCACTGAAAGTTTCTGTATGAGGCATTTCCAGATAGAAACTTATAATTATTAAAGAGTGGAGAGTGTTGGTGCCAATTCAAATTAAATCCAGTCTGTCTTTCTAGAGCTCTCCAGATGGATATTAGATGGGTAATTATAGGGCCAAAGCGTAAACTAAATTATCTCAGAGGAATATTGGGAAAAAACAGGCCTTTTAATTCATAAGAAGCCACGATTGATTCTTCAGTTGCCCTCCACGCCACTTCCTCATCTGAACTAAACCATATCGTTACGGAACGCATGATAAAAGATTGAGCATAAAGTTTGAAATCAGGAAAAGAAAGGCCTCCATTTAACTTAGAACGCTGTAGAGTGGGTAACTTGATACGAGGGCGTTTCCCATTCCAAATATATTTGAGGAGAACGGAATTAAGTTGGTCCCAGAAATGGACTGGGGGAGGTAAAGGTAATATGGCACTAAAGAAATTAACACGTGGGAGGACATTCATTTTCACTACAGATATTTGTGAGCATGAAGAGTGAGGCAACTGTGACCAATTTGATAGGTCTAACGAGACTTCGGAAAAGATTATATTAAAATTATTAGTTATGATGTCATTAATGGTAGGACAAATGTCTATACCTAAATATTTGAAGGAACTAACAATAGGGGCAGTACTAGGCAGAGGCAAACAGCTAGGGTCAAAATTTAAAGGAAGAAAACATGACTTGCTCCAATTTATCATATAACCCGATAGATGAGAAAAATTATTAAACATCCTCAAGATACGAGGAATCGAAAGAGCAGGGTTATTTATAAATAATAAAATATCATCCACATACAAAGAGATGTATTGCGAGGTATTTCTAATGGTGAAAGGAGAGGGGAGTTCTGACTGAGAAGCATTGTTAATTTAATGAATTGATTATTACAATATCACGGCTAGGAGTGTGCAATGGCTCTTCCCTGCAAATGTCCTTTTGAACGCTCAAAACATTTTGATTAAGTACAGTCTTAAAATAAATTAGGTTGCGCTGCTGAAAAAAATTGCTTCAAAGGGAGCTGGAATTCAGAGAAAGTGTTGAATAAATTACTATTTTTTTCATCCCTGCAATATCACCATTAAGTAAGTTTTTAATGTATCCGCGGTCTCTGTCATTTCTTAATTTCTTAACCCCATTGCGCAAATATTGATGCCAGTGTCCATAAATTCTGAAATTTAATTGCTAAATTATTCTGTAATCGAATTTCCAAATGTCTTGCTTCACTGGAAAAAAAATACTGAGTTGTAAAGCCTTAATAGGCTCATGCACAACAGGCAAAAATTGGCATAATTTGTAGTATACATAAAGGGGTTAATAATTACAGGCTTATATATTGGTCTTGATCATTCAGTAAATAAATTGTGTGATTATTAATCAAGCAATCTTAAACAAGAACAGATTGAAAGCAATTGAGGAGTCAACTTGCAAAACCTGCTAAGTCAAGTTTTGAAAATACAAATGAGTTGTCCCCATTAGTCTCTCTTTCAGACACCTGCGCATGTCCCAGTGATAGCTCCACTTTCAAAACCTACTAAATCATGTTATAAATTGTAACGGAAAAAGCAAAACTCTGTCAAAACCCACCATGTCAAGGAGGAAAACTGTCAAATTCTGCCACGTCAACAGCCAATGTCGAAACGTGATTCCGTTTTCGTTCGCTAGAAGGAACCAACCTCAGTCGAGCTTTTATAGCCTGTTCAGCTTTTGCTTTCTCTAACTCAAGATGGGGGATGCAGATTCAAGTTTCATTTTGATTGCAGAAAATGCAAACAAATATAGTGATACCATAAAAGGGGGATTTGAACCCATGGACTCATGTTTATGTTGCCATTGTCATAGCAGCCATTCAACCACTGTGCTGTCTGTAGCATGAGTTGCATGTAGAGTGGGTCCTGAGTCAAATACCTTCACCTATTGAGCAACGGGGTTTAAACACTGTCAAAAATTACTAAATTTCTACTCCACTTTCAAAACCTGCTAAGTCACAACTATGTGTTGCAAAATCAAAGTCATTTCTTTAAAAAACAATAATGAATTGCCTCATGGATTATGTCTGCAAGGCTAATAGTTTCAGTATAGTGAAAATTGGTATCTATGGAAGATAATTTTTATGCCTACCAAAAAATCTGATTTTTCTAAAAAATGGACCAACTTGACTTAGAAGGCTTTGCAGGTGGACTCCTCAATTATGGCTCACTGCTTGCCATTGAAAATCCTGTAACCCCTCCCTTATAAAAATTTATTATAGTTAACTTTAGTTTACTACAGTAAAATTGATGTAAACTATAGTAAACTACACTTTGCTACAGTAAACTATTGTTTGTTGCAAGTATACTACAGTAATTGAATATCATTGCTATAGTTTACTATAGTAGAGTTTGACTTTTGTGATATACTTTAGCATCACTATAGTAAACTACAGAGTTACTATAATATATCTACAGTATATATATAGTAATTCTGCAAAAAAATACCATAGTTACTATACAAAACTATACTATTTTTACTGTAGTATTCTGTGGTAATTTTTCAAAAGGGCTGTGTTAGGGGGACATTGGGCTTTAGGTGGTTAATTATGGCTGTAGTGCGATGGGTACTGGGCGTAAGAGTATATAATTCTTGGAGATTTCTCCAGCATGGTCCTAGTCCAATGAAAGATTCAACTCTGTGGTTTCTTTCAACTGGGCTTGCAAGTCAGGTAAAAAGGCATGGAATTCATAGTACTGGAGCCTGTTCTTTGAGGTCGGCATTGCCACTTGGGACCACGTTCAAATCTTAAGAAGCAGCCATGGCAGTTAGTGGCATGTAGAGGGAGTGATTGAACCTGTCCTGCTAAATTCTTGTGCAAAATATGGCTTTCTTGGGGCTATTTTTCAGTGCACATCTAGAGTGGTGTGCAGTGGTGACTGGCTCATTATTTCTTCCCATCATCTCTGCCTCAATTCCTTGTCACACCCTATAAAATTGGCTCCCTTCAGCTTGCAGGGAAATGTTGTCATCTCCAAAAAGAAAGCCTTTTGAACTTACCCAGTTGGGCTTGCGGGCATGGCGGTCATCACTTACCCAATATAACAAAGGTTCTTGGGGATTTGTGCTAAGCAGTTGGCTGGGCTTTTGGCCGTAATTCGGGGAAACTGGATTGGCTAGGGTTTCTGAGTCCTGGGGTCACAAATCAAAATCCTCCTTTATCTTTTCTTTCACATACTATATAATGTTTTCAGCATTGAGCATGATTAAATTGAATGGAATGCAAAATTTAAATAAAACTAAGGATGGATAATAGATTGACTGGGTATTGTCATGGGCAACTGTTCGGATCAGATGGAACACTTTCTACTTAAATGTGTTAGACTAAAAGCAATAGCAAATTTTTGTGTTAACCAGCCTTTTCATGTACTGTAACTTCACAATTTTGAGCCTTAATATCTCAAATTTTTAACCAAATTTCAAAGTTAATCTCAGTGTCATTTTATTGTTAGACTTCTATCAGCAAAGACTCTTCAAATACTGAATTTGCTGTAGCTAAGTAATAGCATTGCTGTGTTGGAGGTATCCAAAAAATAAGCATGAATAGTAAGACTTTTTTTTACTATCGGAATCCTCTTATTCTGTCTGTCATTTAGGGACATGCTTGGTTTTTGTACTTTCATGGCTGTGCACTTCAGTAGATTTAAATGAGACCCTGAAGTTCTAAATTTCTATGATCAGTTACTCATGCCTTCCATGATGAGATGAAATGCTTTCATATCAATCAGGACAGCATCTCCCAGTTTGAATCATTTAAGGTTCCAAACTATGGAATGTGAGATCAGACAGAATCAAGAGACTGTTGTGTCCTGTGTGGGCAGCAGTTATTTGTTAGTTGCAGACTTAAGCTAGTATCTCACTGAGCGGTGAATGCTCACGAATATAGCGAATTTTGGAATCGCCAACTTTTCTGACGAAAGTTTGCGAAAATCAGGATAGACCTAGGTGTCATTAGCGACATTTGGCAACGTTTAGCATCAGTTAGCAAGATTTGTGTAACTGTTCGCAAAAGAATAGAAAATGGCTTTCTAGAATATGAAAATGAACT